>CM070822.1:41409229-41655666 GCA_036326025.1 Chrosomus eos
AGTTTTATAGACGAGGCATTCGCGTTTACCATTTGGACCCACAAACTTGCTTAGCTATATAGTTGCAAGCACATAACAGTTATAGAGCAACGGGTTTCCATTTTCAAATTGTTTGGCAATATTTCAGCAGTCAAACAGTTAAAAGATGCTTTGAAAGTTTAAAAGTTACCATTGTCTTGAAGGGCAGGTTGCACTCTGCTAGTGGGGGAGGGGCAGTGCAGGGTCTGCACGTGAACTGTAGCGTCTCCAGCAGCACAGAGCTGCCTGTGGACGCCTGTCTATAAATATTGCCGGGAAAAAACTATCGGCGAACGCAGCAGGCGCGTATCGGCCGATTCCGATACACGTAAAAACCGAAATATCGGCCCGATATATCGGTCGATCACTACTTAAGATCATGTTATAACGCATGTGAAACTTAATTGTCAAAAGTATTAACAAACCTCTTCAGGAGATGTGACTTCACTTCCTGTCAAGGCTGGAGCGACAGGCTCATGGACAAGCTGGAAGACAGAAACAAGGAGAAAGGAGCAATAATGTGACTCAGCAGTAGACTATTGTTTTACAACACTTGTGTGTGTTTACTCATGGTTTATGAGGACATTATTCGGTTTATGAGGACTCATATGACTATTGTATGTGACTCAGTGGTAGACTATTGTTTTACAACACTTGTGTGTGTTTACTCATGGTTTATGAGGACATTATTCGGTTTATGAGGACTCATATGGCTATTGTATGTGACTCAGCAGTAGACTATTGTTTTACAACACTTGTGTGTGTTTACTCATGGTTTATGAGGACATTATTCGGTTTATGAGGACTCATATGACTATTGTATGTGACTCAGCAGTAGACTATTGTTTTACAACACTTGTGTGTGTTTACTCATGGTTTATGAGGACATTATTCGGTTTATGAGGACTCATATGACTATTGTATGTGACTCAGCAGTAGACTATTGTTTTACAACACTTGTGTGTGTTTACTCATGGTTTATGAGGACATTATTCGGTTTATGAGGACTCATATGACTATTGTATGTGACTCAGCAGTAGACTATTGTTTTACAACACTTGTGTGTGTTTACTCATGGTTTATGAGGACATTATTCGGTTTATGAGGACTCATATGACTATTGTATGTGACTCAGCAGTAGACTATTGTTTTACAACACTTGTGTGTGTTTACTCATGGTTTATGAGGACATTATTCGGTTTATGAGGACTCATATGACTATTGTATGTGACTCAGCAGTAGACTATTGTTTTACAACACTTGTGTGTGTTTACTCATGGTTTATGAGGACATTATTCGGTTTATGAGGACTCATATGACTATTGTATGTGACTCAGCAGTAGACTATTGTTTTACAACACTTGTGTGTGTTTACTCATGGTTTATGAGGACATTATTCGGTTTATGAGGACTCATATGACTATTGTATATGACTCAGCAGTAGACTATTGTTTTACAACACTTGTGTGTGTTTACTCATGGTTTACTCATAGTACGGTTTACACACACAAATGTTTTTAACATTAGTGTACAGCTAAATTACATTTAGTAGCAATAACATAATTTCACTTAAGATCATGTTATAACGCGTGTGAAACTTAATTGTCAAAAGTATTAACAAACCTCTTCAGGAGATGTGACTTCACTTCCTGTCAAGGCTGGAGCGACAGGCTCATGGACAAGCTGGAAGACAGAAACAAGGAGAAAGGAGCAATAATGTGACTCAGCAGTAGACTATTGTTTTACAACACTTGTGTGTGTTTACTCATGGTTTATGAGGACATTATTCGGTTTATGAGGACTCATATGACTATTGTATGTGACTCAGTGGTAGACTATTGTTTTACAACACTTGTGTGTGTTTACTCATGGTTTATGAGGACATTATTCGGTTTATGAGGACTCATATGACTATTGTATGTGACTCAGCAGTAGACTATTGTTTTACAACACTTGTGTGTGTTTACTCATGGTTTATGAGGACATTATTCGGTTTATGAGGACTCATATGACTATTGTATGTGACTCAGCAGTAGACTATTGTTTTACAACACTTGTGTGTGTTTACTCATGGTTTACTCATAGTACGGTTTACACACACAAATGTTTTTAACATTAGTGTACAGCTAAATTACATTTAGTAGCAATAACATAATTTCACTTAAGATCATGTTATAACGCGTGTGAAACTTAATTGTCAAAAGTATTAACAAACCTCTTCAGGAGATGTGACTTCACTTCCTGTCAAGGCTGGAGCGACAGGCTCATGGACAAGCTGGAAGACAGAAACAAGGAGAAAGGAGCAATAATGTGACTCAGCAGTAGACTATTGTTTTACAACACTTGTGTGTGTTTACTCATGGTTTATGAGGACATTATTCGGTTTATGAGGACTCATATGACTATTGTATGTGACTCAGTGGTAGACTATTGTTTTACAACACTTGTGTGTGTGTTTACTCATGGTTTATGAGGACATTATTCGGTTTATGAGGACTCATATGACTATTGTATGTGACTCAGCAGTAGACTATTGTTTTACAACACTTGTGTGTGTTTACTCATGGTTTATGAGGACATTATTTGGTTTATGAGGACTCATATGACTATTGTATGTGACTCAGCAGTAGACTATTGTTTTACAACACTTGTGTGTGTGTTTACTCATGGTTTATGAGGACATTATTTGGGTTATGAGGACTCATATGACTATTGTATGTGACTCAGCAGTAGACTATTGTTTTACAACACTTGTGTGTGTGTTTACTCATGGTTTATGAGGACATTATTCGGTTTATGAGGACTCATATGACTATTGTATGTGACTCAGCAGTAGACTATTGTTTTACAACACTTGTGTGTGTGTTTACTCATGGTTTATGAGGACATTATTTGGTTTATGAGGACTCATATGACTATTGTATGTGACTCAGTGGTAGACTATTGTTTTACAACACTTGTGTGTGTGTTTACTCATGGTTTATGAGGACATTATTCGGTTTATGAGGACTCATATGACTATTGTATGTGACTCAGCAGTAGACTATTGTTTTACAACACTTGTGTGTGTTTACTCATGGTTTATGAGGACATTATTCGGTTTATGAGGACTCATATGACTATTGTATGTGACTCAGCAGTAGACTATTGTTTTACAACACTTGTGTGTGTGTTTACTCATGGTTTATGAGGACATTATTTGGGTTATGAGGACTCATATGACTATTGTATGTGACTCAGCAGTAGACTATTGTTTTACAACACTTGTGTGTGTGTTTACTCATGGTTTATGAGGACATTATTCGGTTTATGAGGACTCATATGACTATTGTATGTGACTCAGTGGTAGACTATTGTTTTACAACACTTGTGTGTGTGTTTACTCATGGTTTATGAGGACATTATTCGGTTTATGAGGACTCATATGACTATTGTATGTGACTCAGCAGTAGACTATTGTTTTACAACACTTGTGTGTGTGTTTACTCATGGTTTATGAGGACATTATTTGGTTTATGAGGACTCATATGACTATTGTATGTGACTCAGTGGTAGACTATTGTTTTACAACACTTGTGTGTGTTTACTCATGGTTTATGAGGACATTATTTGGTTTATGAGGACTCATATGACTATTGTATGTGACTCAGCAGTAGACTATTGTTTTACAACACTTGTGTGTGTTTACACATGGTTTATGAGGACATTATTCGGTTTATGAGGACTCATATGACTATTGTATGTGACTCAGCAGTAGACTATTGTTTTACAACACTTGTGTGTGTTTACTCATGGTTTATGAGGACATTATTCGGTTTATGAGGACTCATATGACTATTGTATGTGACTCAGTGGTAGACTATTGTTTTACAACACTTGTGTGTGTTTTACTCATGGTTTATGAGGACATTATTCGGTTTATGAGGACTCATATGACTATTGTATGTGACTCAGCAGTAGACTATTGTTTTACAACACTTGTGTGTGTTTACTCATGGTTTATGAGGACATTATTCGGTTTATGAGGACTCATATGACTATTGTATGTGACTCAGCAGTAGACTATTGTTTTACAACACTTGTGTGTGTTTACACATGGTTTATGAGGACATTATTTGGTTTATGAGGACTCATATGACTATTGTATGTGACTCAGCAGTAGACTATTGTTTTACAACACTTGTGTGTGTTTTACTCATGGTTTATGAGGACATTATTTGGTTTATGAGGACTCATATGACTATTGTATGTGACTCAGTGGTACACTATTGTTTTACAACACTTGTGTGTGTTTACTCATGGTTTACTCATGGTACGGTTTAGACACACAAGTGTTTTTAACATTAGTGTACAGCTAAATTACATTTAGTAGTGATAACATAATTTCACTTAAGATTAGGGATCGACCGATATGGATTTTTTAGTGCCGATACCGATTTTTTTTCCATCAGCCTTAGCCGATGACCGATACGGGCAGCCGATTTTCTTGAGCTGATATTTGGAGCCGATACATTTTTGCTCCCTCATTTTACATCATAAAAATGACATGATGTTAACAAATGTTACAGGTCTCAATTTAATAAAAGTAACATTTATTTAACTTAAAAAAAAAACAATATTTAACAAATATTAAAAACATGAGGTAGAACAAAAAAAAAGTTCAGTGCTGAAAATAAATATTTAAGCATAAATAAAATAATTACACTATTGCACACAGTAGCAACCAGCATAATAAAGTGCACAGTGCACACTGTACTTCATTTTAAAAGTAACAAACTATTTACTGCCATGGTTTCAATTTTTCTACATAAAATAAAATGAGCATGTCTTGTCTCTAATATCACTGCGATGGCGAGGGAGACACACACCACACGCGTCCAAACCTCAGCCAGGTGGTCGCTGAATAAATCTCCCACAAAAAGCACGGAACAACGTTGGTATTACTTAATCCTATGACCAGTGTTCGTAACAGATACCGTACGCATACTAGGGCTGTCAAAATTGCTCAAATAGCGTTTGCATATTCCCTCTAAAAAAACATATTTGAACATCTCGTCGTGCATTTTGTCAATGACGCGCATTAGCTACGTCAATAACAGGACAAATTAATACAAAGAGACATAACTACTAGTATTAAGTAGCTTATTTGAGTTTAAATATATTTGACAACGTATTACTAAAAAAAAAAAAAACGAGTAAAACAACTAATTACCGCAACTAAACCGCAGAGCTCACTCTGGCTCGCCCGGACTCGCAGGGACTCTCTCTCTCTCACACTCACGCTCTCCGCGGCGCATACCGGTTTAAATGAACAACAACAAACAAATGTTGAGTGCTAATCAAGCGTTTTGTGCAAGCAATTTAAGGTTGCGAATTTACGGTCCCAAATATAGCAGGCTTCATTCAGTGATTGAAACAAAGACGGAGGCGAAAGAAGTTTCATAGTACATAGAACAGACATTGAGCGCTCAGAGCGAGCTGTGCTTTGGTAACGTTAGTCTGCTACCGCGGGCGTGTTTTTCCACATTCGAATATTAATTTTCACCTTCAAAATTCAGTTTTTTTTTAACTATTCGAATATATATTCGTATTTAGAATATTCATTGACAGCCCTAATGCATACTGAACGGATAGCCTACACCTTAGCTATTTGCAGCTCCCTAAATACAATGGCAAGCAAGCAGTTTTATAGACGAGGCATTCGCGTTTACCATTTGGACCCACAAACTTGCTTAGCTATATAGTTGCAAGCACATAACAGTTATAGAGCAACGGGTTTCCATTTTCAAATTGTTTGGCAATATTTCAGCAGTCAAACAGTTAAAAGATGCTTTGAAAGTTTAAAAGTTACCATTGTCTTGAAGGGCAGGTTGCACTCTGCTAGTGGGGGAGGGGCAGTGCAGGGTCTGCACGTGAACTGTAGCGTCTCCAGCAGCACAGAGCTGCCTGTGGACGCCTGTCTATAAATATTGCCGGGAAAAAACTATCGGCGAACGCAGCAGGCGCGTATCGGCCGATTCCGATACACGTAAAAACCGAAATATCGGCCCGATATATCGGTCGATCACTACTTAAGATCATGTTATAACGCATGTGAAACTGAATTGTCAAAAGTATTAACAAACCTCTTCAGGAGATGTGACTTCACTTCCTGTCAAGGCTGGAGCGACAGGCTCATGGACAAGCTGGAAGACAGAAACAAGGAGAAAGGAGCAATAATGTGACTCAGCAGTAGACTATTGTTTTACAACACTTGTGTGTGTTTACTCATGGTTTATGAGGACATTATTCGGTTTATGAGGACTCATATGACTATTGTATGTGACTCAGCAGTAGACTATTGTTTTACAACACTTGTGTGTGTTTACTCATGGTTTATGAGGACATTATTCGGTTTATGAGGACTCATATGACTATTGTATGTGACTCAGCAGTAGACTATTGTTTTACAACACTTGTGTGTGTTTACTCATGGTTTATGAGGACATTATTCGGTTTATGAGGACTCATATGACTATTGTATGTGACTCAGCAGTAGACTATTGTTTTACAACACTTGTGTGTGTTTACTCATGGTTTATGAGGACATTATTCGGTTTATGAGGACTCATATGACTATTGTATGTGACTCAGCAGTAGACTATTGTTTTACAACACTTGTGTGTGTTTACTCATGGTTTATGAGGATATTATTTGGGTTATGAGGACTCATATGACTATTGTATGTGACTCAGCAGTAGACTATTGTTTTACAACACTTGTGTGTGTTTACTCATGGTTTATGAGGACATTATTCGGTTTATGAGGACTCATAATGACTATTGTATGTGACTCAGCAGTAGACTATTGTTTTACAACACTTGTGTGTGTTTACTCATGGTTTATGAGGACATTATTCGGTTTATGAGGACTCATATGACTATTGTATGTGACTCAGCAGTAGACTATTGTTTTACAACACTTGTGTGTGTTTACACATGGTTTATGAGGACATTATTCGGTTTATGAGGACTCATATGACTATTGTATGTGACTCAGTGGTACACTATTGTTTTACAACACTTGTGTGTGTTTACTCATGGTTTATGAGGACATTATTCGGTTTATGAGGACTCATATGACTATTGTATGTGACTCAGCAGTAGACTATTGTTTTACAACACTTGTGTGTGTTTACACATGGTTTATGAGGACATTATTTGGTTTATGAGGACTCATATGACTATTGTATGTGACTCAGCAGTAGACTATTGTTTTACAACACTTGTGTGTGTTTACTCATGGTTTATGAGGACATTATTCGGTTTATGAGGACTCATATGACTATTGTATGTGACTCAGTGGTACACTATTGTTTTACAACACTTGTGTGTGTTTACTCATGGTTTATGAGGACATTATTCGGTTTATGAGGACTCATATGACTATTGTATGTGACTCAGCAGTAGACTATTGTTTTACAACACTTGTGTGTGTTTACTCATGGTTTATGAGGACATTATTTGGTTTATGAGGACTCATATGACTATTGTATGTGACTCAGCAGTAGACTATTGTTTTACAACACTTGTGTGTGTTTACTCATGGTTTATGAGGACATTATTCGGTTTATGAGGACTCATATGACTATTGTATGTGACTCAGCAGTAGACTATTGTTTTACAACACTTGTGTGTGTTTACTCATGGTTTATGAGGACATTATTCGGTTATGAGGACTCATATGACTATTGTATGTGACTCAGCAGTAGACTTATTGTTTCACAACACTTGTGTGTGTTTACACATGGTTTATGAGGACATTATTCGGTTTATGAGGACTCATATGACTATTGTATGTGACTCAGTGGTAGACTATTGTTTTACAACACTTGTGTGTGTTTACTCATGGTTTATGAGGACATTATTCGGTTTATGAGGACTCATATGACTATTGTATGTGACTCAGCAGTAGACTATTGTTTTACAACACTTGTGTGTGTTTACTCTGGTTTATGAGGACATTATTTGGTTTATGAGGACTCATATGACTATTGTATGTGACTCAGCAGTAGACTATTGTTTTACAACACTTGTGTGTGTTTACTCATGGTTTATGAGGACATTATTCGGTTTATGAGGACTCATATGACTATTGTATGTGACTCAGTGGTACACTATTGTTTTACAACACTTGTGTGTGTTTACTCATGGTTTATGAGGACATTATTCGGTTTATGAGGACTCATATGACTATTGTATGTGACTCAGCAGTAGACTATTGTTTTACAACACTTGTGTGGGGTTTACTCATGGTTTATGAGGACATTATTTGGTTTATGAGGACTCATATGACTATTGTATGTGACTCAGCAGTAGACTATTGTTTTACAACACTTGTGTGTGTTTACTCATGGTTTATGAGGACATTATTCGGTTTATGAGGACTCATATGACTATTGTATGTGACTCAGCAGTAGACTATTGTTTTACAACACTTGTGTGTGTTTACTCATGGTTTATGAGGACATTATTCGGTTTATGAGGACTCATATGACTATTGTATGTGACTCAGCAGTAGACTATTGTTTCACAACACTTGTGTGTGTTTACTCATGGTTTATGAGGACATTATTCGGTTTATGAGGACTCATATGACTATTGTATGTGACTCAGCAGTAGACTATTGTTTTACAACACTTGTGTGTGTTTACTCATGGTTTATGAGGACATTATTCGGTTTATGAGGACTCATATGACTATTGTATGTGACTCAGTGGTAGACTATTGTTTTACAACACTTGTGTGTGTTTACTCATGGTTTATGAGGACATTATTCGGTTTATGAGGACTCATATGACTATTGTATGTGACTCAGCAGTAGACTATTGTTTTACAACACTTGTGTGTGTTTACTCGTGGTTTATGAGGACATTATTCGGTTTATGAGGACTCATATGACTATTGTATGTGACTCAGCAGTAGACTATTGTTTTACAACACTTGTGTGTGTTTACTCATGGTTTATGAGGACATTATTCGGTTTATGAGGACTCATATGACTATTGTATGTGACTCAGTGGTAGACTATTGTTTTACAACACTTGTGTGTGTTTACTCATGGTTTATGAGGACATTATTCGGTTTATGAGGACTCATATGACTATTGTATGTGACTCAGCAGTAGACTATTGTTTTACAACACTTGTGTGTGTTTACTCATGGTTTATGAGGACATTATTCGGTTTATGAGGACTCATATGACTATTGTATGTGACTCAGCAGTAGACTATTGTTTTACAACACTTGTGTGTGTTTACTCATGGTTTATGAGGACATTATTCGGTTTATGAGGACTCATAGATTCTTAAATGAAATTATGTTATCACTACTAAATGTAATTTAGCTGTACACTAATGTTAAAAACACTTGTGTGTCTAAACCGTACCATGAGTAAACCATGAGTAAACACACACAAGTGTTGTAAAACAATAGTCTACTGCTGAGTCACATACAATAGTCATATGAGTCCTCATAAACCGAATAATGTCCTCATAAACCATGTGTAAACACACACAAGTGTTGTAAAACAATAGTCTACCACTGAGTCACATACAATAGTCATATGAGTCCTCATAAACCGAATAATGTCCTCATAAACCATGAGTAAACACACACAAGTGTTTTAAAACAATAGTCTACTGCTGAGTCACATACAATAGTCATATGAGTCCTCATAAACCGAATAATGTCCTCATAAACCATGAGTAAACACACACAAGTGTTGTAAAACAATAGTCTACTGCTGAGTCACATACAATAGTCATATGAGTCCTCATAAACCGAATAATGTCCTCATAAACCATGAGTAAACACACACAAGTGTTGTAAAACAATAGCGTTAATCCTGTCAGATCGTCCATGCATTGAGTGAGCGTGTACGGGTCAGCCGTAAAACGTTTTTTACGTCTGGTTCCGTCCGTTAAAATTAACTTTTGCAAATAAAAATCGCGGTCCTGGACACTGAGTGACCTTGCACATTAAGATAAAATCGGATTTTCTCCAGTCATTGTTAAAAAACAAGCTAACAAAACTTGCAAACTAACGTTAGGGAAGCGGCCAGAGGGATCGTTCTGCAACCACCTAAGCTCCGCCCACAGAAAAACGTCACCATGTTTACCAACTGATAAGGGGTCTATAGGTGTGTAAGCTATCAGGCTATCCTTAAAAATATTCTTGTTTGCCATAACCCGACCGACCCTGTCAATTTAGGACCGTCCCAATTATTTATTTATTTTCCCTTTTAGTCAGACCGACTTGCCGGTTGTAAACTTGCGTTAAGGCCGACCGTTTTTTCTAAAAACTCTTTAAACAACTAATACAAATGCAATAAAATAATATTAGTTATATTTTAGTAAGTATTGTGAATATAAATTGCCTAGGCCTACATACAAACGTAGGCTACGTTCTTTCTTTTAATTAAAAACCCGTGGCGCGTCATCTATGATTATGTTTATTTGTTTACGCATGTCAAATATGGCCTGCACGTTCGCTTCGTTTCATTCACGGTCATGGTTCGCACTTGGTAATGATGGCTGCGGCTTTATAAAATTACTCTAAAGATTATTTCATTTTTATATGTTGTCAAATATGGTTTATTAAAAAATAAACGTGTGAGAGCATGTTATAGGCTATATGTCATGTTATAGTCAGATATGACGACGCTACTGCAACACGCATCGCCACAGATGAGCAGCTGAGCATCTCTTCATCAAGCCAACGCGCAAACTATCGCAAATCACAATGAAAGAGACTGTATTTCTGGTTGAACATTGTGTATCTAGTATAATAGAAGTCAACTAACTAATTAATAGATAGGCTAAGATTTATGAAAAGAAAAAAAAAGAAACTTACCTTTGACAGGATTTATTGACTCCCGGTTATTACGTCTTTGTCCTTCTTTACATTGATTTCTGCATCTTTTAGAGGATTTGGTCCTCTGATCCGATGACTCAGCATCACTACAAAATATCATGTCAAGTCAATCTTTACAGATAAACAGTATAATATTAATATTATATATAAACAATATAAATACAAAAATAAAAATAATACTACAAAAATAAACATTGATGTTAAATATTCACTATTATGATGTTAAATATTTTTAAAAGCTTTTATCATTAGCTATGGCTCCACACTAGAGAGCTGCTTAAAGGATTAGTTCACTTTTTAAAAAACTTTTGCTGATAATTTACTCACCCCCATGTCATCCAACATGTCCATCACTTTCTTTCTTCAGTTGAAAAGAAATTAAGGATTTTGATGAAAACATTCCAGGATTTTTCTCCATATAATGGACTTCAATGGGACCCAAACGGTTCAAGGTCCAAATGACAGTTTCAGTGCAGCTTCAAAGGGCTTTAAACGACACCAGACGATGAATAAGGGTCTTATCTAGAGAAATGATGCGCCATTTCGAAAATAAATAAAACAGTTAAAGTATTATTAGCACAAATGCTCGCCTTGCTCTGTTCTCCTGTTCGAACTCGTTCATCAAAATTAACAAATCTTTTTTCTAGTCATTTCGTTAGTTTAATGAACAAAATGACTCGAAAAAAGACTCATTCAAAATGAACAAATCTTTTTTCGAGTCATTTCGTTCTTTGATTGAATAAAATGACTCGAAAAAAGATTTGTTCATTTTGATGAACGAGTTCGAACAGGAGAATCACAAACGTGCATCACAGAACAGAGCAAGGCGAGCATTTGTGCTAATAATACTTAAACTGTTTTATTTATTTTCGAAATGGCGCATCGTTTCGCTAGATAAGACCCTTATTCATCGTCTGGTGTCGTTTAAAGCCCTTTGAAGCTGCACTGAAACTGTCATTTGGACCTTGAACCGTTTGGGTCCCATTGAAGTCCATTATATGGAGAAAAATCCTGGAATGTTTTCATCAAAATCCTTAATTTCTTTTCAACTGAAGAAAGAAAGTGATGGACATCTTGGATGACATGGGGGTGAGTAAATTATCAGCAAAAGTTTTTTAAAAAGTGAACTAATCCTTTAATGGCAGAAAACTTTACTAAAAAGTTAGTAATTATAACTAAAAGCGGCACTGAGATGCAACGATAGAGTGTGAGACGCTCCACGCATGTTAATGATAAGTTTGTGTGGAGCAGAGTAACTTACTGTGAACAGAGCTGCTCTGGCATGCACACACGTAACCTACACGCATGTAAATAATTACATTGCATACTGTATAAACCTGCATTGCATATATTTATTTAAATCATAGGGTTTATTAATTCACAATAGCATTATGCTTTAAAAGTTGTAGCAACATTGGTCAGTTTAAGTATAAGTATAAACAGAGTATATTCAGTCAGTATTAATATGGTGAGGTTTATGTTGCTTCTGGAGTTGTTTGGTTTGGTTTGTTGTTGTTCAGTTTTTATTTTTATTTTATTTTTTTAGGGTCTACTAATATCGGCTATTATAAACAGAGATATAAGCAAAGTAAATTTGGTTAGTACTAATATGGTGGGATCCATGTTGTTGTCTTGTCTTGTCTTGTTTTGTTTTTCTTTATATGTATTGGATTACTTTATGTTGTTTTGCTGTTTGGGCATTGCCTGATTTATAATACTGCATGAATTGCTGTTATTTAAACCAACATTGTTTTCTTTTTTTCAGTGTAATTTTGGCTGTAAGCTGCTTAAGAAGGTTATTTAGTATTTTGAAATAGGGGACAAATATTATAAGATTTTATCTTCTTTATTTATTATGTAAAGAAGAAAATGAAATGAAATGTTTTTTTGTGTTTTTACCATGTAGCAATAAAACTTACTTACTTTATTATAATTTTTAAATGGGTTTAACATATAATGCAGCCTTGTAAACCGTCTAATAATGCTTTTAATGTTTCCTCGTCCGTAAAATTCGCGGCAGTGGTTTGGGTGAGAAAATTGCTCCAGTCTCAAGGCCTTGACTCCTCGTGTTAGGAGTGCACATCAGCCGGCTAAACCTGCCAGCTCTCCCGCTCAGACGGCCGCGACAGCACAGACAGCGACATTAGAGGAGATTGTGCTTATTCCGATGTAGACGCAATGACCTTTTAACAGTGTGCTCTGCCCAAGGCCACTTTATTTCACAACGATATATTTAATTTAAATAGTATTTTTTAATGATTACCACATTCGTTGCGATCTACATCATCTTTGCGTCTCAGAGCTGATTCTACAAGCAGTGCTCCTCTCACGCGCTACAGTTTAAGTGATTAAATTACATAAAATAAACATTTGACAACTGAAACTAACGCTGAGGAATCGAGGATTTCATATGTATGTAAATAAATAAATAAATAAAAAAGATATTATCAAGTACTTACTATTTCACCATAGATCCAGCTGCTGCGTTGTTCACTGAAGCGCTGCAAATCTTCTCTGACGTAAACTCGCGTAAACTGCGTTAATTTGGCGCCAATGTGTGTGTAATTTGGCGCCAATGTGTATACTTTGCAATACTAATTCCCACCTACAGGGGCACTGTTCCGGTTACACACATACACATCATGGTTTAAGAGGACAGTGTTTGTAAAGGTTATAAAAAAGGTAGGGAGTGTCATAACTGTGAAATAGAAACATTAATTAACACAAGTAGTAATGGAGAAAACATACAAGCTTTATTTATTATTATTATTATTATTAGTCAATAATTATTACAATAAAACATTTCAGAATTACGAGGTCACTAAAAGTGGTCTCATAAACCGATTGGTCTTGTAATGCTGGTATGTAAACCTGAAAATTGGTCTCATAAACCACATATGCCTACACACACACACACACACACACACACACACACACACACACACACACACACACACACACACACACACACACACATCAAAAAAGCACACAAGTTATATGTTTTATTTTGATGACCTATTCAGTCATTTTATAATGTTCTAATGTATACTACATTATTGTTGTTTTTCCTGCAGTCGGGTTAATAAAACTGAGTTGTAATTGCAATTTATAGCTGTTGTTTTTCTTGGTAACATAATAAAATGCAGTGCTTATAGAAAATATTACAGTGAATTTGAGTAAAAAACAACTACTCATATGTTAAGCTGTATTTGTCTCTTCAACCCCGTTACCATCTTCAACCCTGTTACTCAAGTCTCAACCCCGTCACACCTACATTTTTATGAATTTTTATTTTTACGTTTAATTAAAAAGTAAATTATTGTTTGTTGAACTCAGTCTGAAATGTTCAGAGCTATCATAAGAATACTGATTTTAGTTTAAATTCTGAAGTTAAGCCACATCTTTGATAAAAATATTATGAGGTTGCTGTCACACAAAGTGCTCATTTCAGGCTTTAGTATAGCATAAGTGTGAAATGATGTACATTTTACATTTGCAATTACTGAATTAGTGTGAGGGACATCTGACTAATAGGAAAATGTTGATTTCATTACAAATATATTTTATAATTATATTCAGAGCGCTCCCATAGTGTCCATAACGGGGTTGAAGACTAATAGTGCCCATATCTTAAAATAATTACCAATAATAATAAGTATGCCTGAGGTGGGAAAATATGTTTTTCTGGAAGTTAAATGTGTCATTAATGTTGTGGGGTGTTCAGAAAAGTAATTCATGTTGGTAAAAATTTCAAAAATGTATAAGTCCAAATCGTACCCGTTTCGTGGAATGACTCATATATTTCAGACTCCGGTAAAATACGTGATAGGCTACTGTCTAAATACAATATATGTTAGCCTATACATAAATGTTCAGTTTTGGTTAGCCTATGACACTTTATCATGCGTAAATAGGCCTACTTGTTTGTGAATACAGGTGTAAATGTTTGAAATGTAAGTTAGTGATGTGTCGTTCGTTCGCGAACAATCCGTTCATTGTGTAGCCTATCCCTAATTGCGTGCTGTCTATATATGGGCCATACTCGCAAATGTTCAGTTTTGGTTAGCCTATGACACTTATTATCATGCTTACTGCCTTATGCACTTTTTGTGAATACAGGTGTAAATGTTTGAAATGTAGTGATGTGTAGTTCGCGAACGATCCGTTCATTGAATCATAAATGCGTGCGTTCTATATGGGCCATCAACAGATACTCTGTTGTATACATAATGTATGCTAACAGTTATTTTTGTTTTGTTTTTTAGGAAAGTGCGGCTGCATCACGTTCTCCTTCTCCAGCACCTCGCAGAGGAGCACGCAGGTGTCATTCAGTTCTCAGTGCGATCGAGAATAATACTGAGTAAGTGCATAGACATTTTACAGATGAAATGTACCCTAATTGTGTTTACATCGTCATAAAGTAAAAGTTCATATTCTTGTGTGAAATTACAAACATGCCTTTTTGTAATCCATGGTAATTAGTGATTGATATTGGTAATAATAATACAGTTTCTTTGATTCTGTTATCAGCATCCATTCTATATGGGCCATCAACAGATACTCAGTTGTATACATAATGTATGCTAACAGTTATTTTGTTTAGTTTTTTAGGAAAGTGGCTGCATCACGTTCTCCTTCTCCAGCACCTCGCAGAGGGACACACACAGGTGTCGTTCAGTTCTCAGTGCGATTAAGAATAATACTAAGTGCATAGAAGTAATATTTTACAGATGTAGCCTAATTGTGTTTACATCGTCATAATGTAAAAGTTCATATTCTTGTGTGAAATTACAAACATGTCTTTTTGTAAATAGTAATGTGTCCAAACTTTTGACCGGTACTATACATGCAGCAATGGAAATCAAAAAGAGTAAGTACATATTTATCTACTATTTTTAACTTACTACTGTGGCTTTGCAAAAAATATGTTATTCATGCACAATATTACAATTATTGATTGGTAATGTTAATATGAAATAGCTTATATATATTTTTTTTTGTTTTATCAACATGCTGATTGCCCTGATAGCCCTGACATGCTGATAGTACTTGGATCAACCTTTTATTAACCTTTATTAATATTATTATTTTATAGGAATGTGGCAAAGAGGGCCAAGACAAACATTCAGACGAGCAACAAGGAGCTGCCTTTACTTTTGTTTATTTTGCTCACATTTGATTTGCTTTGAGCCCGCATCAACGGGGCATAAGCATTTACTGTGAGATACTTTTTGTTTACTTTTTGTTTTACTTTTGTTTATTTATTGCTCAGAATTGCTTTGTTTATAGCTGACTGATTATTTATTTATTTTACTCACATTTGATTTACTTAGAGCAAATTTAGAACATTTAGTTTCTCCACATAGAGGAATTACAATAAAACAGATTGAAAAACCTTTGAATCTCCTCTCATTCTTTGTTCAGGCTGCCTCACAGCACCTTGATGGGCCATTAGACATTGGGGGAGTGTCTTTAGTCTTCCCAGGTGTAAATCACATTAATATTCATGGGCATTAACACTCCCACGCATACAGAACTGCTGACCCAAAAACTGATGTAAGAAATTCAAATCGTTATATTGATGTTTCTGAAAGAGTGGTCAGAATGATTTTCACTTCATTTTGAAGTAAAAATTCTAGCCTACAAGAATAGTAACTCAAAAGTATTGTTTACAACTATTCAGTATGTGTTAAATGGCCTGATTGAGGTGACATTTTTTTTCCCCAAAACGTACTAACCACGCATATTATTTTTTTTTTCTATAAAATGCAAACATGTACATCCATTTTGCTCACATATTATTGTAGCAGAGTTTGTGCTGAATACAGCAACTGTATATCTTGGCAAATGGTATGTTTTAAGTAGCTGAAATAAGCACAAATGTCAGGGCATGTCAAAACACCTAAAGAGCCCCAAAACAGCTCAGACCCCAGAGGGTTAAATCGGTTTGTTAGTACATTAGCCTGGCTGCCAGCCCGAACCCCGCCCACAACAATTTTTGGTCGGGAAGTTCGGTCTGGACTAGGGATGCTCATTTCGGTTAATTTTCCCGACCGACAACCGCCACTCGTTAATCGATTATTAACCGTTAACTGATAAGATTACTATATAGCCTAATTGGCATTAAATAAAAATAAAATTGACGCGTGTCTGTGACCCATTATAAATACCAAAAAAAAAAGTTTTATCAAACGGTTTATTTTAACGTGAAGTGCAAACAGCAGCATACAGAACAGATCAACAATAGAACCTGGATTCAGATCAAATTTCCACGCACCTGCCGCATTTCTGACAGTGACAACAGAGAAAAACAGAATCAAATAATATAAATAAAAAACATACAATAAGCCTACAATAAATATATATATTTTAGCTTAAATAATTAACAAATTACGATGACAAAAAGAAAACTGAATCAGTTTGAAGTGTTGAAAAACCGGCTTTTGTTTTTCTCCATCAGACTACGTTTTTCCGTCAAATAAAAATAGCAGGCCTACCTCAATCCACAGCTTGTCTAGTTTTTATTTTAAAAAGTAGCATTACAGTCTACATGCTGTTGTTGTGTAAGTCTGGAGCGCAGCCTGTGGACTGTTAGACGCGCGGCAGAAAACACCGTCTCCGATGGCACAGATGTTCGGGAACACAGAGATAACGCCTCGCATGGAATGGCCAGCTTCGGGAAGCGCCTTTCATTTGCTTGTGGGTGTTTGCTAAGCAAGTGATATTGCATTGTAGGCTACTTGAACTATTGCTTTATTTTAATACCCTGTAGCATATTTTGCAAGTAACTTTGTCGCCCTTTCTGTTCACATAGTAAGCTACTACTCTCGCTTCATTTTGCTTGCTCAGGGAGAATGTCTGTTGGTGCAGAGAAATATTCTATATTCAGAGAAAATATTGGACGTATGTGCATTAGGCTATTCGTTCTGTGCTTTTTTCTAAACAGTTAGGCTATGTTTATGTGGTATTTTTCATGTTTTCATCGCGCAATCATGTTTTTGATGCGGTGGTGACGCGTTCATGTATAAGGGCGGCGGGCGGCGGCGCTGCCGATAAAGCACAAAGCTGTCACAAAGAACCGGCAAAAGCAATGATTATGAATAGGCCTATGTCAAATATAGCAAGGAGACATTTTAATTGTTTATTAATAAAGTCAAGATGAAGTTGACGATGCTGACTCGTGATCTTCGCAGTAGGCTAGTGCACCAGAGAGAAATGCACATTTCATTTCATAATCAGAGAGCAGTCTGTAGCTACTTCTTATTAAATCCAGGCAATTGGTTAGTGATTAAAATTAAGATACAAAGTGGTTGCGCATATCGACGCACCCAGTGAGTTAACAAATATTGGCTATATATAGTATGTTTTTTATTTAACCATGAAGCAAAAATATAAAAAAGGTTTAAAAAAAAAAAAAAAAAGTTTAACTGATAGTATTAATCGGTCAAAATTTTTACTTTCGGTTAACGGTTAAACGGTCAATATGAGCATCCCTAGTCTGGACTCGATCCGTTGAGGAGCTATTATGCCCGATCAAAAATTGTTCGGACCAATCAAATTGTCAGGGCGGGCTTTATACGATGATGGACAGATGAGCAACCATAGACATCATATGAGCAACGGTAACGTAACCATCCACGTCATCAGAGCGCTTGGGTTGAATTCATGGCTGCCGCTGGAGAATTGAGTTGTGTATATTCCACTATCGCGTGTGTTATAGAAGATATAGAGCGAATTCATTTTAGAAGAGGAACAGAGAACCGCGATCAAGGCATTTGTGAATGGAAAAGATGTTTATGCCGTCCTTCCTACGGGATTCGGAAAACGTTTAATCTATCAACTTTAATCTATCTCTCAATATACGTCACTTACTCCGTTGCTCTGATTGGTTGTAGGTCTATCCAATTGAGTGCAGAGTTTTTCCTGGTTCGGTTTTTCCTGTTTTTTTTTCCTGGTTCGGTTGACACACGCCCCATAATCACAGCCCAATGGAGCAGTTTCAGGCTACGTTTACACATAGCCGGGTATTTGGAGAAACGAATATTTTCCTCCCCTCCGTTTTCAATAATAACATCGTGCACACACCCGCATAAATACGCCGCGAGCGCCATCATAACTATGCCAAACCGATGGGCGGCAGTGTAGGGAGAAGGAATCAGAATCCTCAGAATCGACACGAGAGAACCTAAAACCCCGTTTCTCCCCAGTTGACACGGCAACACATAACCGGCGTTTTCAGAAATCTCCACTTTGGCCGGAGTTTTTAGAAATAATCGTTTTCTGTGATAAAAACGGGGTTTTCGTGTAAACGAGAGGCCAAACCGCAGGGAAATATCTGCGTTTTCCCGTCGTGTAAACGGGGCCTCAGACTCACATTCTTTCTAGAATATGAGTTTGACGAAGTCAGGTTAGTAGTACATGCAAATTCAAACTGATTTTAAATTAAGGCGTTGGCTAAAATAATCATTGTTGACCGATCTAAAAAAAATTTGGCTAAAAACTTGACTTTACAAGCCCGGTGACTTTACTCAGAACCTTATTGGCCATATTCCTGCCATCCAAGTTGTTTTCAAGGATGCAACCCAGATATTTTACTGACACTTTTGTACTGACCACAACATTATTCAAAATAAGCCGAACAAGATGGCCTCTGTCTTATCAAAATGTAGGGACAGCATATTGTCAGTCAGCCAGTAGTTTACAGAAGATAGCTCAGAGCTCAGAATGACCAAAACACATACATTTATTTTTAGGTAAAAACAGTGACGTGTAAACGCCCCCTCATTCTGCACACTGTCTTGTAAAAAAATCACGTCTCAGCTTGCTATTTTAAAATGCTCTTTTGATCTTTTCTTGACCATGTGCGAGTCATTACATAATTTCTTTGCATAAGCACATTTGTTTTAAGCAAAAAAGTGAACTAAGTGAAACTAAAAGATTTCACAAAAGTTTATGTCTTCCTTGAAACAATATCTTTGCCAGTCTTTTAAAAAACACATTTCATTTTCAATGAAAAAATTCCACCACACAATAAAATTTTATTTATTTTTTCCTGCCATCGTCAACTCTAGATTGCTCTGGTTTAATCCGTCTATGATTTGTTCAGTCGCTTTTTTTATTTGATATTGAAATTAGAAAAATGACAAAAGTTCCTTTTTCGGTTTTTAAAAAATAAAAATAAAATTCCCACCCCCCCCCCCCCCCCCCAAAAAAAAAGAAAAACAAGAATTCAGCTTGATTTTTCATTTTTCATTCTGACATTTTGTAGTCATTTTGAATGTACACATAAAAATATAGGCCTGCATTTTACGTTTTCGAATGAGTTTTAAACGACAGAGTATTAAGTTATTTCCCAAGCCGAGGAACAAATCCAAGTGATGGCGCCGGCGCAATGCGCTTACACAACATATTATCAGTTATGAACATACTTTTGGTTGAAAAATACTTTTGGTATTTTTTGGTTCATTATTAAAATAAAACAGTCAGTTATTCTACTTAATTTAATTAGTCTTTTGTACAAAGTCATAGATTGCTGTTATTCTAAACTCATTTCATTTGAAGATGCTGATTTAGCCTTCGTGTAGGCTATTTTAGGACTCGACTGAAGTACGAAGTCTCCTTTACATTAATAGTTAGCATCCAAATGTTACATTGCAAATATGGAAACGTTGGACCTAATGAGAGATGCGCGAACCCAACGTCGGTAAAGTTTCAGTTGTTAAAATAAATTAGGGTCCCACTTTATATTAAGTGGCTTTAACCCTCTGGGGTCTGAGGTGCTTTTGGGGCTCTTGAGATGTTTTGACATGCCCTGACATTTGTGCTTATTTCAGCTACTTAAAACATAACATTTGCCAACATATAAATTTGCTGTATTCAGCACAAACTCTGCTACAATAATATGTGAGCAAAAGTGATGTACATGTTTGCATTTTATAGAAAAATAATAATATGCGTGTTTAGTATGGTTTGGGGAAAAAAAATGTCACCGCAATAAGGCCATTTAACACATACTGAATAGTTGTCCACAATACTTTTGAGTTACTATTCTTGTAGGCTAGAATTTTTACTTCAAAATGAAGTGAAAATCATTCTGACCACTCTTCCATAAACATCAATATAATGATTTAAATTTCTTACATCAGTTTTTGAGTCAGCAGTGCTGTATGCGGGGTATGTGTGAATGTCCATGAATATTAATGTGATTTACACCTGGGAAGACTAAAGACACTCCCCCAATGGCTAATGGCCCATCAAGGTGCTGTGAGGCAGCCTGAACTAAGAATGATTCACTGATGAATAAAAAGTTAAAAAGAACAGCATTTATTCAAAATAGAAATCTTTCCTAAGAACATAAAGACTTAAAGTCATTCATATCACTTAACACATCCTTTAAAAAAAAAAAAAAAAAAACATAAAAAGACCAAACTTGTTTTTTTTATATATATATATATAAAAAATGCATTGAAAGAATCCTAAAAAAAACTATCACAGGTTAAAAAAAATTAAGCAGCACAACTGTTTCCAACATTGATTTTAAAAAAAATTATATCAGAATGATTTCAGCCATATTGCTAAAAAACAAAACAAAAAAACTGTTAGCACATTATCCAAAGTAAACTGATGGACAATTAAGATGCACAATGTATCTGTTGATGGACGGAGAAACATCTATTGATGGGTAGACCGCGTCACTGCGAGTTTATGGCCCATATAGACTGCACGCATTTACTGATACACTCAATGAACGGCTGTACCTAATACAAATAAAACATCTCCAGTTAACTAGCAGAGCATTCATTTAGTCCGCTCTTAAATAAGAGATCAAACGCTAAAATGTTTTGTTTTTGAACTCAAGCTGAGCACTCGTGTCCGCTGCTATCAGGCATGGATACAGATACAGATACAGACTTCACTCGGACGCGCTCTTCAATCTATCACCATTGCGGACACTATTCATTCCGGTGAAATCACAAAATAAAATGCACACAAACGTGTGTCCTATATACGTGTGTGCTTGATATAGACTGTAACTACTGATGAACATATTCGGTTTTGATGAGAGAAAAAAAACTATACCGAGGGCGGATTCGAACCCGTAACCCCTGACACGCTTGGCAAACGATCTGCCACTAGACCACTGAAATACTGAAACAAAAGGTGTGGATCGATATATTTCACTAAATCATTATAACCTAAGCAGTTTTTTAAAAAGTTTACACGGCCTACACGAATGTTAGAGATATTGTGAGGTAATATTTCCTATGTAAAAACTAGGCAAATATAGTCTGAAAATTCATTTGAGCTCTATGATCAGAAAAGGAATTACAAACACTAAACAACTTACTCCGAGCTTGTATCCTCGGCGGGGTCAATTCGTTCTTCATAATACAGCCGTTCGTCGTCCGAGTTTCAAATTCCTCTGAGGAAAAGGTGAATTCTTCCCCGCTGTCCATAATCCTCTGAAGGAGTAGCGCTGCCATCCTCAAAACGGGATGAACTATCAGTGAATCTGAAGAAACTTTGTGTTGTTATGGCATTGATCATCGTGCCGCGTGTTCGATGCATAGATCGCCTATTTACCACTAATTCAACTATATTCGTCACTAAAAAGCTCTGGGGGTGTGGCGGCCTCAGCTAATTAAAGATAATGAAGGGAGAATGAAAAAAATGTACCTCTCCTTGGTTTCAAACGGATTACATAAACTGGAAATATATATATTTTTTAAATAAATTACTTCATTTAAAAGAAGAGAATTTCAGCTTCATAAAGAGAAATATCTCTTATCTCTGTGACAAGTATTGACTGAATTACAGTTATTTTTTCGGACGCTTTTCAGAATGGACTTCACTGACAGAGAGAAGACAAAACGCGCATCATGTTTAATTTTCTTTATTTGACGAAAAGCACAACACTTTGTTTTTATTGTGAGTACCCACAAAAAAAGACACTTAACCCTCATATGCTCTTAGTTTCCTGTTTACACTCAGTGCATTTGGGGTCTATATGACCCCAAAATGTATAGAATGATTGTAAAAAAATATATACATTTTTAATAATATGTATAATATATTCTTTTTTTGTTTACTTCTCATCTATACAATAATGCTGTGTTTTTGGATATACAAAGTACTTTTGTACCTATTTACCACACAATTACTCAACTATACCATTAGCTTGCATGTAAAATATTACATTTTTATGAAAAAAATACTTAAATGATGATCTAAATTAAATATAAGTTGTTTCTTGATATTGATCTAGGTGTTAGCTGTATAATTCTTTCATCTGTTGGTCAAAGAAAAACCTGAAGGAATTACAATTTAAGAAAAATTGTTATGTCCATAGATACTCAGCAGAGGCCAATAGAGATCCATTCATTTTACTGGATGTGGCCAACTGCTTATATCATAACTTTTGTGATAAATTTTGTGAATTTAAATATGTATAAACATTTTACAAGACATTAAAAATAAATATTCTTTCAAATAGTAGAATTTTGGACTTTTTTATTGCATTTTGAAATTTTTTGTTCTTACAAAATACCACAGAAATTGCCACATAAGAAACACCTAAAGGACAAGACTTAGAATCAGATTGTAGTTGCATATTATTTATTTTAATGAACCAAATGTGAAAAAAATAATTAACTTTAGGATTAAGAAGAAATAAACTGAATAATATATAAAAAGAATAGCAATATGCAGAAATGAGTAAAGAGTGAACACTGAATAACAATGCAATTTTTTGATAATCGCATTCTGAACACAACATAAAAGCAATAACAAGCTACAAAAAAAAAAAAATACGTAATACACATGGTAAAAAAGCACAGTCCAGAATGTTGTGAATGAACAAGTATCATGAACAAAAATCAGTCCATGCACATCTGGCACAAGTAGACGGCGTGAGCAGCACAAATGGCTCTTTTGCAGTTTGCGCACTGCTTATCCGTTTTTGAATCCTTGGCCCGTGGACAAACCTGACACCTTCTTCTTTTGAATGATGGAGTTTCAGTGGAGGGGCCTGGAGCATTGGAAGCATCTTGTTTTCTCTTCAGCATTGCTGCAGAGGCTGGTGCATGAGGCAGGCTTTTTCGTCGCTCCATGTGAGGGGACACCAGAGCTTTCCCCAGCTCTTCTAGAAAGAGCCTCCTTTTGTAACTCTTCCCTCTCTCCCATGATGGATTTACCTCCCTCCAAACCACAAATTTTACCATTTATGGCAGATACATCCAGGATGGTAGAGAAGACAACCATTGGCCAACGATTAGTTTTTCGGTTACAACTGTAGCTTGCAACCATCTGCAATATTGCAAACAAACACACACACAAAGTAGTATATCTGCTGGCAAAAGAAATGCCACTCTGTCACCAACTTTGAATAAAAATTTGCACAAAAAAATGCATGAAAATATAAAATTTGTAAATACCTTGTCAAGGTTGTCAACTCCACCTCTCAAGGTGAGAGTTCAGGTTTGTTTTTCCTAACTGTGCCAACCAGTGTTGTGCCTGAACGCGTTCAATGAACGATAGTTCATGAACTCGTTCATATTTTGGGCGAACGTGAACTGAACGTCCTGAATTACTGCCTGATGAACGTTAATGTGAACGCGTTCATTCTGGTGTCTGTGAACGCACGCTCTCTAAGTTTAACTTCGTTCAATAGGGTGCCAGATTTCTATAGAGCCTTCCAGGCGAAAACATGGCTAAAACACACCGTAAACAGGCCTTAATATGTAGCAAAAAAACCACCCAATCTGGCAACATCAGCCACCAGTGTCGCACGCACCGCCGCATGCGTCATCAAAACAAAAAGCAAGTATGTAGTCGACAACGCAGCGAGCGAGGAGGCGTCGTATGATCATTTAAACGAGTTTTATGACAAGGTCGGTCAGGATGGGAAAAATCTTACATTTCTGTGCAAACTTTGCCAGTCGATAAAATAATTGCTGTCTGTGGTTGTATATGGGCTGTGGCAATAATATATATATAAAAAAAGAAGCTCGCAGCAACATATGGACTATGAACTAGAAAAAAAGAACTATGAACTAGTTCATTTTTTGAAGTATGAACTATGAACTGAACTAGTTCATTTTAAAATTTGTGAACTGAACTTTGAACTAGTTCATGTAGAAAATGAACTTTCCCAACACTGGTGCCAACCATTGTCAACTTCCTTCTCAGGAGCTCCTGGCCAAGGGCATATGATGTGAAGAAGTTATCACATGTTACTGTGTGTCCCTGGAGACCAGTGGTCAAATCAAGGACCACACGCATGCCCTTATTTCTCTCTGGCTGCCCATCTCGAGGCTTGCCGGTGTAAACTTGCATGTTCCATGCATAGCTCGTCACATGCTGCCCAGATTTTGATCCCATATTTCGCCGGCTTGCTGGGCATGTACTGCTTGAAAGAGCAGCGACCTCGGAATGGCACCAGGCACTCATCCACTGTAATGTCCAGGCCAGGGTTGCACATTAGTGGGAGACGCTCAACCCATAAATTCCACACATCACGAATGGGTGCCAGCTTGTCACTTTCGCGCCGTGCAGGTCTTGTGGTCCTGTCATCAAATCGAATGACTTTACTCAATCTTCTGAATCTCCTTAGCGACATGACAGCCCAAAAAATTGCCCGTCCAGTTTCAGCCTCCCACAAACTGGACAGGGCCTCATTGTCGGAGCGATACACTCCTGCAAGAAGGAGCAGACCAATATATGCTTCCATGTCGGTCCAGTCAACATCCCTCCAGTCATCACCAAACACACGGTTTCCTTCCAGATTTGTCATTTCCAACAAGATATTTTGGATTGTTGATGGAAAAAATAACAAAAAAGAGGACTTTATGTCCTCTACACGAGAAATTGCAAACCTTGTTGGTCCAGGTGTCAGCTTTATCACGCGTGCAGCTGAAGCTCTCCCTGGTCCCTGTGGAGGTGGAGAAGTAGTCCAGGTTATATTTCCATTTTTAGATTGAAAGGTTTGGTCTGCCTCATCCTCCTCACAATTCCTGGAACTCCTCTTCCAACCCTGTGTTGTCTTCAGGAGGATTGCAGTCCTCTGGCTCAGAGTCATCTGCGTCAGTGTCTTCTAGGCATGATTCAGTTTTGCTGGAATCAAGCAGGTAATCCAGGGTCTCCAGGAGAGTGTAACTCTTTGCCATAACGCCAGCACAGAATGAACTGTGTGCAGGACACCAAAGACCCTCTTTTATATCTTTCGTGTGGGAACAATTTCTTTGTTTTCAAAATAAAGTTGCAGCTCTTAGATCTCAGAGTAAACTTTCTCAAAGTTGAACAGGTCAGTTGTCTTTCATCTCTCCCTTGGTCTCTCTGCATGTGTGTGTGCATGCATTAGGTCTCACTGATTCACTTACACGTGCTCTACATTTGTGGCTGATTTCATTTGACAAATTCCATACAGATGCTCTCTGTGACAGTAACACCTGTGTGTGTGTGGGTGTGGGTGTGTGGGTTGGTTTATGTGATTTATGAGGACACAAATTTGTATAATGACATTTGTATTACACTGGTATTACAACTTATGGGTGGTTTATGAGGACACTTCAAAAGTCCTCATAAATCAAATGGCTTTAAACATTTTAAAATGCAGCATGTCTCCTGTGATGGGTAGGTTTAGGGATAGGGGCAGTGTAAGGGGATAGAATATATAGTTTGTCCAGTATAAAAACCATTACGCCTATGGAGAGTCCTCATAATGCTGTTGCACCAACGTGTGTGTGTGTGCGTGTGTGTGTGTGTGTGTGTGTGTGTGCTGAAAGAATGAACAAATCTTTTTTCGAGTCATTTCGTTCGTTGAATGAATGAAATGACTCGAAAAAAGATTTGTTCATTTTGATGAACGAGTTCGAGCAGGAGAGTCACGAACGTGCATCACAGGACAGAGCAAGGCAAGCATTTGAGCTTATAATACTTAAACTTTTTATTTATTTTCGAAATGACGCATCGTTTCGCTAGATAAGAACCTTATTCATCGTCTGGTATCGTTTAAAGTCCTTTGAAGCTGCACTGAAACTGTCATTTGGACCTTGAACCGTTTGGTTGCTATTGAAGTCCATTATATGGAGAAAAGTTTTTTTAAAAGTGAACTAGTCCTTTAACCCTCCAAACCCGATTGACGCTCTAGAGCGTCATAGGACACACCTCTTAGATATCTATTTATAACTTCGGATCGGATCATGGTATTAACTTACTTTTTTTTAATAAAAAAGCTGCCATTCGTCTGCATATACTGTGTTGACTTTCGCAAATTAAAAGCATTTTTTATTTAGTGCAAATCTATTGCATTTTACTGCAAAACAAAGAAATATTTTATTCTGGTCTAATGATATGAAATGGTGTTGGGGTGTGTGAACCAATCACAGACGTGTGTGAACCAATCACAGATCAAAAACAAAAGATGACGCCCTCAGACAAAGGGGAGGTGTTTACAATCAGCCCCAGGTGTGTGTGATAGCCATAGCCGATGCAACTTGTTGTACACGGTCTTAGGACGCGCACAGTTGGAAGTTTTCAGATACAGCTCTTTTGTACTTCGCAAGATTCTTTTCGAAGAGAATATGGCACAACAGAGATTCTCTGCCGAGCAAGTCGCCAGGCCCGGCGCCACGAGGGGGCAAAAGGGGGCATTGCCCCCTCAGATCTGATTTGTGCCCCCTCAGTTTAATTTTTGTATTCATGGTTACAAATTAAAAGTTTAACCTTTTGAGCGGTATGGTCCACATAATGGGATTTGTAATGTTCCATGACGTGACATCACTGCCAGATTCGCGCGTTGGTTGGTGCTGAGCCAGAGACGGACGAGCTCAGCGCTGTCATATATCACAACTATGCAGTGTTTTCAACCTCATAAATTATGTTTATTTTAGGTTTCAGACATTTAAATACACATAAGCACTAGTAAAACAATACATTTGGAGTTTGTAAAATACACAGATATGGAAGCAGCAATAACAATCTATTCAAATTTGCCAACGTGTGTTATTCATATCAGACAAACATAGTGGAAGTAACTTTAAAATTTACTATATTCTTCTCACAGTTCACCGGCCACTTTCTTACATGTATTTCGCGAGAAACTGATGACTGACAGGACTTTGAACTGCGGCGCAAAGAAACGGTGGCGCTCATCTCACGTTATAGATCAAGATTATTTATAAAGGTTTTAAACGACCAAACACACTCACTACCACTTTTTTGAGAATCGGAATATCAGATAGTTGATGACATGGTAAGCAAGTTTGTAAATATTTTGAATAAAAAAGGAAAAAGGAAATAAAACAATACATCTGTCATGCATTATTGTGCGGTGTGTCACGTGACAAATATGACGCGTTGCCATGGGAACGTTAAGGTGGAACGTTCTAAAATAAAAACTCACTCTGAGGAGTCAGTTAGAATATTTTTAATTTAAGCGTGAAAGAGTCAATATATGAATAATAAATTATGCTGGCTTATCTTTTTATTATCTTTAAAAATATGTTGTTCCAAAGCGAGGTGTTTATTGATTGTTCATTGATGGTATAAAGTTAAGCCCCCTTAACAATTTCACATGCCCCCTCAGTAATTTCATCCTGCAGCCGGGCCTGCAAGTCGCTGAAATGCTTTTTGCCGACAGTGAGGAAAGTGAAATAGGATCCGATCCAGATCGGTTTGATTCGGAGGAAGAAGACCAAATATTCCACGGAATCGATCCATTTGAGGAGTAAGTGTGAATAATATATTACTGATAATATGTTTGTCTGATATATTGTTACAAAGTGACCCCCGAAGATCTCCTTTGGGTAGCGAGAGGGTCCGTTTGTGAGAAAAATAAATGATGGCTGTACCCACAACGCCGGTTACTGGTGTAACCTTGGTTCTATGAATAGTGGAAGACCGCCAGAGACGGTCGAACATAGTGGAAGGAGTCGCGTCTCGCGAGCCATATCGAGAATCTCGTATTGACTTGTCACCTGTGACCCTGACCGATGACGTGTCGGAAGCTATATCCGCTCCGTTCATGTCACGGTCGTTCTCTGTAGTCATTCTCTCAATCCGAGTGACCAGAGACTCTGGCGGTCTTCCACTATTCATAGAACCAAGGTTACACCAGTAACCGGCGTTCTATTTCACTGTTACAGACCGCCAGAGACGGTCGAACATAGTGGAAGGCGAATACCACCAAGTCACGAGGATCACTCACCTAGATACTGTCCGCTAATACAGCAGAACTGACCAAAGGAATAGGGGCCACATTGATCCTGTAGAATCTTGTGAACGTGCAAGGTGACGTCCATGTAGCCGCTGCACATATTTCAGAAAGGGGCACCCCACGTAGTGCTGCCCAAGAAGTAGCCACTGACCGGGTTGAATGGCATTTAATAGACGCTGGTACTGTCTGACCAGCCGAATTATATGCCTGTACAATGGTATCCACCACCCAATGAGACAACCTTTGCTTCGACAGGGAGAGCCTCTCTGACAAGCATCAAAACGGACAAACAACTGATCAGTGGTGCGCCATGAAGCGGTCTTCAACACATACTGTTGCAATGCTCTCACTGGACACAAGGCTGTCTGGGAAGCCTCTTGACTAAACGCTGCAAGCTGAATGGGTTGGTTCACAAAGCCATCAGACAACACCTTAGGTCGGAAAGCTGGATTCGGCCAGAGTGTAACCTGATTGTACTCAGGCCCCCACCTGAGACACTGTGGACTCACCGAGAGGGCATGGAGCTCACCTACTCTTCTGGTTGACGTTATAGCCAAGAGAAAAGCAGTCTTCATCGAAAGATTTTTAATATCAGCCTGTTCAAGTGGTTCATAAGGCGGTAAACGCAGACTGTTAAGCACCATCTGAAGATCCCACTGGGTATGCATTATCCGCACCGGTGGATTAAGACGTACTGCTCCTTTAAGGAAAGCCACCACCAATTTTTCCGCACCAATCGATTTCCCCCCCAAGGGGTTCCGATGTGCTGACAAGGCTGCTACGAACACCCTTAGAGTCGCTGGGGACCGCCCAGTGTCCAATAAATGTTGTAAGAATTCCAACACTGAACCGATGGAGCAAGTGACTGGGTTAACAGACCGATCTGTACACCATGAAACAAAGATCTTCCATTTACTGGCATAAGTGCGACGTGTTGATGGGGCTCTTGCATTCATGACAGTGTTCCTCACATCTGCGGAACACTGTGAGAGCTCCTGCTCAACCCCAGGGGCCATACACATAGACTCAACTTGTCCGGTGAGGGGTGCCAAAGCTCCCCGTTCATTTGTGACAATAGGTCCCTCCGAACTGGCAACGGCTGTGGTGGGCCAGTCGTAAGGGCCAACAGCAGACTGAACCACGGCCTTGCTGGCCAACAGGGTGCCACTAGAATGAGCCTGTGTCGTCTCACCTGCACACGCCTCAGCACAGGCCAAAGAAGTGGAATTGGAGGGAACGCATAGAGGAGGAGGTCTGGCCAGTCGTGGGCCAGGGCATCCTGGCCTAGTGACCCCTGTTCTTCCTGCTCTGCAAACCACAGCGGACAATGTGTTGTCTCCCTGCTGGCAAAGAGGTCGACTGCTGCGGTCCCATAAAGTCCCCAAACTGATTGAACTACCGCTCTGTGCAGACACCAGTCCCCTGGTTTCGGACCCGACCGAGAGAGTAAGTCTGCCACACTGTTGCTGTGACCGGGAATGTGTGCCGCCCTGATCGACAGGAAGTGCTGGCTTGCCCACAACAGCAGCACCCTTGAAAGCCGAAGGCAAGGTAGAGACCTCGTGCCCCCTTGGTGATTGATTAAAAACACCACTGTGGTGTTGTCTGTCCGCACCAGGATGTGCCTGCCCGATAACTCCTGTCTGAAGTGTCTTAGGGTGAAGAGCACTGCCCACAGCTCTAGGATGTTGATGTGAGATGTCATCTGCTGCAAGGTCCAACTCCCCTGCACGCCTTGGTGTTGCCACAGCCCTCCCCATCCGGAGAGAGAGGCATCTGTTGTCACTACTTCTCTTCGTGCTGGGGGTGGTCCCATTGGTACACCTCCTTGTAGAAACTGTTCCCGTCTCCAAAGCCTCAGGGAGACAGAGCAACTGGTTGTCACTAAAACACGGGTATGTCGGTTGTGAACTGCTGACAGCCGTCTGGCTATCAACCAACGCTGAAAAGGACGAAGGTGTAAAAGTCCTAAGTGAATGGCCGATGAGGCCGCCGTGAGAAGGCCCGCTAGTCGTAAGAAGTGGAGATATGGCAGCTTGCGCCGAACCTGGAACCTTGCTATTGCTCCTCGTATAGCTTGCCTCCTGTGTGCTGTGAGGGTAGCCCTCATTATTCTGGAGTCCAGATGCAATCCCAGAAAGCATATTGACTGGCATGGAGTAAGGCAGCTTTTCTCCAGGTTTATCCTCAGTCCTAACGCAGTAACATGCTCCAGTAGGCGCTGTGTGTTGTTTGCTACTTGCTGAGGTGACCTGGCACAAAGCAGCCAATCGTCCAGGTAAGGGAGAATCAGCATGCCCTCCCGTTGTAGAGGTTCCAGTGCCACCTGCATACACCGTGTGAATACACGGGGAGAGAGGGAGAGGCCAAATGGTAGGACTCGATACTGGTATGTCCTGCCCTGGAATGTGAACCGAAGAAACCTTCTGTGATGAGGTGCAATGGGCACATGGAAATATGCATCCTTCAGATCCACAGAGGTAAACCACATGCCGGGTTCGACTGCTTGCAGGACATCCTTGACACGCAGCATGCGGAAAGGAAGATGTTTGAGACTCTTGTTCAACCGTCTGAGGTCCAAGATTGGCCTGAAACTTCCATCCTTCTTGCGAACTAGGAAGTACTTTGAATAAAATCCCCCTGGATGGACTTGGGGGTCTACCAGCTCTACTGCACCCTTTTTCAGTAGCTTCTGGACCTCGAGAGATAGAGCAAGAGCTTGACGAGGGTCCCGAACCATGTGGGCCGAGTGTGTGGTGCATAATTGGGGTCTGTGACGGAACTGAAGACAGTAGCCCCTGTCGAGTGTGTCGAGGAGCCACTTGTTGTCTGTAATCCCCCTCCAAAGTTGTAGTTGAGAGGTTGAAAAGTGTCCCATCACAGACCCTGGACCATCAGCGACGATGGGGAGCGGTTTCCCTACCCCTGGGGGGGCGACGATAAGTCGCCGCAGGGCGAGCAGGTGGTCTACGAGCACGAGATGCCTCCCTTCTCGAGTCATACCCAGATCGAGTAGCCTGCTGTCCACTCCTGTAAGACTGTCCCCTGTGTTGGAATGGATTTACATGACGCACGGGCATTTGATGTGAGGACGGACCATAACTCACACTGCGTTCAAGGTGCTGGGACCGAGACTCCACTGCACGAACTCTGCGTTCAAGAGCTTCTTGAGCGGCTGGCCCAAAAACCTGCCCAGGTACCAGTGGTAGTTGACGAAGATTGTTACGGCATGCCTCTGGAAGTCTAGACTGTGCTAGCCAAACCTGCCGCCTAGCTTGTGTAGTAAGCCCAAGAGCCTTTCCGCTAGAGAAAGCGATTGACCCCAAGGCTTGTAAGGAAGCCTCAAGTAACTCAGATGTGGCATTATCTGGTGGGTCTGTACTCAAGGAGGCATGAAGTGCCAACAAAAAATGAGCCATGGAGTTTCCCACACGACTCAAGCCTGAGACAGTATTGTAAATCCTGACCAACAGATCATCTGTGCGTCTACACTCTGGGTTGGGACAGCGAAGATTGTGTCTAAGGGCCTCATCTGGTGACACTACCTGTGAAGAAACACATGGCTCGACTGGAGGCATGTTACCAAGGCCCTTTTCCTCAGCTTCAGCCATTGCCGCTAATGTACGAGCCACACGATCAGGCCTGGATAAAGGAGCTGACCGAAACGCAGAAGCAACCACATCTGTGAAGTCAGGACAACTTGGCATTAGGAAATCCTCCTGCTGGGAAACTGAACGACGCAAGAGGTTTGACTGGCCTGGTAGGGGAGGAGGTGGATCCAAATTCCGCTTAGCGAGCGCCATCTTGAGTGTGTCTTGCAGAGAGAAAACCACTGAAGGCGCGTCCTGAAGGCTAGAGCCGTCATCACTATGGGAACGTTGGGACTGGGAATGTGAAGGTACCATCCCCTCCATAGGCATATAATAATCCTGTTCCTCCCGGTCTAATGAGTCAGAGGCCGCAATAGATAAAGTGTCTGGTTCTCTCCTGGAAAACCTGGATGCCAGCTCACACCTGGGTAAGGGAGGGGCTAAAACATCCACCGCTGTCCCCTCGCTCACATCTTGACGAGCAGGGGGTACAGATAATAAGGCCTTAATGCTCTGAACTGCATTCGCAAGCTCAGCTACTTGCTGGGTTAATGAACCTGATTCAGAGGAGGTTCGCCTCTTCTTTGAAGGCCTTACAGTCCCACTGGCCAAACGTTTGCTACTCACATGCGGCACTGCCCCAGTGGATGGAGCGGAACTCCTAAACTCAGGATCTAATTCAGCCAGTCGATGTTGTCTCATCTCCAAAGACATCAAAGTACATTCAGGACATGGGTCTACCAAAGCCTCACGGAGGTGATCAATGCCTAGGCAAGTGGGACATTGAATGTGAGCATCCATGAGGTCCATTGGACCGGAGCAGAGGGAGCATGAAGCTGCCATAACATCCAGACCAGTAGCTGGGAAAAAAACCCCTGGTCAACCAATGGGGTTATATATCAAAAGGCGTTTAAATTGCTACAATAAGCCCTATTAATGTATTACTCTGGTTAACCAATGAGTTTACATAAAAACAGTCGATCAGGCAATGAACAGATACTACACACAGTCTGACAGAACCCTGGTTAACCACTGAGTTCGCGTGAGTACTCACCTCAATACTGCTAGTAGCGATCGATCGGTTCCAAACAAACCCTGGACAACCAATGGGTATATGGTCCGATGTACGTCGATAAATCCAATAATCCAATATAATCCAATATAGTCCAATATATCTCCCGAGACACAGCTGTAGCGGGGAGCAGTTGCTCACCAAAAACGCTGTGCACGCTCGAGCGAGATCTCTTCGCGAGAATGACAAAGAGAACGACCGTGACATGAACGGAGCGGATATAGCTTCCGACACGTCATCGGTCAGGGTCACAGGTGACAAGTCAATACGAGATTCTCGATATGGCTCGCGAGACGCGACTCCTTCCACTATGTTCGACCGTCTCTGGCGGTCTGTAACAGTGAAATAGAACAGCACTGTCGTACAAGATGTAATTTATTGACAGCACCAAAGGTATACAAAAAGAAATGAAACTCCACGAATACTGGGGTGAAGATATATTCCGTGTAACTTCAAAATCCAAAAATACAAAGTGACAAAGAAACAACAAACTGAAAAATAAAGATGAAAAAAAAATATATACATATAGAATATTCACAAAGGGTATCTTCAATATACTCTTTTCAATGAATCACTCACGGCACCACAGTTGCACACTCATGTCTGACTTGGTTGACAAGTCCCAATTTGAGTCTGGCTTCCTCCTTTATAGGCCATTACTCCGCCCCCTCTACGGAAATACCATTGCTTTGGTAATTAAACAATCTTTCATTAAACTATAACACTCTACATCTATTGCATATAGTTAAAGTATATAGCTTTCAACCATTCATCATATAAACATAACAAACATAATAAACAAAGTGACAACACCTTAACATATATATCTGACATTATTTCTCTTATTTGTCAGCCCCTTTACAAACCACAAACATGGTTTCACCGGACTCCGAGTGTAGTGCGCCGGCGCGACACCAACGGTGACGTCATAAGCGTGCGCCGCTCACCCGATCGGTTTTGCCGGCGCGGCCAGCCAGAACGGCTACAACAAACACTCGCCACTTATGACAAACAAATCACAGAATACACGACACATAACCAAGACATAAAATGAGTGTAGGGTACTATGTATGACCGCGACTAATACTACTGCAGGGGATTGTATTAAGTGAAACTGTCCCTGGGCCATCGGGCTGCGTGTGCACCCGCACCACCGACAGAAGAAAAGAAAATCTGTGGGGTGAGTATGTGTGTGCGTTATACCCAGCGGGATATCTACTTCATCACATATATGTTGTATCGTTTTTTAGTCAACTGATTTTATTATAGCTGTTCAGAAATAACGGAGCTGTAATCAAACAATGTGTGCTGTGCGCGTAATCAAACAATGTGCGCGTTTTGGCCGCATGTAATCATCTTCATTTATAAGCTATTTCGTTTATTTTGTTTGTCTATTTTATTGTAATGTTTTTTTAGAAAAACGTTATTGTAGTTTTTCAGAAATAATGGTACAGGGAGTTATCTAAGGCCTGTACTATTTGTCTATATGAGAGGGGGTTTGCTTTAGACATTGTATTTACTCTTTGCATTTTATTGTAATGTTTTTTTAGGGAAACATTTTTGTAGCTTTTTAGAAATAATAGTGCAGTAAGCCTTATCTAAGGCCTGTACTATTTTGTCTACATGGGAGGGGGGTTTAGACATTGTATTTACTCATATACTATGATATATACTATGATAAAGGCACCAGCAATAATTTTGTAGTTATTCCTATGAGTTGAACATAAAATATGCACACATGATGATAAATAGCTAATCTTTATTTCTTTATTAGTAAGGCTGTACAACTTTTGATATGTGGGAATCTAAACTAATGACAAAATCTGTGTGTTATAGTCTAAATCAGGAAACTGCAGAGTAGCCGAGTAAATCTGCTGAACCCATGACCCCGACCGCTCGCCCATTTCCATCCAGCACCGCTTCTGCTCCTCCTGCAGCCCGCCGATCAAGGTCTCCTCCTGCAGCCCGCCGATCAAGGTCTCCTCCTGCAGCCCGCAGATCAAGGTCTCCTGCAGCCCGCAGATCCATTTATCCTCCTCGACCCGGCTCCTCCAGCACTGCCACAGAACCACCAACATCATCTGCGACCCCTGGCTTGAGGTCGCGTCCTAGGGGAAGGAGGCAGTCACTTTCACCTGTCCGATGTCCAGCACCACCACCAGACCAGCTGGAACAAGGATGGAAGACTGAAAATTATCCTGATGTGGCCCCCATTCCACACAGGTTTTGCCCCAGACGTGAACCTGGAGTGCAATTGGACACCTCCGTAGAGCAAAGCCCCCTTGGCCTTTTCAAGCACTTTTTTAGTGCTAATTCAGTCAGGACATTGTGTGCCAACACAAACAAGCTGGCGGAGAGAAACATTGCTGCTGGGAAAAGGTACAAGTGGACCAACATCAACCCTGCGGAGATGTTCAAATTCATTGGCTTGGTTCTGTACATGGGAGTTCTAAGGCTCCCAGTAGTAAGTGACTATTGGAAGAGAAAAAAACATTTTTTCTGTGAATTTTCCAAGCACTGTGATGTCAAGGGATAGGTTCTGTGCCATATCTTGGAATATCCATATGAGTGACCCAGAGGAAGATGTTGTGAATGACAGAAAGAAGCAGACACAGCCAGATAAGTGTGACACACTCTTTCGTCTGAAGCCATTGGTGACTGAGATAAAGGCCGCCTGTCAGTCTGCCTACCATCCCAGGAAGCAGCTTTCCATTGATGAGAGGATGGTGGCCACCAAGGCAAGAACTGGGATGACCCAGTACATGAAGGCGAAACCCACCAAATGGGGGATAAAGCTGTTTGTGCTCGTAGACTCCAGCAACGGCTATTCCTGTGACTTCAGCATTTACACAGGTAAAAGCAGGTTGGCTTCTGGGCTAGGGCTCTCATTTGACTCTGTGGTGGAATTGATGAGGCCATCTTTCCTAGGCAGTGGTTATCACCTCTACTGTGATAATTTTTACACCAGCCCAAAACTCTTCAGGCACCTGCTGTCCCTCAATTTCGGAGCCCGTGGAACCATACGTGAAGGGAGGAAGGATGCTCCAAAAACGAAACTAAACCAACTGCCCAAGAAATCCCCCAGAGGAACTCTCAGGTGGATAAGAGAAGATGACCTTCTCTTCACCAAGTGGATGGACAACAGGGAGGTGGCAATGTGCAGCAGTGTCCATGTTGCTTATGATGGGGACACTGTCAAGAGGAAGCAGAAAAAGAGGGATGGATCCTGGAAGGAGATAAACATACCAGTACCAAAACCGATTGTTGATTACAACATCTACATGGGGGTGTGGACTTATCAGACCAGCTGATCCAGTACTATTCAGTGCACCACACAACAAGAAGATGGTACAGAACCATGTTTTTTCATTTTATTGACAGTGCTGTGACGAATGGCTTCGTAATGTACAGAGAAATCCAAAAGCTGAGGAACACACCATCCAACCAGCTCACCACCCACAGGGCCTACGTGGAGCAGCTCGTGGCTGAGCTGTGTGGTGTCACAGTCGGGGCTGTTCCTGTACAAAGGAGAACTGGGCATACACCTGTGCCAATCTCCATTCCACGGCTGAGGTGTGAGAAATGCAAGGTGGATGGGCTCCCAAGAAAAGACACCTCATGGAAGTGTAATGAGTGTGATGTGCCGCTCTGCCTGCAGCCAGAGCACAACTGCTTTCAAATGTGGCACATGTAAGAAAAGCACATCAATATTTCAACTTTCCAATGCATTGCGCAGTGCACAGTGCCATCTAGGGGTGTTTTTTTATATTTTGTACATATAGACTGAGAATATTCCATTCTAATGACCATTGGGTTCCCTTCATATTCTTATTTCTGTTTTGTTCACAAAAAAGTATGGTGACTACAGTTACAGAAATGTAAATATTTCTTTTGTTTCTTTATATTTTTTCAGCCAATTTTTTTTGCAAGTGTTCTAAAGCCTTTGGGGATTTCTTTTTTGTTGTAAAATACTTTGTTTATTTATGTTTCATATTTTTATATAATAAAAACAAAAATAAATAATTTCTGTTTTTGTATTTCTTGGTGATATATCACACAATAACTCATATAATTGTCTCAAAAAGTGTATTTTCAATGCATCCACATTGTAGGTGAGAATCTATAGAATCCAGAAATATGTCTCTCTTTACTCTGCTATGAAAATTGACCATTCCAGAAGCAAAAATATCAAAATAGTGCCAGGTGGCCTTAAAACCCCTTAGGGTTTGAAGGGTTAAGGGTTGTTTTAAGGACATGTTTCAGTATGCTCGTAGACAGCCACTCTGAAGCACTCAGAGGCGATTCTAAAATTGTCAAAAATTCGAGACAGGACCCATTGTCAAAATTTCTAAGTCCACCACTCTAGTTCATCCAAAACAAACTAGAAAATAGACTCAAAGTGTTAAATACCGGAATTATCCTTTAACAGGATCTAATGATGTACAACATTTATATGTAAGATCAAAATCAACAGAGTAATTTGATTCTCTTTTGCACTAATAAGGAAAAAACGCGGGCGCGTTTCTCGACCCCAGAGGGTTAAATAAGAGACGTTTACACATAGCCGAGTATTTAGAGAAACGAATATTTTTCCCCCCTCCGTTTTCAATAATAACATCGTGCACACACCCGCATAAATACTCCGCGAGCGGCATCATAACTATGCCAAACCTATGGGCGGCAGTGTAGGGAGAAGGATAAAGCCAATCAGAATCCTCAGAATCGACACGTGAGAACCTAAAACCCCGTTTCTCCCAGTTGACACGGCAACACATAACCGGCGTTTTCAGAAATCTCCACTTTGGCCGGAGTTTTTAGAAATAATCGTTTTCTGTGATAAAAACGGGGTTCTCGTGGAAACGAGAGGCCAAACCGCAGGGAAATATCTGCGTTTTCCCTTCATGTAAACGGGGCCTTCGTGTCCGCTGCAATCAGTGTCATGGATCCAGTGTTCTCTTGTGGCTCGCGCAGTCTTCACTCGGACGCGCTCTTCAATCTATTTCCGTTGCAGAGACTCTATTCATTCCGGTGAAATCACAAAACAAAATGCACACAAACGTGTCCCTGCTTGATATATACTGTAACCACTGATGAACATATTCGGTTTTGATGAACCCAGAACCTCTGACACGCTTGGCAAAAGTTTTAACCACAAGACCATTAAGGTACACAAACAAATTCGCTGATCTATGAATTTATTCATGTGAAAATTCTCACCACTAACAATATTCAACATCCCACCCACACACCTGTCCCACCCACTTTTTAAAACAAACTTAAGCCACTGATCATATGTTTCTCTTAAAACAGGCACGGAGATTCATGAGAAATTGCACTGCGGATAAATCAGAATGATCAAAAACGTCATTTTTTCCTTAAAATAACTAGTCAATAATGTGATTAAAGGGAGCAATTTGATTACACTATTTCTGTCACGGCTGGATGAAGCAGACAAGGCAGTAGGATCCATTTGCAGTATTGTTTAATACACAAACTCAGATACACACACGAAAACTCAGGAACAGGAAACAGGACTCAGGAACTGAACAACCAGCCACATAACATTAAGAACTCAACAAAGACTGCACGACACACACTGACTTAAATACAAGGGTAGACAAGCTAAACAAGATAACAAGAGGGTGTGGCTAATGGGAAACACTAATAACATGACAAATGGCTGTAACACATGAAACAAGACAAAAACATAGACTAAACTCATGACAATTTCAGATAGCCCGTCGGGCTGGCCGGTTATGCATTTTGGTAACCTGACTCCGCCAGATGGATTTGCTCCGCATATCCATCTGGAAACCTTCCGTTGAAGTAGTTTTGGTAAGGGGTGAAAATACTGGTTAGCTGATTGGCCTATGTTGGTGATAGACGGGCCAAATCAACCAATCAGATCAACGAGGCATATGACGTACTAACAGAGCGACGACGAAAACACAACCACAAGCCAGGCTACTCTTGCTGCTGCAGGTAAAGGCTCGTTAGACTGAACTGAACGCTTCTCGTTGCGTCACACCTCAACCCGCCTTGGATATTTTCGCCTTGGATCGCCTTGGATCGCCTTCAACTTGGATATTTTGCCGTGTAAAATTTGCTAAATTTAAAACTGATTTAGAAACAATAAATTAGATCTTGAAAAGTTACAAGCAAGGATCTTGATTCCACTGATCTCTTTTCACAATGATATTGGCATAAGTAGCCCCTCTATAACCTAAACTCTGGACTGCAGATGTTATCTGAACAAGACTCTCTGTGCTCTGAAAGCGCAACTATTCTTGGACCCTTGACCCACCTGTCCATGTATCTGTCACAGGTCGGGGCGGGCCAATCGGGCTGCACCCACTCCTCGGGACCAGTACCATCCTTGGGGAGTCGGACAGAGGCCAGGCAAGGAGGACAGACAACAAGACTTTAAGTAACAATAATTTATTTAATATAAAATGAGATAAAAGGTCTAGAGGTAGAGTCTTCTGTACAGGGTCGTTCCGTCCACGGACAATCCAAGTGTGCGTTTCTGGTATCTGTTCCTCTTTTCCCCAGATGGCAGACAGAGAGCTTACGGCTGGGGGCTTCGCTGCCAAGCAGACAGGTGAGTGTACGGGTACGTAATCCTCCTTTCACAGGTGGCGGACGGAGACCTTACGGCTGGGGGCTTCGCTGCCAAGCAGACAGGTGAGTGTACGGGTACGTAATCCTCCTTTCACAGGTGGCGGACGGAGACCTTACGGCTGGGGAGCTTCGCTGCCAAGCAGACGGGTGGGTGTACGGGCACGTAATCCTCTTCCTCACGGGTGGCAGACAGAGAACTTATGGCTGGGGAGCTTTGCTGCCAAGCAGCCAGGTGAGCGTTCAGGCACGTACTCCTCTTCTCCACAGGTGGCAGACAGAGAACTTACGGCTGGGGAGCTTTGCTGCCAAGCAGACAGGTGAGTGTACAGGTACGTAATCCTCCTCTTCACAGGTGGCAGACAGAGAACTTACGGCTGGGGAGCTTCGCTGCTAAGCAGCCAGGTGAGCGTTCAGGCACGTACTCCTCTTCTCCACAGGCGGCAGACAGAGAACTTACGGCTGGAGGGCTTTGCTGCCAAGCAGCCGGGTGAGCGTTCAGACACGTACTCCTCTTCTCCACAGGTGGCAGACAGAGAACTTACGGCTGGAGGGCTTTGCTGCCAAGCAGCCGGGTGAGCGTTCAGGCACGTAATCCTCTTCTCCACAGGTGGCAGACAGAGAACTTACGGCTGGAGAGCTTCACTGCAAGCAGACAGGTGAGTATAAGGCACGTAATCCTCTTCTTCATGGATGACAGATAGAGGACTTACGGCTGGAGGGCTTCGCTGCCAAGCAGACGGGTGAGTATACGGCACGTAATCCTCTTCTTCATGGATGACAGACAGAGAACTTACGGCTGGGAAGCTTCACTGCAAGCAGACAGGGTAGTATAAGGCACGTAATCCTCTTCTTCATAGATGACAGACAGAGAACTTACGGCTGGGAAGCTTCACTGCAAGCAGACAGGGGAGTATAAGGCACGTAATCCTCTTCTTCATAGATGACAGACAGAGAACTTACGGCTGGGAAGCTTCACTGCAAGCAGACAGGGGAGTATAAGGCACGTAATCCTCTTCTTCATAGATGACAGACAGAGAACTTACGGCTGGAGATCTTCACTGCAAGCAGACTGGTGAGTATACGGCACGTAAGCCTCTTCTTCATGGATGACAGACAGAGAACTTACGGCTGGGAAGCTTCACTGCAAAGCAGTCGGTTGGGTATTCACCAACGTGTCCCTCTTCACAATAGGCTGTCAGAAAATACACTCAAACATCTGTGAAGTACAACAGTGTTAGCCTCCTCTCAGGTACTTAGGACGTGACAGAAAGCTCAGGTAAGCAATGGACATCCAGCGGGTTTAAGTTCACACTTCACACATCCAAACAGTGCATCACATCACTTCATCATCACTTCAGCTCAACACTCAGTGGAAAATATACACATAGAGAAGCCTCACTTTCTGTCCAATCACGTGCGCGTTTCGCTTTGGGTGTCAGAAGGCTCGAAGGTCCTTGTTGGCTCCGTCTGGTTGATGGGTTTGTGAGGAGAGAGTGCTGTACTTTGAAAGTTAATCAATACATTACAATTAAATAACCAAAACTACTTATTATTTTTTTGTTGTTGTTGTGTCCTTTTGTTTTTGTAAGATCGTTGCTCTTTTGGTGTTTTTTATGTAATTCGGTGTTGGTATTTGGGTGTTTGGTGAAGGGTTTGTATTTACAGCAATGGCAACAGCCAAAAAAAAAGGAAGACTTCCCCTTACTGGGAATATGTTGAGCTTATAGCTTCCAATGTATGAATGCATTTCTAAAAAAGAAATAAAGAAATATTTATTTATTTATTTTTATTTTGTTTTTTTATCATTGTATTGTATAATTGTTGACCATTGATGTGTCTTATATTCAGTCAATGTACATGTACAGTCACTCCCAACAACAAAAAATGTATCCTCCTCACACTTCTGAGGTGGAAACCTTTGGCTTCTGTTTGACAGTCCTGTAGACCAGCACAAACAAAGCTCAAATGCCACTTCTGATGTGATCCTAGAAGTGGATGAGACAAACATTCAAAGAGCTGAAGATCCACTTGAATACTGGAGAATGCAGAAACATGTCTACCCCCATCTATATACATTGGCATTAGATAATAATTAAAATCTTTATCACCTTTCTGTCATTCCTACAGTTACATATAAGCACTATCACTGCCAAGTGTCAGATGAACAGATGATCCTATCACGCAAATGTCCTTATTCACTATGTGTGTGTGTGTGTGTGTGTGTGTGTGTGTGTGTGTGTGTGTGTAGAGAGAGAGAGAGAGAGAGAGAGAGAGAGAGAGTAGGCCTACATTAGATCTTATTAAATCATATGCTCCTTTTATATTTTATTGTCACACTTTAATTGGTAAAATAATTTATTTATTAATGGAAAAATCAAACACAAAGGTGCAAGGCTTTTTATTTGTACACATAACATTGAAATTATGGAGTGTGTTGTGGTTGCTTCATCTGACAGAGCTTTTAACACAGGCCTTCTGGCTGCTTTATTTCAAATAAGCACCAGGTGGCGCTGTTCTCGACACTCTCGAAGCTTTGAATCTTTTCCCGGAACAGTCAGGGGAAAGCCTCATTGATTCACGAGGCTTCATTTCCCCATCACTAAACTACTCACAGCCTCTCATAAACGTGTCCAGTGATTCCCTCTTTCCAGTTGCGTCGTCGTGCTCTTTCTCCCGAACTCACGGTGCCGCACCCGTTTGCCGGCCCCACTTCCTCTGCTCCAATGCTCATGCTTCCTCCGAGATCACAGTCCCCAAAAACAAACAACACACTCTCCAGTCTGCACTCTCTCCTCGTATCCTCCCCTAAGGGCAACGTGTCCCAATCGCGGGGCTTCAATCCCTTGACGCGCAGCTGCCGGCGATTAGATTTGATCACCCCAAAACCAACATGACATCATGACTTTTGCGTAAACATACACGCCACTTTCAAGTCAAGTGGCGTGTTATTTATACGCATTTTGAGCTATCTGCGTGTACGCGTGTATATCTACGCCGTTATGTCCGAGTGATTCCGCGTGTATGTACACGCCGTTAAAAATCCGAGCGAAATAAAGCCAAAATTTTTATATACATCTGGGGAGCGATAGTTTTCTTACTAGGATGGTAGGGAAAGACTTATAAATGGTATTAACCAGTGACGGTTAGGTTTAGGGACGGGGTTGGAGTAGGTCATATATTTGTATATACAGTAATGTAACGTTAAGTTAACGGCGTTCATAAACACGCTGAAAAGCGATTTTGCGTGTTGATAGCATGCCAAAAATGGAAATAGGAATTGGCGTGTCATACATACGCAGTTTCATGAGATCAGTCTGCCAAAACAGTTTTTTACATTTTTATTTCAGGATTCTTTGATGAATAGAAAGTTCAAAAGAACAGCATTTATTTAAAATATAATCTTTTCTAACATTATAAATGTCTTTACTGTAACTTTTGATCAATTTAACTCATCCTTGATGAATAAAAGTATTTTCTAACTTCTTTCCCCCAAAAAATAAAAAATAAATTCTTACTGACCCCAAACTTTTGAATGGTAGTGATTAATGTTACAAAAGCTTTCCATTTCAGATCAATTCTGTTCTTTTGAACTTTCTATTCATCAAAGAATCCTGAAATAAAAATGTAAAAAAATGTTTTCAACATGGATAATAATCATAAATGTTTCTTGAGCATCATATTATAATAATTTCTGTAGGATCATGTGACACTGAAGACTGGAGTAATGATGCTGTAAATTCAGCTTTGATCACAGGAATAAATTACACTTTACTGTATTCACATAGAAAACCGCTGTTTTAAATTGTAATAATATTTCACAATATTACTTTTTTTTTTTTTTTATCAAATAATTGCAGCCTTGGTGAGCAGAAGAGACTTCTTTTAAAAACATAAAAAATCTTACCGATCTAAAACTTTTGACTGGTAGTGTGTGTATATATATATATATATATATACACACTTTTGCACTGAATTAGCACAATGGGATTTATAAATGTCTAATAAACTGCACGTCAAGCATGTTGTCTGGCCTTTCCTCTATGTTGTTCTTGTACTGTCAGACACAGAAAATATGCTCTAAAAGTCAGGAGCAATCTAAATAGAACTAAACATTTTGTGCTAATCATACTTAGGTGCATCTGCACTTTTTCCACAAAGACCAACACTGGGAAGTTTAAGGTTTATTAAAAATAAGGAGCATAAAGTCTTGCAAAATCCAAGGAGCTGAGACTGAAGGTGAGGGTACAGCGTCAGTGCAGGAGTCTTCAGGATCCACCCAATCCTCTTTGTGCTTCTTGTGTTGAACGAGATAAAGGAAACAAAAAACGGGATAAATTATATATAGGAGTTAGTATATAATACAGTTATGGTATTTATAATACCCCATTTAGCCTAGTGTGATTTGATCTAGAACATGGCTTGCTGCCGTTTTAAGCATGTTTTTTAATCTTACTTATAAACTTCCATCTCCCTTTCCAATCAATACAAATCAGCTGAGCTAAATCATAATATAGACAGGTAATGGTCAAAAGAAACACAATGAATAAAAAAACGCCAACCATACATTTTTCCTTACTCAAATATGAAATCTAAAATAAGGATTTCCCCCGTTATTGCACATTTAATATGGAATGAAACCGATATTCTCATTTTATCAATTACAACTATCGCACTCCCCCATGTTATATTTAACCTATGTTTAGAAGTATTTCCCTCTTATTACACAACAAAGGATAAACATGCATTAATAGAACGGGTTTAAACATTAATATGCTGTTCGTGGTTTGTTATGCGGTACTAACTTTATCCAATGACCTTTATTTTACCTGATAACGTCCCCTAAAACTAATAATTTAGAGAGCAATAATCAACTAGCATGCTTTAATACAGTTAAAGTTACAAGTTAATGTGATTCAGATGTACTGGTAATATACAATCTTATTCTTTAAACGTCTTACCTTTTAAAAGTGCATCACAAACGGTCTGTTCTGCTGTAACTCTACCGCGCTGCTGCTACTTCCGGGAACTATTGAGAGGCTCCGCGAGCCGCCATTGCTGTAAAAAAAACGTTCCATTGGAGTCAATGGAGTTGTCGTAACTCTCACTTTAAATGGCTCTGCCCGGTGGCGAATTTTTTTTTTGCAGGGTGGTAGGGGAAGACTCATTAATATTCATTCCCTGATTGGTCTTAACCCCAGTGACGGGTAGGTTTAGGGCGGGGTTAGGAGTAGGTCATCAGAACCCCAGTGACGGGTAGGTTTAGGGCGGTGTTAGGGGTAGGTCATCAGACCAATCAGGGATGAGTTCCACAATGAATATTAATGAGTCTTCCCCTACCACCCTGCAAAAAAAAAATTCGCTGCCCAGTGTGGTGAATATTACTGTTACTCTGTGTGAAAAGTCCGGGCGTAGGACCCAAGCAATCTGATTGGTTCAAAGCACGTTTTATGGGTAATCGCTTTGATGCCTGGTTACAAATCATACAAAATCACTTTATTATAGAAGACGTTTGTACTACTGTATAACGAGTCATTAATATATTAAATGTATTTTAAATCATACGTTTCATATACTAGTATTTAACCGAAGCTATAGATTGTGAAATTAAACATTTCTCGTTGTTAGTGTGTTTTTTTTAGTTAGCTTAGATAGTAACATAGCATACAGCTAACGTTATCCGATGATCGTGCTATGAGCTTTACCTGAGCTTATACTGTGCTGATACTGCCATAGGGATACTGCCTTACCGTATTCACAGCAGTTCGTAGTGCAATTATAATTGTCATTATTTTTTATTGCAATAATCTGCACAATGAGTTACAGGTACACTTTTATTTATTAAAAGAGCCATAACATAATGTTTATTTGTGTATATTACTATTTTCTTATGAACAGTTTAGACATTTAAATAAATTACAGAATGCTAGCTATGTTTCGTGGGTATAAATATTTAATTGGTTGTCAAGCCTTGACTAAAGAACAGTATAATAACTATGGAATCGTAAATCTTAATGTAATCAAACCCCTTAATTCAATTAATTTTAAAGAAATACCATTTTAAGTATGTTTTGTGACAAAGTGAACACTGAATGTACTAACACAAAATAGGTATCATTTTAAAGCTTAGAATCTCAGCTTTTCAATGCACCTATCCATTTTATTCAACTCCTAACAGGCGCTGAGTTATTCCATTAGAACGGAGTGTACCACCGGGGGGCGCCACCTAGCTATGAAAAAAATTAAGTGTCATATTTTTCAAAACTACTGCATTGATCAACGCAAAATAGGCATCATTTGAAAGCTTAGAGTCTAAACTTTACAATGAATGTAGCCATTATGATTATCTCCAAAGTAGTGCTGAGTTATTTGCTAATAAAATGAAAAATAAATAAATTATAATTTATGAGGAAGGGAAAATTATTATGTACCGCAATGTGTCAAAAACATCATATAGCTCAGATAGTCATGTGTCATATGTCATTTGAAAGGTCTCATGGAGTAGAACACAACAAGCCCAATTATTTTGGGCTTTGACTAAACTTGAGTGAGTTTTTGTTAGTTAAGCCCTGCAAGACCCATATGTAAATAATATACTGATGTGGCATTCACGTGGCGTTTTTTCACTCGTAACTTCATGAAACATGGAAAATTGCACATCCTTATTTAAAGCAGATTCTCACGATTAAAAAGAGCCTAAAGACGCCATAATCCATCACTCAGATCTAAATATATTCCTCGTTATGTTATAACACACAAAAAACAGCACAGATGCACATGAGTAAAAAAGTTGCTTAGACTTGGCGTTTTTTGCGGGTAACTTCATGAAACATGCTCCGATCGTTAAAAATGGCACATCTTTATTTACAACAGACTGTCACGATTAAAAAAAGACCAAAGGTACCAAAATCCGTCACTCAGATCTAAAGATATCCCTCATTGAGTTATAACACGTATAACCTCAGAGGCGCAAATAAGCTAAGTAAACAAATGTAGCTTTAAATTAGCATTTAGGCTTTTACCTTCATGAAACATTCTCCGATCGTTAAAAATGGCACATCCTTATTTACAGCAGACTCTCACGATTAAAAAGAGACCAAAGTCACCAAAATCCGTCACTCAGATCTAAAGATATCCTTCATTGAGTTATAACACGTATAACCTCAGAGGCGCAAATAAGCTAAGTAAACAAATGTAGCTTTAAATGAGTTTTTACGCTGGTAACTTCATGAAACATACTCCGATCGTTGAAAATGGCACATCCTTATTCAGACTCTCACGATTACAAAGAGACAAAAGTGACCATAATCCGTTGCTGAGTTCTAAAGATATCACTCATAGAGTTTCTCATAAGCCCTACAAGACCCATAGGTACATAATATACTGATGTGACGTTTTCTACTGTAACTTCATGAAACATACTCAGATCGTTGCAAATGAGACATCTTTATTTACAGCAGACTCTTACGATTAAAAAGAGACCACAATCACCATAATCCGTCACTCAGATCTAAAGATATCACTCATAGCTTAGCTAATGTGTGTCTGTGAGGTTATGTGTTATAACTCTAAGTAAACAACTGTAGCAATGACTGAACAAAAGGCTCCCTTTGTTCCAAGTGCTGTAACTTTGGATTACTTTATGCTATCATCATAAAATAACGATCCAGGTGCAGGCCATACATAGGGGAACATCACAAAAAAAGAATTATTTTGCTACCTTATTTCCTTCCTGAGTTATTGCATGTCAAATAAGAAATATATGTAATATTATTTAAAAAATAAATAATATTTTTGTCTTATCGGCAGTTTCTCAGAATTAGATTGTCCAAATGTAATAAAAATGTATATATTCTAAAAATATAAAAAGTTTTCTAACAGATGATACCTACCTTATGACTCTCCTCTCTATAGTTTTGGAGTTATGAGTCTTTAAATGTGTGCATGTCACTCAGAAAACAAGAGTTTTATAAATGTCAATGACTGAACAAAAAGGCTCCCTTTGTTCCAAGTGCTGTAACTTTGGATTACTTTATGCTATCATCATAAAATAATGATCCAGGTGCAGGCCACACATAGGGGAACATCACCAAAAAAGAATTATATTGCTACCGTATTTCCTTCCTAAGTTATTGCATTTCAAATAAGAAAGATATGTAAATTATTAAAAAATAATAATAATATTTTTGTCTTTTATCAGCAGTTTCTTACCGTTAGATTGTCCAAAAGTAATAAAAATGTATATTTTCTAAAAATATAAAAAGTTTCCTAACAAATGATATCTACCTTTTGACTCTCCTTGCCATAGTTTTGAAGTTATGAGTCTTTACTTTTTTGTGTGTCATTCAGACAAAAAATCCCAAAAATGCCTTCAGGGCTTAAGGGGTTAAGCAATAGGGCATAATATGCTTTTTTTTATTACAAGCATAATTTAAATCTTAATACAGAACATCATAACACAATAACATTTAATGTAATAAAATTAGTGGACCAAAACTTGTATAAAAATTTAACTAAATTACACATACAATACATAATGAATTCAACTGAATTATGAGATGTAATATATTACATTTTTATTAACAGAAAACTAGGACATTTATAGAGCTTTTAAAAATACACTTTGGTATGTCTTTACTTTCCTAAATACTTTTGTGATGGTTCTCTGGCTATAAATTGTGAAGATTTAAAAACAATTAATGTTGAGTTAGCTTTGTTTAAATATTTAATGAACTGTAAGATTAAATTTTTTTGAGAACTAATGAGACAAATAGATGCAGTGTCTTTTGCTGTATGAAAAGTCAAATCTTTAGTTTGAAGTAAATTCATGTTGTATATGCAGTCAATTCTTTGTGGAACCATCCTAAGGCCTAGATGATGCAGTCAGTCAATTTCCCCTTTAGACGGTGAACAGCATACGTGATGGCAGCAGAACGTAGTTGGCTCGTTGAACCTGGGTGTCATGGATGGACTGGCTTGAGGGAACTCTGTAAAAAACACACACACATGCTGCAACACGTCGTACATTTGCACAGCCTTTAGTGCTATGGAACTTCACTCACTGTTTTAACTTTGATATGCAAGCCCAAAGGTGCAACGCAGCAGAACGTAGTTGGCTCGTTGAACCTGGGCCTCATGGATGGACTGGCTTGAGGAAACTCTGTAAAAAACACACACACATGCTGCAACACGTCACGTGCAACTTTACATTTGCACAGCCTTTAGTGCTATGGAACTTCACTCACTGTTTTAACTTTGATATGCAAGCCCAAAGGTGCAACGCAGCAGAACGTAGTTGGCTCGTTGAACCTGGGGTGTCATGACATCACAAGGCCAAATTAACGACACACTCCACAAGATAATACATATCAGCCCAAAAGTGACTGAAACCTTCCGTTCGTCTCAGTATTATAAGGCTGATCTGTACAACAAAAGATAAAAAAAGTAATTACTTAATGAGTTAGTTTAATGAGTTAGTTCACCAAAACATATAAAAAATTATTGCAGTAGTGATGACAATGACATTTAATTCCAATACAGCATTGACAATGGCAATATTGATGATAATAATAATGATAATAATAATATTAATAATAAATGATAATGATGCTGGCAGTGGTGACTGCAATGGTGAAAGCAAAAGACAGCAACAACAGTAATTACAACAATGAAAAGATAAAAGTGAAAATAATGATGTGTTTTTTTTGATGATATAAAAAAATCAAGTACTTATTTGTACCAACACGATCCCATAAAATGTTTACCTCAGGAATCAATTCACACATTACAAGGTCGATATGTTCAAACTTTGTGTCCTTCTTTTGCTCAAACACAATGTTGTCGATGTGTCCTAGAAGTTCCTCAACATGTGCTGACAAGCAGGGGCGCAACTACCCAGTGTCAGAGGGGTATGCAGCAACAATTTTAAATAATAAATAAGTGCGCCATAATAAGTGGGTAGGAACGAGTGAGAGCTAACAGATAAAATAAGTACAAATTTGTCATTTATTAATACAATTGAACTATACCCCCCTAAAAAAACTATACGCTCCATTGGAACAGCAATACCAGTGTTTCTCACAGGATTTTAGGTAAACCTGTGGTAGGTGGACCTCTGTTCCTCTAGGGGGGTTCGGGGGCATGCACTGTGCACTGAAACTTTGCATATCAAAGTTTCAAATGCACTGAAAAATAAAGGAAACTTTCATAATTAGTTTTGTACTAATTTCTATACTTGAAAGAGATGCACATGATGACGTTTCATGGGCAGGTGTCAGAAAAAAAAACTAGCTGACTTTTTTTGACCAATGCATTACACCGGCACTAACCCAGCGCCGCCAATTAAGCAAAAAAAAAAAAAAAAACAACAACAAAAACGCATGGGCCGCAAATGTACGAGTTTTATGGGCTGTTAAAAAAAATATATATTAGGATGTATCGGCCGAAAAAGCACGTTAGCCCACCGGGAATCTCCCGGTAGTCCCGATGGCCAGAGAGAGACAGCCTACTACATGTATGGATGTCACACTTTAAATCCTACCTGTTGGCTTTCAGCATGCACTTATAGCTGCTGTCACATCAATCGCGATGCCATCTCATTTTCCCTCTTTCTTTTTCTATTTTCAGCCCCCCGGCATTTTTCTTTATCCATCTTTTTCGACGACAACTCACTCACTACTCCTGCTCACTCAGCAGCGCTCACAGCGCTCCCGCGATATTACCCCGCCCCCCTTCTCCATGGGCGCCTACTCTAGCCTGTTAGTCCTCTAAAATTTTATATAACATTGAGGAAATGCAGAAATGATTTAGAAACGCACAACAGCAGCTACATATAGAAAATACAAAATATATATTTTTTATTTAATTTTAATTAAAAAAATTTTTACCATCACTTTGGCGCCCCCCATGGTGCTGTGCCCCTATGCGCCGCATATAGCGCATACCCACTTTTTGCGCCACTGCTGACAAGGCTGGATGAAAGCTCTTAGGTTTTGTCATTTTCCCAGTCTTTATTTGCCACCATTTGTTCCACGTGGGTTTCAGTGAGCCTTTCACAATTCCTTGAAACAACTCCTGGAAAAAAATATTTAGTATAGCAAACAATATCTAGCCATTTTAAACTTTGTAAAGTCTTATATGTACCTGAATTTCAGTATCACTGACAAGAGAACAAATTCCCTTTTTTTCCACCTGGACTGTCCTATATTTTAAAAATCATCCATCTACTTGATTTATTACACTTTTAAGTTAATTTATTTGAATGAGGACACACATTTTACACATACCTTTTATACGTCATATTCTGGAAAGCATATGCTGCCATTGATGATGCGTGATATCTTCTCAGATGCCACAGATCTTCTCCCTGTATCACCTCGTTTTTCATAGAGGTCCCTCACCTCCATTTCTGCCATCTAATGCAATAAACACAGTTGTTAAAGTAATGTAGATAAAAATTAAATAAATAAATAAAAGCATTTGTTTAAATTACTGTACAAACCAAAACCCCACAGTTGTTAGAGTCAGCCAGCCTCCACTGTTCTGGGTACTCAACAGTCCATTTTCCCAAGTTCCAAGTATTTCGGAAGGCATTGCTTTTGTACAAAAGAAAAAGAAATTAATAAACGTACATTAGTAAATAAAGATAACAATTTTGACATTTACAAAGCACATAATTGTAACGGTTACCAGATGGAGTGCCCTTGAGAGCCAGCAGAGGGCACTCCAGAATAGACTATGATCACTTCCTCAAACTACAATTCCCATCACGCACTGCCTGGACTCATTATCACCTGTTTCTCATCACCTTGTTTGTCTCTGATTGCATTCACCTGTTTCTCATCACCCTGTTAGTCCATGTCTATTTATTCCATGTTCATTCACTCACTCATTGCGAAGTTTTGTTTGTGTCCCACTGCATCTCTGAGCGTTTACCTGGTTTCATGTATTTTGGTTTTTGGATTTCTTGCCCTGTTTCCTGGATTACTCTTTTGCCTCTGGTCCCATCCTGTTTTGTTTGTTTGTTTGTTTGTTTGTTTGATTCTTTGTTTGTTTCTTTGTTTGGACTGCCTACCTGTGTTTTGACCCATTGCCTGTACTTTGGATTGCCCACAAATAAAGCTGCGTTTGGGTCTTAACTTGCCTGTCTCTGAGCAGTTTCGTGACAGAAAACTTCGCCACAACATGCATCCAGCAGTTTGTCTCTTTCACCTCAGCCAAGGTAACCGACCAATTGAGGATTTTGTTGCTGAGTTTGGTGAGCTTAGCCATGGGGTGAACTTTAAAGATGCTGTCTTAAAAGACATTTTTCGCAATGGACTGAATGAGCTTCTCAACTACCTCATGCCTGACAATACCCCTCATTACACTCTAGCTCAATATATTGACATTGCCATTCGGTTAAGCTCTGTCCTTCACGTCAGCCACGTCCAGCCTGAGCTTCACCACGACATGCCTGAGCTTCACCACGATATGCCTGAGCTTCACCACGACATGCCTGAGCTTCACCACAACATGCCTGAGCTTCATGCCGAGCCTGCACTTCACGTCAGGGCCGCCGATCCAGAGACTGAGCCTCACGTCACTTCCGCCGATCCAGAGACTGAGCCTCACGTCACTTCCGCCGATCCAGAGACTGAGCCTCACGTCACTTCCGCCGATCCAGAGACTGAGCCTCACGTCACTTCCGCCGATCCAGAGACTGAGCCTCACGTCACTTCCGCCGATCCAGAGACTGAGCCTCACGTCACTTCCGCCGATCCAGAGACTGAGCCTCACGTCACTTCCGCCGATCCAGAGACTGAGCCTCACGTCACTTCCGCCGATCCAGAGACTGAGCCTCACGTCACTTCCGCCGATCCAGAGACTGAGCCTCACGTCACGTCCGCCCGTCCAGAGTCTCGTCCTGCCGAGCCTGAATCTGATCCTGAGTCTGAGCCTTCGGACAAGATGGCCGACTCCACGCCTGTGTCTTCGGACAAGATGGCCGACTCCACGCCTGTGTCTTCGGACAAGATGGCCGACTCCACGCCTGTGTCTTCGGACAAGATGGCCGACTCCACGCCTGTGTCTTCGGACAAGATGGCCGACTCCACGCCTGTGTCTTCGGACAAGATGGCCGACTCCACGCCTGTGTCTTCGGACAAGATGGCCGACTCCACGCCTGTGTCTTCGGACAAGATGGCCGACTCCACGCCTGTCTCTTCGGACAAGATGGCCGACTCCACGCCTGTCTCTTCGGACAAGATGGCCGACTCCACGCCTGTCTCTTCGGACAAGATGGCCGACTCCACGCCTGTGTCTTCGGACAAGATGGCCGACTCCACGCCTGTGTCTTCGGACAAGATGGCCGACTCCACGCCTGTGTCTTCGGACAAGATGGCCGACTCCACGCCTGTGTCTTCGGACAAGATGGCCGACTCCACGCCTGTGTCTTCGGACAAGATGGCCGACTCCACGCCTGTGTCTTCGGACAAGATGGCCGACTCCACGCCTGTGTCTTCGGACAAGATGGCCGACTCCACGCCTGTGTCTTCGGACAAGATGGCCGACTCCACGCCTGTGTCTTCGGACAAGATGGCCGACTCCACGCCTGTGTCTTCGGACAAGATGGCCACCGCATCCCCTGAGCCCATTCATGTACCTAAACCGTTGGTCCCGCCCAGGTCGCCTGCACAGCCTGCTCCGCCCTGGCCGCCTGCACCGCCCTGGCCGCCTGCACAGCCTGCTCCGCCCTGGCCGCCTGCACAGCCTGCTCCGCCCTGGCCGCCTGCTCCGCCCTGGCCGCCTGCACAGCCTGCTCCGCCCTGGCCGCCTGCACTGCCTGCTCCGCCCTGGCCGCCTGCACTGCCTGCTCCGCCCTGGTCGCCTGCACAGCCTGCTCCATCCCGCCCCCGGATCCGCCTCCATGCCACCACCCACCTGGACAGTTTTGGAGCGTCTGGAAGCCGCTCATTGGGGGGGGGGGCTATGTAACGGTTACCAGCTGGAGTGCCCTTGAGAGCCACCAGAGGGCACTCCAGAATAGACTATGATCACTTCCTCAAACTACAATTCCCATCACGCACTGCCTGGACTCATTATCACCTGTTTCTCATCACCTTGTTTGTCTCTGATTGCATTCACCTGTTTCTCATCACCCTGTTAGTCCATGTCTATTTATTCCATGTTCATTCACTCACTCATTGCGAAGTTTTGTTTGTGTCCCACTGCATCTCTGAGCGTTTACCTGGTTTCATGTATTTTGGTTTTTGGATTTCTTGCCCTGTTTCCTGGATTACTCTTTTGCCTCTGGTCCCATCCTGTTTTGTTTGTTTGTTTGATTCTTTGTTTGTTTCTTTGTTTGGACTGCCTACCTGTGTTTTGACCCATTGCCTGTACTTTGGATTGCCCACAAATAAGCTGCGTTTGGGTCTTAACTTGCCTGTCTCTGAGCAGTTTCGTGACAATAATACCATAGTATAGCCAGGTCCATCGCAGAAATTGACTTGTAGTTGCCAGTGGGGTCGTAAACGTGAATACGATTCAGCAAACCATCCAAGACCTTTACAACATAAACAGAAACCGCTGTAACCAGAGTAACAACTGTTGAGCAAAAATGTATTTTTTTTTTTTATCCATACATACCCACAAAAGGAAGTGGTTTCCCTTTTCGGGGCTCTGTCCACCAACAATTCTTGGAATAAGGACTGTGTCAATCTCATCAAGGTCCTTTAAAATATTTTTAAGTAAATAAGTAAGTAAATGTGTCCCCTGCCCCTGAAATTTATTTGATAGATTTTCATTTACCTTCAGACAAGAAATGTGACTGTCATCCACATGTTTCTTGATAGTGAAGGATCGCCACCAGAGAACGAACGTGTGCACCTGTAAAGCAGTTCCACCATGTGCTTTACAGAGCTGTGCAATCCTTGTGTCAAGAATCTAAAAGAAATAGTAGATATCAATAAATAAAAATGTTGTTGAATAATATAAGTACATATAGGAGGTTCGTGTACAAACGACCATACAAATAAGCTGCCATTGGACGGATATGGAGGGCTTGCCTGAGTCCCAAAATTTCTCCAATCATGCATTCATGTCTATGTCTCGGCACCCTCTAACAGAATCCACGGTTTCGAGAATATCCAAGAAACTTTATTTTTCGACCCAAAAAACTATATTTTGGGTCTAAAAAAAAGTTTCTTGGATATTCTCGAAATCTTGTATTCTGTTAGAGGGTGCCGAGACATAGACATGAATTTGTCACGAGGGTGCAGATAGACGATCCCAGAAGCAGACGGAATGCTCACACACAGGGTTTATTAAAGCACAAAACTGAAAACAAAACCCACGAGGGGGTAAAACATAGACAAGACTAGGGAGCTAAACTTGGACTTAGACTAGACAGAAAACAAACAGCAACATGAACGAAATAATCTCTTCACAGTATACAGACAAGGTACTCACAGTATTTCTACGTCAAACAGTTTCAAACAGTAATAGACAATATCAAACAGTATGAAACAGATTCAAACAATGAACCGGCACAGGACAGCAAATACACAGGGATTATAAAGGGAACACTAATGACGAGGACAGGTGAAACTGACTAGACAATGATCACAAGACGAGGATAACAAGGGGGCGGGGTAACGTAACGAGACACCACACAAACAATCGGCCATGCGCTTGTACACGAAACATGATTCTGTCATGATCCTGCCTCACGACTAGGAAAATCAAGGATATTAAGGCAGAATCATGACAGAACCCCCACCTTAAGGAGCGGCTACCAGACGCTCCTCAAGGGGACATTAAACACGGGACATGACAGACTGTGACAAAGACACGAACCAACAAAACATGGAAAACACTAATAAAGGCAAACATGAAAAAACAATAACAGGGTTAGGGTGAAACATCAAAAATAACATACACGGTAGAGGAGGTGGAGGAAACACAAAGTCCTTAGGGGGCAGTCCAGGGTGGGTAGGTGGAATGGGGGTCTTGGGTCCTTGGGGCGAGGGCTGAGGACGGGGAATCTGGCGGGACTTGGACGGAGACACACGAGGACACAGTCTTAGGGGAAACAATCCGGGGGGAAGTGGTGACAGGGACGTCAGAGGAAACACACAGGGGCACAGAGGGTGGAGAACTGGGGGACCTGACGAGGAGAACAGCAGGTGACGGGACAAGGCGCTTGACAGGGGGAGATGCAGGCGACTGTGGAACAGGGAGAGACGATGCTGCGGCTTGTAGCGGAGCGGGAACGGGGTCAGTGAACTGTACAGCAGAACCAGTACTCTTCACATCAGTATCGACACTCCCCATCTCAGATTCAGAAACAGTGGAGCCAGCAGCCGACTCTGGAAGAGCGTTGTCAGAGGCAGACTTGGACCCAGCGTTCTCAGCAGCTGACACAGGGACAGCACTCACAGCGGTTGACTCGGGGACAACTCTGCCTGCAGTTGACTCTGGGACAGCATTCTCGGATGCTTCGGGAACAGGACTTGAGGGCATGACAGGAACTTCTAGTAACTTGACAAGACTAGACAGGTAATCGGACAAAGTCTTGGCCGCAACGACAACTGGCATTTCTTGTCGGGCAGATACAGACTGCAGTACAGCTTCAGCTGCCAAATCGGCCGCGGCTTTCACATCAGCCGATTTACAAGCAGGGATCACTGCGGAAGCTTCAGGAACAGCCTCTTCTGCAGCGGGCTCTGTGAGGGCGGCGGCTGCAGCGGGCTCTGTGAGGGCGGCGGCTGCAGCGGGCTCTGTTAGGGCGGCGGCTGCAGCGGGCTCTGTGAGGGCGGCGGCTGCAGCGGGCTCTGTGAGGGCGGCGGCTGCAGCGGGCTCTGTGACTGGGCTTGACAAAGGAAGGGAGGCTCCTCTCTTCCTCCTTTTTCTCCTAGGACGAGAAGCAGAGACCATAGCCGGAACTGTGACGGGTTGGGGAAGTACGGCGGGAGATGTGTCGGGTGAAGGAGGGATTTTCTCTGGCAGCGCAGACTCGGTCGAGGATGACTCTGACGGAGAATCCCACGAGGTCCGCCTCCCTCTTTTCCCTCGAAGATCGAAGGGGGTAGAAGAGACCTGGGGAAAAGTGGAGTGGGACTGCTCCCCTTGAGAAACGACAGCCAGGACCCGACCCTCCGGAATCACGGGTAGCTTGGCTGGTGGCGACAACACGGAGGAACCCTGCGTCTCCTCTCTACACAGACAGTCCACCACGTCCCGGAACGGGCGATGAACCAGCCTCTCTCGTTCAGCCAGAGGTGGGGGAACCTTGAGACCAGCGATGAAGTAGCGATTTAGGAGGATGTCAGGTAAGAAAAACCTCCTTTTCTCTGCAACTTCAGCGTACTCCTTCAACAGCAGCTCACCCTGAGGGGGAATTGGGAGCTTGCCCCCCCTCGAGTCGGACATGGTCTTGATCCACCAATCTTGAAGAAGATCCAATTGCTGATCTCCAGGGGAAGACAAACAGTCTGCTGGGCTTTTCTTTGGCCCGTTCATTCTGTCACGAGGGTGCAGATAGACGAGCCCAGAAGCAGACGGAATGCTCACACACAGGGTTTATTAAAGCACAAAACTGAAAACAAAACCCACGAGGGGGTAAAACATAGACAAGACTAGGGAGCTAAACTTGGACTTAGACTAGACAGAAAACAAACAGCAACATGAACGAAATAATCTCTTCACAGTATACAGACAAGGTACTCACAGTATTTCTACGTCAAACAGTTTCAAACAGTAATAGACAATATCAAACAGTATGAAACAGATTCAAACAATGAACCGGCACAGGACAGCAAATACACAGGGATTATAAAGGGAACACTAATGACGAGGACAGGTGAAACTGACTAGACAATGATCACAAGACGAGGATAACAAGGGGGCGGGGTAACGTAACGAGACACCACAAGCACATGGCCAAACAATCGGCCATGCGCTTGTACACGAAACATGATTCTGTCATGATCCTGCCTCACGACTAGGAAAATCAAGGATATTAAGGCAGAATCATGACAGAATGCATTATTGGAGGCTCTAGAGCCTTCCAGAGCTGAGATATGGAGATCCCACAAAGCATTTATTCCATTGGGGCAAATAGAGACTCACATAGTGAAATTTTGGGATGAAATTTGGCCCTTTTGCAGCTTTTTGTTTGAACGTTTTCTGGAAACCAGGACTAATTAGAGCTATTACAAATATGTCTCAAAAATGTTATCAAATTAAAATTCTAACGTCGTCATTCAGCCATGGGAAACTTTTTTTCTGTGGACACAGTGTCTCGAAATCTTCAACTGTGGCCTGGCATCTCGGAAACTGAATGAGTGGCCGCTTTCTGTCGGTTTCCTCACTCAAAATTCTCATATACATTTCCTAGAAAAAAAATGCTTTGTAATTGTCTTACATATATAATATTATATAATATATAACAGACTTCCATTTATTTGACATCTTACCTCTTCTAGCTCTAAGATGTGAAAGCGATCCACTGAAAACTGATTTTTTTCTTCAATTTCTGTAAACACATTTGGATCAGTCAAAAATCTTTGTCAAAGTTATTAATTGTACTTTTTTTAAAAGTAAATCAAATAAAGCATACCTGTGCGTGATGCATCACCTCCTGCCATGTCTGTCTTCAGGCAGTAAGAAGCATGGTCATCATGAATATTCACTGAAAAAGGTTGTATATGTATATGTAATATTTTAAATTTGCCATAAACATCTACTTCAAAAAGTGGACCATCTATTGTAATGCACTGCCTTTCTCACCATTCAGTTTAATGTCACGCCGCAGGAATGGTTTGAGTTGGGACACATTGGTTTTCTGGCGGAGAATGTTGCCTGATTTGTCTGCAAGTGTAGCAACCCCTTTTTCGGTAATGTCTTTGACTAGAAAAGGGCCGGTCCAGTTCCCCTCTAAACATCCACCTTTGCGTCCCTCTTATCTTTTGTTTGCTTTGAGTACCTCCTCTCCTTCGTGGATGTGAAATGATTTCACATTTTTTCTTTTCCGGGACTCGTACTCCGTCTTTTGCTTCCCCTGTGCTTTTTCAATGTAATCCCATGCCAGAGTCCTGCACGGGTCCATTTTTGGAGACCCGCGCCCGCCCGTACCCGCAAAGTTCAGCACCAGATCCGACCCGTCACCCGTGATAATATCAAAATTAAATCCGCACCCGCCCAGACCCGTTAATATTTGGCCCGTTACCCGACCCGTGATAAATCACACACGCTAAAATCATTCCAATTAAAGTCCTTTATTTTTTTTATCTCGCACCTCTCTCAACATCACAATAGCCTCATGAAACAGGCTAAAGTGTGCTTTGTTTTGCGCCATTCAAGTAGCCTACATCGGCACCTAAATAGGCTATGAAACCTGATAACGCAAACATCTGGCTATTAATGAAAAGAAAAAAGAACAAGAAAAAATACAACCTATCTGAGCCTGTCGCTCACAAACAGTAGGCTATCCTATGCATTTACTTTGCCTTAAGTTATACTGTGCAGGAAAAGGATATCGTCCACATGGTTTAAGTTGCGTTCTCCGTTCTTGAATTACAAATCCAGCTGGAAAAGTCTCTCTCTCACTCGCAGCGCTCGATGCTGGGATGGAGAGAACATTCCGTGCAATCAGGTTGGGAAATGTTTTTGTATGCTCGTTCTTAACACTTTTATATACCGTACTCCACTCGCCAACTTTACTTTTAAATCATCAATAGCTACTCCCTATGGCTACTCATGCAACGCAAGCATAAACGAAAGTCGCACTGACGCAGTGCCGGTGACGTGATGGGTCCAAAGGTCATAACGTTGTTGCGTATGTGTAATGGCAATTTAGACACAAATATTGCATATATTTTTCATCCGCTGCTACCCGCCCGCAAGGAGTTCATTATCCGCCCGCATCCCCGCCCGTGAATTTTAGGAATGATTACAATCCACCCGTTTTAGACACTTTTATGCGGGTACCCGCGGGTATCCGCGGGTACCCGACCCGTTGCAGGACTCTGTCCCATGCCTTATGAAAATATTGTATAATAAACAGAGTTAATAAAATACCTTAAATAATGTGAATTATTACTTAATTATAGTTCATACTACAGACAATTACCTTTGTCTGTACTGCTGTCACCTCTACTATCCGTGTGGGCATTACAATATGCGGATCCTCTGCTTCAAAGCAATCTGTCTCAGATACTACCTTTGTGTTTAGAACCTCTGGCGTTTTTGGGTGCCGGTGAAACATCAAATAGAATGGTGTATACTTTGTAGAGCCCTAAAAAAAGTGTTTCAACAAATTACATTTAAATAATCAATTGCATATAATCATTTCTTTTTTAAGCAGTTCCAATCACCTGCTTTGAGGTGTTGATGGCAATCACCACATCCTCCAGTTTTTCATGTCGTCTGAAAAGATGCCTTGCCAGTAGTATGCGCTTGCAATCTTATTGCATGTCCTTGTTCTCCCCTGATGCCCACCTGTAGCTGAGTGGTCATGGCAGTCCCGAAGGACTCGTTCCTTCTGTTTCTCATCCATGACAACTAGACGGTTTGATCCGTCTGCAGTCTTGTAATAAAGATGTCCACCTGTATTAGAGACATAAAGAGGTAATGTGAGGGAACACAACACACAGTATTTAAATCATGTTATTTATTGAAGAAAATATTATGTAAAAGGAGTTGTTTTATCATAAGCAAACGTAGCGGATACTGTAAATTACAGAATACATAACACATTAAAATGCAATGATATTTTTTCTACTTCCCCTGCACAATGAACCTCTTAGCAGAACGCCTGACAATTCTCTTGCGTCCGTTGTCGGCGTTCACTTGGTAAACTCCACGCTCCAGGTACTCCTTCACCTCACCATACAACGCAAACTGTAACATAACTTTAATGCAAAACAAATTAGGTTGATTAAACATATTAATTGTTCAGTCAATCAATCCAAAAAATTAACTAGATTAATTACACTTTTGTTCTGATTAATTGCGATTGATCGCAATCATAAACACTCAAGTTTCAGTAACACTGTATAATAACGTTCAGTTGTAAGTCATTTATAAGTGGTTAGTTATGAACTAATCATTTACAGAACATTCATAAATGATTAGCAAATGATCTACTAACATTTTATGTATGTTTTGTAAATTCCATCACACGTCATTTACAAGTGATTAGTAATTTTTTAGTAACATGTCAGATGTCATGAATATGCAGGAGTTTTATGCATGTTTATGACAACTGTCATTAAGTGTCATTCGCTAAACTATGAGATTTTTAATGCAAATATGACATTGTTTGAGATGTCTTTGTTATGACAACTTGACATAAACCAATACATCATAACCTGCCAGTGTCTTTGTCATGACAACTTGACATTACTAAGACAACATAAATTGTCATAAACATAAAATAGCAGATTAATTATCAAACTTAAGAAACCACTTAGCTTTAGTTAACATTTCATTAAACTGTCATGTGGTTGGGTTAGACATTGGCTGTCATGAGCCATTATAACTGTTTCATGAATGTTTTTCTTGACCTCAACTACAGTGCTACAAATTTAATTTGTCATTAAAATGTAATAATGGCTTCATGACAGCCAATGTCAAAACCAACACCTGACAGTTTAATGAAATGTTAACCCAACTGTTAAAATATAATAATCTCAGAAAAATAATAATCACAGTATTAAACAAAAAAGATTGAAAGGTTAAAGGGGCTTGGTTGGGTTTTTGTTTTGTAAACTGTATTCTTCTTTAATGCAAATAATATTTATTGCATTCTTTTTTTCACCACTTTAAGGGCTTTTATATAAGACTGTTGTGGCAAAACTTCTGTCAAACACCATCACTGCGTAAGAGACACTCAGAGTCAAATTAATAAAAAGAGAAATGATTATTCTTGCAAGAAGGCCCAGTCGCCATCACAGCCGTTACATTCTGTGAAGTGAGTGACGCAACACCAGGAAGACATGAGACAGCTTTTATACTCTTTTCAAGGTTCCTTCTCACCCGCTGTACTTTTCCCCCACTCAGATAAGGCCCCCCACTGTTCAGTTTCTACTTAATAACACAAACTGGTACTGGAATAAACTAGCCAAATCTGACCATTCCTAAGGTCAAGATGTCCTGTCCCATATATTCCTGAAACGTCAGGAATACTCCACTACAGTGGAGTGGACAGATAATTAATCAGATTTTTCTCCCAATCTAAAATCAAAACTTGGAAAATTTAACTGTGATATGATTCATTAGATATTGCTTGATGCTGCAATATTTTTTTTTATCTACAAGAGTCTCAAAGGAAAGAAGGAATGGTTGGAAATTCCGTCAGCAGCACTAGCCGATGTTAAAGCTGTTCCACTGGGATACATGAGCGCTGAAGCGCCCGGTGATCTCTTGGATCTCACATCTCCGAAAACGTCAGATCAAAATTTTAAATAGGCGCTATCAGTATAAACAAACAACATATTTGAGATTGAAACAACTACATTATCGACTGAAAAACCCTTAAAACTACATTTCATACACAATAACAGTAGTATTTTTAAATGTCGCGGTCTTTCTCCTCTGCTATTGACGCAACTTGAGATTTTAAATATTAGCTATAGAATATACACAATTTACATATACAATATGCAATTTAATTTAATCTTACCTTGCATATAGCAACGGGAGTTAGCATTCTACACAAAGCTACCACATAATTGCACTAAAACAGCTCACGTTAGCTACAAGTTATCGCGAGAACAGATTCCGATCAGGCATACTACTGGCATACTAATGGGGTCCTACGCCCGGACTTTTCACACAGAGTAACAGTAATATTCACCACACCGGAACTAAAGCGGTGTCCCATTGTTATGAGTCCGGCGGGAGGCAATCTCCGCGAACATTAGTTCCGCCTTGCACGGGGACAAAAGATGAAATTGTCACCTCGTGACATATCCTTCAGTGTGCAGCAGCACTCTCACAAGTACCTCAACCTTTGAACATCTATCAAGGATATTGGGATTTTATGACTTAAAATCCTCACACATAATCTTTTTTTTCCTTCACAGTCAGTTTCTTGTCAGCCTGCAGAATGGCTTTAGAATCCACAGACGTCTGCTTGAGAAACTCCTGTAAGACCTATTCAGCCTATTGACATATAGGAAAGAATTGATAATTATGAAGATGATGATGAAAGAGGTCATGTTCCTGTGATTTTGTCTGACATGGGCACAACCATGACTCATTTATTGGCCTGGCTATTATATTTCTTCACAATGTCCTCCAGATCCTTGCAGAAGAGATCATAAGCCACCAGATTTAGCATAGAACCCCTGTTTAAGATTTTTTTATCATTGGTGCCGAGAGGGATGACAAGATATCCTCACATCGTCTCTTTGAAGCTTGCTCGTTTTGGCACAGGTATCCATCAAAGAGTTTATTAATGTTTTCCTAAAAACATAACATAGCGTGTCAGTAGCAGTTCTCCATTGGTGGATATCTATATTAATATGTAGTCTGTGGTGATGTCATCATAGCCTATAATAAAAGAATGGACTTCAATCCTAAACCAACATTTTTTTTATTCAAAGATCAGTCTGCCACAAAAAAACAAACAAACATTAAAATCATGAACTCAAATGTCCTTGTTCTTTGACGAAGTATTTTTTTGCACACAGTGCAACAACAAATCAATCACTCCTTTACGACTGGCTGCCAGAACATTCACTGAGCTTGCGGCTGCTGCAACTTGCGCTCTCTTCATCTATGTCATGCCATGTCAACGAAACAAATGAATGAAAATTTGCTTATCAATGCATATCTAAATTCGTGCCTACAGTATCTTTGTAGAACTCCAAAAAAAGATGCTGAAGCCAATGAGTAGCCGGTGACTCAACCTACACAGACAGTTTTTAATGTTTAATCAGACAATAACTACTCAAAGATTTTGCTTTAGTATAATTTTCGGGACAATCAGGGCCGGATTCGGGACAACAGCTTAGATTTCGGGACGTCTGGTCACCATCCCCCAGGTGAATAGGAAAATAAATAAATTAACTAATAGATATCAGCATGAAACTTCCCCAGTTGATTACTGACATTAATACAAATATATTTTGTATTACAAGTTTTTAGAATATTTATGTTTAAATATGCAAATTAGGTCTTCTCTAATTAAATATGTGCTAATTTGCATATATTTGCAGAAGAGAAATCTGAACATTGGATAAAGCCAGATTCAAAATTCTTGTTTCATTTTGTTAACAGAGTCAAAGGTTTTTACAGAGGAGATTTTGGATATCTCTTTATATCTCTCCATTAATCAGAAAAAACTGTCAACAGCTATAAAAAATACATTTTCGCCCCGTTTTTAGGTATAAAATGTTGTATAAATCAGAATCTGAATTTATGGCCTTCAACTGAACAGAACCCCAATGTCAGAGCACGTCACGTGATGCATCTGAACTAATCAAATTGTCAGAAATTGACTTCGCTTTTAGAGTTAAATGCCCCATTATACTTTCAAGATTGGTTGCTGATAAAAAAGGTAATTACCATATTTGGATCCGACAACATTGTACAGGAGAAAGAGAGCTTTCCAACCATAGACATAATAAATACATAGACGCCCTATTGGCAAATTCCGCATTGTTACATTTGCACTGTAGACAAAAGTTGTGTTTGGATATTCTGCCCTTACAGCACCTATTCGCAGAAACAAACTAGATGTTTCAGTTCATACCTCACATTTTCTTTGGTTTGCACAAAAAGAAAGTCATCTAAAAAATTACACAACATCATCTAAAAATAATTTCGTCATTCTTATATTTAAAATACATGGTGAGACTTGTGTCTTTAGCTGCAATGAGTTACTAGACTCTAAATGTTTCCTTCTGACAAATATGCCAAATATGCAACACAGAATCCCAATAGTGTGCACTCGAGTAAGTTCGGTTGAAAATTTCAGGAAATTATCTACCAGTCTTGAGAGTCTGACAAGCTCAATTGTAGATGGATTTTCACTGCTGAGACAAGTTATGATGCATCCACCACCACAACCATTCAACATGTCACCATACCAAACCAGGGGTCCTTATGGACATGAGTATGCATCTGCACCACCACCCAACACTACACCTGCCACATTTCCACCCAACACCATAAGTGTGTCACCACACACACCTGGCTCTACCTCACCTGTGCAGGGATTCAGACAGTTTTCATTCACACAAGCACTTTTTCAGGATGACAAGTTCTTGACAAAAAACATTAGAAAGCTGTTGTCTGGGCTGCATCTTTATATTTATTTCATGTTTTATTATACTTTGAGTTTGTATTCACAAAGACTGTTGAAGTACACCTGTTTTTGAGGTGTTAAATGTGTAACATTTGTTGTTAGGCGGTTTCAATATTGTATGTGGAAAATAAGGTCTGTTTCGTTTTTAATGGACTGGCAAACCCTTTAAGTTTGATGTACGGAAGATTTTCTGCAAAGGTAGCCTGCCTGTCTACCTTTAAGTTATGCGGTCAGGTCATGCCAGTAGCTTTGTTGACACTGGTAATGCTCCTGAAGTCAATTTGTTAAATTGTGCTGAAACAGTACTCAGGCGGGTTGTTACTTTTTGTGCAGTGGCTGGTTCAGTCCCATCAATGTGAAGAATGTTTTCAACACAAAGAGTTTGACAATTGTACATGTCTGAGTGAGTATTTATTTAACATAAGACATGACAACAACATACAAACATTTCATATTAAATTGCCTTAATTGATTTCCTGCAACAAAACAACAACTTCTAACTTAAGGCACTTAACAGTTTTTCACATGTTCAGGATTACATTTTGTAGACCATAAGCAGGTTTGACTGGTATGTAACACACACACACACACACACACACACACACACACACACACACACACACACACACACACACACACACACACACACACACACACACACACACACACACACACACACACACACACACACACACACACACACACACTCATGTACTAGGCAGAGAAGACTGAAGCCACAGTGGCCAACAGATAGAAGTCCATTTTATGGATCTAGAAATTAAGTAAGGACTCTCCTGACCCTTTTACCTTCTGCTGTGATGCAGTCAGCTCTGAAATAAGTCTGTGTGTGGCTGGTTGTCCTTGTCATGCTGAATTGTTTCATTGACTCTGTTCTCATCCATCGTCCCCTTGTTGGCCTCACAGTAGTTATGGAGCACAAAACAGGCATAGATGACAAAGGGAAGGTCGTTTAGATTAATGTCCATCGCCCTTCTCAATGCTCCAAATCGTGCTTTCAGTCTGCCAAAGGCACATTCAATAACCATTCTGGCTCGACATAAGGAGAGTCCAAAATACTGTTCCTGAATAGTGCTTCCCCCATTTGGATACTCCTTCATCAGGTAGGGAAGCAAAGGATACGCAGGGTCCACAAGAAGAAAAACTGGAATGGGTTCCTTATGTTCCAGAATTTGTTTTTTGAGGAGGGGATTGTGCCATTTTTCAAATGTGTGTTCAGCATTGAATTTGCAAACATACGAACATCATGGACACTACCTGGCCATTTGACTATGACATCAATAAATGAATATTTGTAGTCACATGTGGTTTGTATGTTAAGAGAAAACCTCCCCTTTCTGTTCAAGTAATCCATAGCATCCAATCCACGGTACCAATGCACTGAGGAATGCCATGGGCTTGGTGAAACCCCGCTACAAGTTCCTTTACTTTGGACTCAGTGACAGGTAACTGTATATACACAGGGCCCAAGTGGACAGTAATTGCTTCACATACATGTCTTACTATTTTCGACACCACCTGTTTTGACAATCCAAAGGCGTTTGCCGTCTTCAGCAACAACCACTTTGTTCTCAAAGCTGTCCAACCAACTAGAGGTCCGACCGGGTCTCATCCAAAAGCGGCGATGGTATCTGTGTCGTGGGAGTGTTGTCATTAGCAGTGCCCTGCGTAGAATTGCATTCTGACGCCTCTGTTCCTCAATATAGTAGAATAACTGAGCATGTATCTGTATACATGTTATAAGCCCAGTTATTATACTCAATATTTGGGCTACGTCTGCCATTGCACAAAATCGTCAACAAAGCAGTCAGCGGCGCACAATCTGACGTCAAACACAGCGGATAACGACGCACACTCTGACGTCGCAAGGCAAAAACTCCGGTTTTACCGTCTACACAACAACACTGTAACCGGCGTTTCTGAAAATCCTCACTCTGGCAGGGGTTTTCAAAAATGAAAACAGGTTCTCGGCTGCGCTGCAATAAAAAAAATGCCACCAAAAAAGTGTGTTTTTGGTTGCCAGGGCAAGACAACACTGCACAGATTTCCAAAGAACCCAGCGTTAAGGGACCTGTGGATGGATTTTGTTTTTCCAAAGCAGCAAGTTGTGCAAGTGTTCTTGTTTGTTCCCTTCCTTTCGACGGTAATAGTTTTATAAACAAGGCCCAGGTCGACGCCGGATTTGCAGATCGCCTAATACTTAAAGATGGAGCAGTCCCAACGATAAATGTTCACGGTCGTGCGTTGGAACCGCAGGCGGTGAGTAAAACTGCTTCAAATGTCTGTGTGTTGTTAACCTGTTAAGCTTCAACCCCAATTTTGAAAAATCCCCAGAAATGGCATACCCAAACTGAAACAGATACAGTTCATGAACCATTTGTTCTAAAAGCACAAGTATGATCTCATTTGAAAGCTGACACCTGGCAGTTTATTGCAAATGTAGAATTAATTATTGTCATAATGAAAAATAAATGTTATAAATAGCTTCAAATTTTTGTCAAGTTATTAGAAATTTATTTTTATGAAATATTTTCATGAAAATAAAATTGAAGTTGACCCCGTAGCAATCTAGAAATGCACTGCAGCTAAAGCCACATGTCTGACTATGTTATATTTAAAATCTGAAGATGATATGTCTAAAACTCTTTATTTAGTTAAATGTTTTTCAAGATCATGTCAAACGACTTTATTTTGATTAGACTCTAAAAAGCAAACTGATGTTTATTGTCATTTTCTAAGCATCTATTCAGTCTATTTTCTCTATTGTGTTGTGGTCTAAACGATCTCCATTCAGTGTCAGTCTCCCCTGCACACATTCACACCTCTCCAGCCTCTGGTTATTGCTCTAAATATGCTTTCTTTTGTCTGCATTATAATTACTATCGACTGGCTAGTCACACTGTTTCAACCCCTAATCACTTTTAGGGAAAGTTCTCAAAGTTCTCACCTTACATTTGAAACTATATAAAATGACCTTCTTGAAAAAAGAAACATTTCAGCAAGCAGTCCTATTTAGAAATATTCATAAATATAACAGCTAGGTAGCAGGTGCACCAAGGGCTAGCTAGCATGTTAGCTTAGCACACCATCAATACACGACAATTTATGAGATTAAAACCATGTTTGTGCTCTAAAACTTACTTTATAGCACAAGTCGAGTGTTTTAAATAACCTGCTGTGCTCTGATTTGGCTTCAGATAAAAAAATCGGACAGAAAATATAGTATTTTATGGTATTCTTCACGATGATAAAGTCTATATCGATTAGCATTACATTATAAATATAATCTATTATTATGAAAATACCTGACATGGCACGAAGAACACAGGTAAACCAAATATCATTGCAATCATGTTTATTGTCTTCAAACATCTTTATCTGCATGTTACAGCGATCTCTGTTAGTGTTTACGTCGTGATGGACTTCCTGAAATGTCACATGATATGATTCTTCTTCGTGTTCCATATATGGAGTCCATAAGTGCACAGGGCGCCCTCAGGCTGCCAGTATGTATTGAAAACACAGTACATCAGAGTCTCCAGCGCTCATAATGATTAAATCGACGCATTTGGGTAGATATTCAATAAATATGATTCCTGTCTATATAAATCTGATGTAAACCTATGAGAATCTATCAATATTTCTCCAAATCTGTACACTTTTGAGCTAAAAGCCCTGATGGACGTTGTTTTGTCAAGCTCTGTCGTGACGATCTCACTGGAGTTTTTTTCTGAATGGAAGCGGCTGACGCTCATAATTCATATCAAAGGTATCGACTCATTTTTTGATTACATAACTCCAGACACAAATTAAGACATAACTGTCACTATACGATTCTCAGAATACAATAGTGGTCAAATACTAAACCTTCAGTCTTATATCTTTTTAATGATGTATAGTTTGTCAAGTTAATAACATTGAATCTGATAGTAACTTTGAACGATTTAAAAAAAAAAAACGCTCAGAGCGCCCTCGCTCTGGCGAAGGTTAACAGGTTAAAGGATAATTCCGGTATTTAACACTTTGAGTCTATTTTCTAGTTTGTTTTGGATGAACTAGAGTGGTGGACTTAGAAATTTTGACGATGGGTCCTGTCTCGACTTTTTGACTATTTTAGGATCGCCTCTGGGTGCTTCAGAGTGGCTGTCTACAGGCATACTCAAACATGTCCTTAAAACAACCCTTAACGTTAGTTTTCAAAACTATGCAGCTCACCGAGTGGTTAGTGGTGTTCGTTGATGATCCAAAACAAGTAGCGTAGCGAAATACAGTTTCTGTCGTGTTTTATTTGCCATTTTTTAAAATCCCATTGATATCTGTTGAAGGACTCAGTGCTCGTTGATATTACTGCGCTAACGGATACCGAAAGGGGTCTGTTTACATTTGGTTGTAGTCTTTCCGCTCGGTTCTCCGTCTCTCAGTAGGCTAGCGTGAGCAGAGCAACTGCGGCAAAGTGGTTGTCGCCATCAAGTGGTCGGGAGTGTGCTAACGCTTCAGATTCAAATATCGAGCGGTTGTGTTTGTACGCGGCTGTGAGGTATCTAAAAAAATAGTTTCACTATAGTAAATAACACGGATTGAAAGCATACATTGCGCCGATATATTTGTTTTTAATTATCAACGAACACCATAAACACTCAGGGAGTTGAACAGTTTTGAAAATGAACGTTAAGGGTTGTTTTTAAGGACTGTTTGAGTATGCCTGTAGACAGCCACTCTGAAGCACCCAGAGGCTATCCTAAAATTGTCAAAAAGTCGAGACAGGACCCATCGTCAAAATTTCTAAGTCCACCACTCTAGTTCATCCAAAACAAACTAGAAAATAGACTCAAAGTGTTAAATACCGGAATTATCCTTTAACTATCGGCGTGTAAGCACAGCAAGTAAACAACATGATCACGTAACTGTTACAGTTAATGTATCGATGGAGCATGCGATGTATGGTGTGTGTGTGTTTGTGTGTTTAAATACATTTGTTTAGCTGGCCACTGTAGGTGTCAGTTTGTTTATTGTAAAAACAAATCATGTCCTCATAAACCACGAGTCTGTCTGTTTACAACACACGCAAAAGCTTTGCGCGCTCCCGCCCACACGGCACGCCTCCACCCGCTCGGCTTTTTCCGGAAAGACTCGGTACAGCCTATCTTTCTATTATAAATATAATAAAACTAAAGACTTTTTGGAGATATGAAGGATGCAATACTACTCTATAGGTACTCAAGATTAACATGAGATTGAGTGAAACTGAGTGTTTCACCCCCCTTTAAGATTAACGTTTAGATCAGGTACATTTAGCTTAATTCGACTGTCAATTGAAATGTCTGTTTGAGCTAACGCTAAGTAAACAAAAATTTACTTGCATTAATTGTGGTTCAATTTATCACCTCCAGAAGACCCATAAAGAGATAGAGGAAGAATTGGCCAAACAATCCAAACCGATCAGAACCGCTAAAATCCTAAACCAAGATGATGAGGATGAGACGGCAACTGCAAAAGAAAAAGGAGAACTGATGAAGAAAAACATATGTTTTAAAGGATTTATCGGATGCAGAATTCACTTTTATATGGTGTTTGAATATAAATGTGTCTTTGCAGTGTGTGGACAATTATCAATCAATCACACTCACACAAAGAAGAATGCCTCCACGGTCAACATCAGTAGTCTGGCGCTACTTTACGTTAGATTCAACAGAAAATGAAGTTAAATGCCAAATTTGCGATAAATTAGCATACAATAAAACAACATCCCCAATGATAAAACATCTTAGGGCCGTTCACAAAAAGGAGGTGACAGAGGAGGATCAGGTATCAATTAACTAATCAGATGCACCATTTTAAGTCAGATCAATTTGAAGGTTTAAAAGACGGGAATGTAAATCAAACTGCTCAATAAATTATTAACGATTGTGGTTAGTCAGATTTAGGTAGCCTAGCCTTGTTAACTCAGGAAGGGTTTTTATTTTTCCTAATCGCAATTCCAAAAGGAGAATGGGGAGGGAGAAACTCAGCCTGCCCCGTAAAAGCGTTTGATCCAGCCATCAATTGAACAACAGTTTGGGGCAAAGATGCCATACCCTGGTAGGTGTTTACTCAAATGATTTATTGTAAGATTATTTGGTGTAGGGAAACTAAGCAAGTATACAGTATAATCATCCCATAAAAATGTTCTGATGTATGTCAATAATAGTGCTGTAGTAATTTCAGTCCTAGTTGGTTAGTCTAGGTTATTTTTTGCACATAAGATTTAAAATGTATTTCTTTTATCTGACTCGCTGTTTTCTTTATATGATTGTTCTTTCATTGTAGCTCATAGTCTTCCCAAACAAAAACTGGATCAAAAGCTAATTGAGTTAATAATCAAGGACATGCAGCCACTATTTGTTGTGGAGGATAAAGGTTTTCGAGCATTCGTGAATACACTTGATCCAAACTACAGGATTCCATGCAGACAAACAACAAAACAACTAATTGTGGAAAGATATTAAAAAAGAAAAACAAGCTATGAAGGACCAGCTCACTGTACGTCTGAGTAACTTTTTTTTTTCCTGTTTGTCATTATTTCCCCTCTATTTCAATATGCTGTTTTGTTTTATGCTTTCCTAAATGCAAAATGTTAAATGGCTATATTCATAATTTGATTAATCATTTAGTAATCACCATATACTGATAAATGTAAATGACAGAATTCTTATTTATTAACATGACAAATTACAGTGACCAGCTCCCTCCCTAGCTGTTCCCTCCCCACCTCGTCCCCTCCCCACCTGTTCCCTCCCCAGCTCGTCCCCTCCCCACCTGTTCACTGTTCCTGTTCCTGTCCACTGTTCCTGTTCAGCTGTTCCCTCCCCAGCTGGTCCTTCCCCAGCTGTTCCCTCCCCACCTGTTCCCTCCCCAGCTCGTCCCCTCTCCACCTGTTCACTCCCCAGCTGGTCCCTCCCCAGCTGTTCCCTCCCCACCTGTTCCCTCCCCACCTGTTCCCTCCTCACCTGTTCCCTCCCCAACTCGTTCCCTCCCCACCTGTTCACTCCCCACCTGGTCCCTCCCCACCTGTTCCCTCCCCACCTGTTCCCTCCCCAACTGTTCCCTCCTCAGCTGTTCCCTCCTCAGCTGTTCCCTCCTCACCTGTTCCCTCCTCAGCTGTTCCCTCCTCAGCTGTTCCCTCCCCAGCTGGTCCCTCCCCAGCTGTTCCCTCCCCACCTGGTCCCTCCCCACCTGTTCCCTTCTCGCTGTTCCCTCCCCACCTGTTCACTCCCCAGCTGGTCCTTCCCCAGCTGTTCCCTCCCCACCTGTTCCCTCCCCAGCTCGTCCCCTCCTCAGCTCGTCCCCTCCCCACCTGTTCACTCCCCAGCTGGTCCCTCCCCAGCTGTTCCCTCCCCACCTGTTCCCTCCCCACCTGTTCACTCCCCAGCTCGTCCCCTCCCCACCTGTTCCCTCCCCACCTGTTCCCTCCCCAGCTGTTCCCTTCTCGCTGTTCCCTCCCCACCTGTTCACTCCCCAGCTGGTCTCCCCAGCTGTTCCCTCCCCACTGTCCCTCCCCAGCTCGTCCCCTCAGCTCGTCCCCTCCCCACCTGTTCACTCCCAGCTGGTCCCTCCCCAGCTGTTCCCCTCCCAGCTGTTCCCCTCCCCACTGTTCCCTCCTCACCTGTTCCCTCCCCAACTGCGTCCCCTCCCAGCCTGTTCACCTCCCCAGCTGGTCCCTCCCCAGCTGTTCCCTCCCCCTGTTCCCTCCCCAGCTGTCCCTCCCCACCTGTTCCCTTCCCAGCTGTTCCCTCCCCAGCTGTTCCCTCCCCACCTGTTCCCTCCCCACCTGTTCCCTCCCCACCTGTTCCCTCCTCACCTGTTCCCTCCCCAACTGTCCCTCCCCACCTGTTCACTCCCCACCTGGTCCCTCCCCACCTGTTCCCTCCCCACTGTTCCCTCCTCACCTGTTCCTCTCCCCAACTCGTCCCCTCCCAACCTGTTCACTCCCATGGTCCTCCCCAGCTGTCCCTCCCCACCTGTTCTCCCCTCGCTGTTCCCTCCCACCTGTTCCTCTCGCCTGTTCCCCTCCCCACCTGTTCACTCCCCAGCTGGTCCTCTCCCCAGCTGTTCCCTCCCCAGCTCGTTCCCCTTCCTCAGCTCGTCCCCTCCCCACCTGTTCACTCCCAGCTGGTCCCTCCCCACCTGTTCCCTCCCCACCCTTTTCCCTCCCCAACTCGTCCCCCTCCTCACTGTTTCCCTCCCCACCTGTTCCTCTCCCAGCTGTTCCCTCCCACCTGTTCCCTCCCCAGCTGGTCCCTCCCCACTGTCCCCTTCCTCCTGTTCCCTCCCCACCTGTTCCCTCCCACTGTCCCTCCTCACCTGTTCCCTCCCCACTGTCCCTCCCCACCTCGTCCCTTCCCCAGCTGGTCCCTCCCCACCTGTTCCCTCCCCACCTGTTCCCTCCCACCAGCTGTCCCTCCCCACGCTGTTCCCTCCCCACCTGTCACTCCCCAGCTGGTCCCTCCCCACCTGTCCCTCCTCACCTGGTCCCTCCCCAGCTGGTCCCTCCCCAGCTGTCCCTCCCCTACTGGTCACTCCCCACCTGTTCCCTCCCACCTGTCCCTCCCCACCTGGTCCCCTCCCCACTGTCCCTCCCCACCCTGCCCCTCCTCCACTGCCCCCACCCCCTACGCTTTGTCCCTCACTCAGCTGTTCCCACTCCCCAGCTTGTCCCTCTCAATCCAAAAGGAAGAGATGCAAAAGGTGCTTGCCACAGGAGTTGAAAACCATTTGCTCAAGGTGTCACATGCATATTTGCAAGAGATACTCTGTTGTTAAATGTGAAAACTGTAATCTGTAATTAGTTAGTGTGTAAATAATATGTAAATATACTTAGGATACTTTTTTATTTCTCTAATTTACTGTTTGATAATTATTATACTTTTGCTGTTATTTTAGTTTTTTGTTTATAATTGCCGTTGCCAATTTTAAGTTACTGTTCATAGAATACCCTATTTAAATATTATGCACATAATAATATGTAAAAATATAGTTATGATATTTAAAACACTTTTTTTATTTTTCTATTTTCCATTGTTTGATAATAATTATTATACTTTTACTGTTATTTTAGTTTTTTTTTCATTATTTGATGTTGCCAATTTTGAGTTACTGATCATTGGATTTGTTCATTGAATTGCAAAAAAATATTTTAATGAAAATATTTTATTATGAAAGATTAATAAAAATGCTATGACTGAAATAATTGCATTTTTATTAAGTTAGAATTAAAACAATGGGTAACAAAATGCTTTCCATTTGTTCCCTTTCTAATGCAATGTTCAGGTTTGACTGTATTATAAAGTAAAACTGGCACTTCAAATTACCATTTAAACCAACCAAATAAACAGAAAACTTGACAAAAACAGTATTTGAGAATCTGTTATTATGTGTCAAAATCAACAACCTGAAAAAAATATGCAAATATGTGCACAAATCACTAGAATTCACAAGCCTTTCTACAGAGAGCTGTAAATCCATCTAGTGGTTAAAATATGATATTGCACGATAATTATGCTCACTACATCCACCAGATGTCACCAATCTGACTTCAAAAATTGTTTTCTATAGGCATAGTCTCTGCTTTAACCTGAAATACAGCATTAATTAAAAAAAATCTATTATATTCAATGAGAAAAAAAGGATCATAATTATTGCATAAATATTAATTATTATCATACAATTCTCTCAAAACACCAAAGAAAAAAAGAAAAATATTATTGAACAAAAACACGTTTCATTGATTTTACTGAAAAAAATTATATCTGAATCCCGCCCCCCGGGTCATTTTAGACCCGAGGACCCCCCTGTGTGACCAAAAGGTGTGGCGACTATGAATCAACTAGGTTTGTATAGATTAGTTATATACTGAGATATATACTAAAATGAATCAATTTATAACTAAAGTTAATTATATACTGAGATATATACTAAAATGAATCAATTTATAACTAAAGTTGTTTAATTTGCCAAAATGTACAACTTTAGATTTCTTGCAGTGTCAATGTTGCTGGATCCTCGATTTAAAAAAGTAGCATTCGGCATGGATACAAATGCAGACAACGCTGTTCGAGCGTTGACATCAGAGGCCAGCCAGCTTAATGCAGAATGTCAACCTGGAGAGAGAGAGAGACATACCTACACATGTATATAGTGTTCAATTCCAAGTTCAGTGTTTGTTTGTTTTTCGCTTCTTTTTGTCTTTTATATAGATAATTTCTAAATCCTTTATATTTATTTATTAATCTTTGTTTATTTCATTATTATTGTTTTATGCTATCATTATTATTATTTTGTTTACTAAATGTTATAAATCACTTTCTATGTTGTCTTGATGCTTTGGCAATACAAAATGTATTTTTTTTTTTGTCATGCCAATAAAGCTTTCTGAATTGAATTGAATTGAATTGAGAGAGAGAGAGAGAGAGAGAGAGAGAGAGAGAGAGAGAGAGAGAGAGAGAGAGAGAGAGAGACACCCAGCCGACGGGGTGTCATTGGTTGTTGCGTTATATCTTACCCGGATACAATAGTGCTATTTTCTGATTGGCTATAGCTCGACGAACAACAAGACGCGCTTGATTCCTGCCGGTTCCACAGTGAGAGCGCGGCGCGGCCAGAGTTTTGGCGCTGCGGCATATTAATTATATATCAAATAGTTTTTCAGCGTGAGAAATACTATGTGTGGCGGGAGAGCGTGACAAAAGACCGAAATGAGTGACTGTCACGCTCAATGCGTGACACTTGAGAGCCCTGGATTTCTCTTCAAGTAAATAATTCACTATGACGAAGCGTGAAATTAGCATAGAATATGCCACTGCTACGTTTACGGTGCCCACTGCAGCACTGCCTTTCTTCTTTTTTTTTATAGAATTAAAAACCTAATTCAGCTTGATAACGGTCACTTCAATTGTAAACTATTTTAAACGTCTGCTCATCCAGCACAAGCTTCTGATATCAAAGCTATCTTAGGCTGGGCTGTGTAGGTATAACCACCCCTTATCTCTGGTCTCTGTTTGCACTTTGAATATTGAGAGAGTACTTTGACTATGGTTACACTTATTGTTTGCATAAAAAATCAGTTTTATTCCATTTTTTCTCAATGTTCAATTTGTGGAAAGGAGTTAATTTTATGAGGTGAAACATGTGCAGCCTCAATCAGAAGTTCTGGAAGCTCAGAATTCATGTACAGTAAGGTCTGAAGCGAGAGAAGCCAGTCAGTTGAGTTTGTGGCAAAACCATTTACAGTGCTTGTATATTGTCTTTCAATGCATTTGATAATTCAGACTCAAAGTAGAACTGAAATTAAATTCATTACAAAATGATTAGTTATGACATTTCAAAATGTACCTGCAGAATATTTTTCTAGTTATTAATTTTATCATTAAGGATTTCTTAAAAATACAGCAAAAAGCTTCTCTCGTTCTTGTGAACCCAATCTCATGTCTCGTGAGCTAAGTGTCTCATCACACACCCCTACTGTTAATAAGAAAATTGAGAAAATTAGACTGCGTGTGAACAGAGGCGTCACAAGGTTTTTGCGTAGTTTAGACTAGAGTGACAAATCCGCTACGCAAAATGCGTACAGGTTGGCAGGTCTGCAGATTACATGTCAGCACGACGCGAGCTCTGTAACACTGCGCCGTTTCGTCTCAATTTTCAGTGTTTGGCTTCCCATACTTTCAAACTCTTCGATCAATCGGGATCATATACGCATATCAGTTTGTTTTTAATGAATATATTTTTAAAGCTAATTGTATTTATTCGTAATATTTTAAATAATTTTAATACATTCATCATTTTTAATATTATAATTGTAAACACTCACGCATTCTAAATCTTACTTGTATTAAAGTCATAAGTTATTAAAGTATTAAAACACATTATTATCCAATATCTTCACCCAATTTGATGTCTTATGTTTTTGACCCTATAATGCTCGGAGTAGCTACTACTGTCATGGTACAGAAGGGAACAGACAGGTGAGATAAAGTAAAACTGGTTTATTGATAAGCACAGGGGGTAGAAACAACAGCGGGAACCAGACAATGGTGAGCGGATGGTGTCTGAAGATAGAGGATAAATCAGTTGTACCTCAAAAAACATGAGAATTTGTTGCAGAGCTGGTTACATACAGAAGCCTCAACATTACACCGCAGCACAACATAAACCAAATGCTACAAAGAGCATTCTCGGAAACAAGTATTGTTCTAATTCATCTAAAGCACATTCAGAATATTTAGACATGTAATCAGACCAGAGATTAATTTGTTTACATTTTCTGTTGCAATTTATGCTAAAATGCTTTAAAATCAATCTATCTATCTATCTATCTATCTATCTATCTATCTATCTACATTTGATGGATGAGCATTTTAAGGTCTCTCCAGAGAAGTTAGATTATGTTCAAGTCCAGGCTCCCAACGCTCGCGTTGTCCTGGCTATTGTGCTTATCCTAAATCTGGCTTTTTTGTCATTATATGGTAGAATATATCTAGTTTCTGGACCAATGAGACACACACAAATGATTCATTATATTTAATGAATAATTCAGAAAACTCACTATTAGGGAAGCACCGAATATTCGGCCAGCAAAAAGACTTTTATTATCGAAACAATACGACCGAAATGTTGTGATGACGTCGGGTTTAATTTATCACCTGAAATCCAAACATTCCGATCGCTACGCTGAATATTAGAGGAACACGGCCCAGAGAGAGAGAGAGAGAGCACGCGAGAGGTACGGAGAGAGAGAGGGACGAGCGAGAGGTAGTGCTGCGCGAATGCGCTACGGCGCTCTGCAATCAAATACGATTTTAAATAGGCTTAGTAAAAAAAAAGAATAGAAAAAAATCGAAAATCAACGTGTGGCGGTCAGCGTTGATATTGTGGCAGGTAGCCACAAATAAATGAACGTATGGGAAACCCTGCATATGGAGCTCAGACGTCAGTATTACCAGTATGCTCAGTCTAACCGCACAATGGATCGTAGTAGTCCTACTACAGAGAAAAAATGTAAATACACTTGACCTAAATGCATTTTGAGAGAACATTTAATTTTAAAACCTTTCTGCAGGCCATGTAGGCCTGTACATTATTATTTAATGTACACATGAGTGGGGTCAAGTTACACATTTTAGTTTGAATTTTATTTTATACTGTGCATTGTTGAAATGTGCTAAATAAATATTTGAATAATTTGTAATTGATTTATTCTTTGAAACTTTAATATTAATTTATGCAATTGCAATGCCTCGATTTTAGTAGTTAGTACACAGTCATAGCCATAAATGCAATGGTAGGCCTACTAATAATTGGCATAATTTCTTTCGGTGTTTCAGTTTTCGGCCTTGGTTTCCTCTTTTTTTGTTTTCGGTTTCAGCCAAGAATTTTCATTTCGGTGCATCCCTAATCACTATCCCAACAAAGGTCTGTGAAACTTCCCCCAAATCAAGCTAACACACTGGCAGAACTCGGTGTCCTGTTACAGGACACAGGATAAGTTTTACGACCCAAAAGATGTGCATGGACTTAATTCTTGCTGAGAAGAAGAAATGAACCCTTTTAATCCTATATATTCTATATACATATATATATATATATATATATATATATATATATATATATATATATATATATATATATATATATATATATATATATATATATATATATATATAACACCATGTGATAAATATATTAACATGTATCTAATGTTCCATCTCATGATTTTCCTTTATGTTGTTTGGTCTATGTATTCTTGTAAACTCTAATGGGTTAATGTTTCAGACTTTGCATACTATGGTTAACCGAAATCATATGTGTGGCATATTTGGTCTCTATAACTTGGTATTTTGAAGATCGAAATGACTGTGTACATGATATGTCGATAACAACAACATATTAGTATTACAAGAATCTTTCATAGTTTCTTCATCGGCTACCACCCCTCCACTGTGCACATGCAATTGAGCACCCTTGAAACAATAAACCAAATTCCCGTCTGGAACTTCCACCCTTCTTATTGGCCGAGCCAACCCTGAGAGGTTGGACTTTTCTCAGGTTATAAATTGCATCCACACCAGCCCTTCTCTCTCTTGTCCTCTTAGCTCCCTGAGGCTCTTGCTCTCTTACTCTCTTGTAGAGTCCTGAGTGGGACTGTTTTCTTCATCCCATGACCATAACCGCCCGCTCCTGCAACGTCTGTGTTACACTCCCGCCCGCTCCTGAATATGTATGTCCACTCCCGCCCGCACCCGCAAAACTCTGAGAATTTATTCCCGCACAATAATAGAGGAGCCTACCACAGAACACAACCAGGCTGGACAACAAGAATAAAATTTACAAGTTTCTTTTTATTAAGTTAAAAAAGGATCTCAATAAAACTAAAATGTATCGCTTCTTCACTGGTGGCCTTGCCGGTGGGTGAATGGGGGATCACGGATCACACCAGCTCTTAGCTTGGAGAGGGCTCAGAAGGTGGAAAGGTAAGCAAGTACCCAGGAATTCCTCTTCAGCGGGAATACAGACAGTAAAGGGCAAGCGGTCATACAGGACCTTCCTTCGGAGGGAGAAGAGAAGACAGCACTCGCACAATGGTTTCCCTCCACTTGGAACTCAGACAGCAAAGGAACACCCGCAGCGGCTCCTCTTTAAAGAGAACTCAGACGACGTACAGTGGATAATCACACCAGGGCTCACTCCAGAGGGTGGGTGTTGGGTAGCCACGCAGCAGCTCCGTTCCAGTGAAAGCTCAGGCAGTGTATGAGCGCACATCCACTCCTCTTCTATGAGAACTCAGATAAGGAGTGAACACACACAGCAGCTCCTCTTCAAAGCGGACACAGGCAATGTACAGCGAATAATCACACAGAGGCTTACTTCAGGTGATGAGAGTTGGGTAGTAGCACAGCAGCTCCTCTCCAGTGGGAACTCGATCAGTGTATGAACACGACAGCTCCTCTTCAAAGTAAACTCAGACAATGAGTGGACACACAGCAGCTCCTCTTCAAAGTGAACTCAGGCAATATACAGCGAATATATATCAGTATATCAGATAGTGAGGGTCTAATGGTTACACAGCAGCTCCTCTCCAGTGAGAACTCGAGCAGTGAATGAACACACAGCAGCTCCTTCCAGCCAGTGAGGGTGTCTTTATGTTCCAGTGGGGACCCTGTCTTTATGGGGGGGGGGGGGGGGGTGAAGGCCCATGGGTTCTTGTTTCTGTCAGGACGTTTGGGTGTGTCTTTGTGTTTGCAGGGTGAACTTCCTGGTGGAGTGGAGCTGAGGCCATCACGCAGATCGGAGTCAGCTGGCCACTGTCTCTAGATGGCATAAAACCCGCCCCTTCCTGATTGTCGCGGGATGGACTGTTTGTTCTGTTGCTTGCTCCATCCAGCGTACACTCAATGTTTCCCCCAGTCCAACGCTCACACACTCTGCACATCCTTTCTGCCGCCCTTGCCGCCCGAATAGCTTTTTATCTTCCTCTCCCTCTATGCGTGTCCCAATCGCCGTTCCATTTCCTCTTCTCTTGCACCTGTCGCGAGTTTCTCATCAAGCCTCCTTAGCCGCCATTACTCACACGGAAAACCGGAACCGTCCTAGTGTCACAGTGGAAGTCTTCCCCAAGGGAAACACATTCTTGAAACAAAGGTTCCGCCTAACTGCTCGTCACCCCCGTGACACATTGACTTTGTGTCTTCTCCCGTCCCGCAGGAAAAAACACGTATTTGTATTGCTGTAATTAAAGAGATTCATGGGGTTGTTTGTTTCGTTTCGTTTGTTTTGTTTCGTCCTGATCAGGAAGATGAATAGTAGTCCAAATGTCAGACTTGCCTTGCTTAGGTTTTGTGCTGTAAATATCTCGTTTGAGGTTCTTTTCCACATCATTGACATCTCCATCATGTCGCTAGGCTACCTCCCGATCCCGCAGTTTTTTTTAGCCGCCCATTCCCGCCCGCAGCAAAGTTCAAACCGCCCTCCCGCAAGACTTGTGTTGGGTCCCGCAGGACCCGGTGGGACTCAATCCCAATGCAGCCTTCTACTCCAGGGGTTGGCAACCTTTTTGTCATAAAGTGCCATTTTTACGTTTTTTTAAGCCCCGCCCCAAAACACCACCACTATTGTATAAATACACATAAACATATTTTAAATATTCATAATGCTATCACAGAAATAAAGAAATTTAAATATTTCTCATGAAATTTGTTTTAGATTTGTCATCTTTGTTTTCAGGCCTAAATTAGACTTTGAAGAACAGATTGGACCTGGTCATTCGTGTGTTTTTACTGACTTCTTTACTTTCAGTTTTGTTAAGTGTTACACTTGGCAAAATAACTGAAATTTGAAATTTGTTGAAATTTATAGCATTAACTATTTACAGCGGAACGAGCCGTAAGCTGTCAGTTGGATAATTTATTTGCGCTGATGTGGAGTTGTCGCGCTAATGGTTTGTTAGAGCTGCACGCTTTCATTCACTTGAGCAGTTTAATTCTCACACTTTAATAGTATTAATAACTCCTAACTTAATAAAACAAGCTGTTACTACGAGGAATTATTACATCAAAATGTTGATCCGTATGCACGTGGGAGGTATGCTACTTATATATATATATATATATATATTATATATATATATATATATATATATATATATATATATATATATATATATATATATATATATATATATATATATATATACATACATACATACATATATGTATATATCCGGTTGTTAAGTCGTGACGTAACCACTCTCCGATAATACTGTTTCCGGGTCCAAAGGCCGGGTCCTCTCTACCTACCTACCGCTTTCGCCGGAGTTTTAACGTGTTCCCGTGTTGTTTAAATAGATCGGAGTTAAAAAAAACAAGTGACATTTAACTGTCATCTACCACTTTCCCTGTGACGAGAAAGATAAGAGAAAATGGCGGCAGTTGATTAGGTAAGTTACAAATCTTAAACGAATGAAGAAACTTTGGCGCCAGTGGGTGCTATCCCTTAATCCCTAGTAACACCCACTGGCACTGAAGCGAAAAAAGCCCTTTAAGAAAAGGTTTTATGTAGTCTAGGATCTGAAAGACGAGCGGAGCGCTTGGGCCCGGAAGAGGCTAAACGTCACGCATGACGTCAGACTTAACAACCGAATTATATATATATATATATATATATATATATATATATATATATATACATACGTATGTATGTATGTATGTATGTATGTATGTATGTATATATATATGTATGTATGTATGTATGTATGTATGTATGTATGTATGTATGTAGGAGTTATTAATACTATTAAAGTGTGAGAATTAAACTGCTCAAGTGAATGAAAGCGTGCAGCTCTAACAAACCATTAGCGCGACAACTCCACATCAGCGCAAATAAATTATCCAACTGACAGCTTACGGCTCGTTCCGCTGTAAATAGTTAATGCTATAAATTTCAACAAATTTCAAATTTCAGTTATTTTGCCAAGTGTAACACTTAACAAAACTGAAAGTAAAGAAGTATATATATATAAATATGTATATACTTTCTCAAGCATCCATTCATGAAGAGAAATTCTTAGGGCCAATTTTTAGCATTGGGTTTCTCACTCACCCTCACCTGTCCCAGGACACTTGCAGTCCTAAGGCAGAGCAAATAAAGCATGCCTGTTAACAACAACTTTCTTACTTTTTTTTTTTTTTAAGTTGTCCCATTATTATTTTTTGGCCTGCATGGGAGTCACCTTCCCCAGCAGATCCATTTTCTCCAGAAATTTCCTAAAACAAAACAAAAGGTAAACACTTATGAAAAATATTAAGACAGGGGTGCCATCTTAACATTAGTGCAACCTTAACATTACAAAATATGAGACATCAGGACACACATACAAAATAGAGGACATGCATACAAAATACTTCAGAAATCATATTTCTGGATACTTAAATTTGGTTAAACCCTTTGTAGACATAGTTTGCATGACAGCACTACAAAAACATAAAAGTGAAACCCCATTGCCTTATCTACTGCTTTTCTTATTGTTGTGGGCTTATAGGATGAGTGATATTTCTTATAATATACAAGTGAGACAGACTACTGCAAATATTACAAATAGGTTGTTGTCTTACCCCCAAGCCACGCTGACGTTTGGCCTCAAACCAAATGACAAATGAAGCCACGCAAAGGTGACGAATGAGTTAAGATGAATAAGAAAGAAAAACTTGTGGCTTTTAACTCTGGTTTCTCTAGCTATTTGAGTAAATGAAAACATAATACCTACATTTAAATGTGAATTTGCTGTCCACCACCGAACTCTCGGCCGCCCTTTTTTAAAATAAAAATGCTGTCGTCACCAGCGCAATGACTTATGGGGTAGGATAGGCCGGTAAGGATCCATTTATGTTTCCTTTCTTTCATGGGGAAATGAAGGGTGTATTTGGCGTCGATTTTGAATCATAGTAGCCGTCGAAGGTGCAGCCTTTGAATTGGGACATCCTTCATCACGCCGCTGTGACGCAATCGGCCTTCAAATGCGGCCTTCGGAGGATGCAGCCTTCACATTGGGACACAGCTACTGTGTTATTTCATTAAAGGGATAGTTCACCCAAAATGAAAATTCTGTCAGTAATTACTCACCCTCATGTTGTTCCAACCCCGTAAGACTTTCATTCATCTTCGAAACACAAATTAAGATATTTTTGATTAAATCTGAGAGCTGGATCACTCCTCCATAGGCTTCTAAAGGATTGAAACCTGACAGCCTCGAAAAGTCATTAAAGACATCGTTAAAATAGTCCAAATGACTACAGTGGCTCAATCTTAAGTTTATCAAGCCCCGAGAATACTTCTTGAGCGCAAAAAAACAAACAAAAATAACGACTTTATTCAAGTATTCATTTCCACCTCTGTCGGCCTCGAGATTTCACGTTGTGTAACTGCGTACTGCTTCTGTGTTTTACGTAATACCTAGGCTCACTATTGGCCGACGCTAATCATGTGTGTGATGCGTGTGACGTTCAACCAGAAGCTCTACGCTATTATACTAAGTGAAATCTCGAGGGCGACAGAGGTGGAAATGAATACTTGAATAAAGTCGTTATTTTTTTATTTATTTTTTTGCGCTCAAAAAGTATTCTCATCGCTTGATAAACTTAAGCCACTGTAGTCACTTGGACTATTTTAACGATTTCTTTAATGACTTTTCTTGATTTGCATTTATGGTTTTGCATTTCCAGAAATCTGTCTAGCTGTCTTGACCTTTGTGTTGTTATAGCAAGTCTGTTTGTTACCTGTGGTTTTGGTTCTGTTACAGTTGGAAGAAAAGTGTTTCTGCTTTTGTATTGGTTTGTTTATTTTGTTTTATGTATGAATGAATTTATGAATGTTGTATTGCTTTTTTACCCTCTTTTCTTTTTGTTGGAGCTGGGGGCCTGGAGAATGCAGGCTTGGCTGTTCCTGTGTGGCAGTAGCTCCCCTCTCACCAAAGTGCTGTGGATTTTGCAGTGAATTTCTTTAGTGTGTAAGTGTGGTTTGGTGCACATGTGGGTATCTATTATTACAGGCATTATTGAAGCCCGGTAGAGGTCTGCACTCCCGCGGGAGTCCCGCGGGACCCGCGGGTCGCGACGCAAAACAGTGCGGCGCGGGACAAATTTTGAAAGGTCATTGCGGGAGCGGGCGGGATGATGAGGTGCACTTGCGGGTGCGGGCGGGAGGGAGAATACGCTGCACTCCCGCAAATTAAATATGAGTGTAAAGCAGAGACCTGCACTCCCGCGGGACTACCGCGGGATACAGAACAACTAGAAACAAATAAATTGTTATTTATCTAATGCACAAGCAACAAGGATAACTAAAATAAAAACGATTTTTTTTATTCACAGAGAGGCAAAATGTCTGCACCACATGACTCATGTGGATTGTTTAGTGCTACAGATATTAGTTCATTATTAAAGAAAGGAACATGCAAAACTACTAAACCAAACAAAGAAAAGTCTGATATTTGGAAATGTTTTAGTAGCCTAGTAGGCCAATGCGACAGCAATGGAAAGCACCTTCCTTTTGCGAGATGTTACAAATGCAGCAAAATACTCACGTAGGCTACAAGTCTTTAACTTCAGGTCTGAAGTGTCATGTGTGCACCGTTTTGAAAGACAAACTTCCTTGACGTTTACGGCAAGTCAGTCGAAAGTGTCAAGTGCACTAAAAGATGTAACAACAGAAAAATGTGCATTCCAGCTTCCAGCACAGCATCGAGGGCTTTCACCTATTTGCGGTCGCTCGCATGCTGGAGCAGAAACGGATTAATCTGAAGCCCTCATCAGTGAACGACATGCTATTCCTAAAAAAAAAAATACTTGTCGGGATTTTGCGGGCGGGAGCGGGACGAAACCTGATTGTCGCGGGCGGGAGCGGGAGAAAATAACATATATTTTTGCGGGAGCGGGCGGGAGCGGGACAAAATCTTGCGGGAGCGGGCGGGAGCGGGACGGAAAAATCCGTCCCGCGCAGGTCTCTAAAGCCCGGCATCTAGTCTGCCTGCCTCCTTATTGGCGAGCCCCAGCTCTTTGTTTGTTTGTTTCTCTTTTTTTGTGTGTTTGATAAACTTATGTCACAGTGCTACTTGCTTCTTGTGGCTGATCCTTTTTATGATTCCTCTAGTTAATGAAACATTTTAATGTCTCTGGGTCATCTTGTGAAAAATCAAACCTGTGGGCCCTTGGGTCTTTCCCGGGTAGTTAATCCCAGGTGATGTAGTCAGCCCCTTTGGTATCATAAATACATATAATAGAGTACCAAATATCTTTAACCCTTTATAACACCACCTCCTTTACCACAAAAATATGAGGAAAATAAATGCCACAATGTCTCTATTCTCTTGTTTATTAATGTAGGATAAAGATATACAGATCAAGGATCAGTTACAAACTACACTTAAAAAGATATTATTTAACATTCTAGATTTTATACTTTTTCAAAACACTTTTGAGTCACATGTGATATTCATGGCTCCTGTCTGTCTCAGTGCTGAAACTCTTTATACAAAGTTACTTTTATAGACGTCTCATCTTATTGACATCTCATTTATGGTCATCTCTTTTATACATTAATCTATTGCAAATTTCAAACACACATTAGTCCTCAATACAGATTTATACAGAAGATACTTCATGATTTCAATTAAATCATACACTGAAAGTTCAGAATTATTGGAATCACATTCTGCAAAGCTCCTGTTCTCTTAAGGGAAACAGTAGGAAACCACTGAAAGTGTTGTGGTTATCCTGGCTATCTGCTATCCTCGTGCCAGACCAAAGTCTCACATAGACAACATCTCCAAACTCCAGGATCAACACAACTCCATTCGAGGAGTTTATCCGATCCTGAGCCTGAAAATCAAATGCTACAACTGTATGCTCTCCATTCTTAACAATGGATACACTTGCTGGAGTTCCACCATGACCATAAACAGAGACTCTGAACATGTACGCTCCTTTCAGCGGGGCTGTGAAAATACCTAAATCAAATAACAAGAGATACAGAATCAGATGTTTACTGTATGATCGCTTAATCAGCAAACACACTGTAATAGTTTTAAAAGATGGCAGATCATTAAATCTCTTATACACATTACACAACTGCAGAGAGGTCTGAATGGAGCAGAAGGGTTTTCATTACTATAAACTGAGTTTTATGACTCCTTTCATTGATCATTACCTGTGATTGGGTTGTAGGCGTTCCCTATGTTTGTGAAGACGTTCCTGTAGGTTAGTGTGATTTCAGTGGTAAAAGGACCAATATATCCACCGCCAGATTGCATCAGTCCAGCTGAAAAAGCTATTTCTCTGTCTGTTATTGAAAAACAAGCAATATTGTAATATATATCTCTAGAATGTATAAACTGAATTTAACATAATTCAAGCACACTTTCACCTCTATTTTCCTTTCTCAACTCCACTTGACCCAGAGTAAGATTTGATATTTCTGTGAAGAAAATAATAATTGTTAAATGAAATTCACACTGCCTATTGTATTAGATAGATAACACATTTTCGGTTCAGTTAAAAGACATTTACACTGCTTATTGTAATAGATAACACATTTTACACAGTATACACACAACTTTACACTAACATTTACACTATGCAATGTATTTCATTGATGTTTTATTTTGAGGATCATTGACAAAAGAGTGAATGTTTTGGTGAGGTACCATCATTTTTCTTGTTCAGCTCTTCCAGAATAACATAATTTTTCTTGTTCAGCTCTTCCAGGATAAACGTCTGTTGTTCTGCAGCCTTCTCAGCATCCCTCAATCGCGTCTCTAAAGCTCTGATGTTTGTTTTCTGCTCTGTATCCATGGCGGTCAGTTCTCTGTTGATGGTTTTCTGCTCTGTAACTGTGGCGGTCAGTTCTCTGATGTGTGTTTTCTGCTCTGTAACTGTGGCGGTCAGTTCTCTGATGTTTGTTTTCTGCTCTGTTACTGTGGCGGTCAGTTCTCTGATGTTTGTTTTCTGCTCTGTAACTGTGGCGGTCAGTTCTCTGATGTTTGTTTTCTGCTCTGTAACTGTGGTGGTCAGTTCTCTGATGTTTGTTTTCTGCTCTGTAACTGTGGCGGTCAGTTCTCTCAGCGCTGCATGGATGTCAGTGAAGAACAGATGGCAGTTTTGTTGGCTGTCAGTTGAAGCTTCATATCTCAAAGTGTCTGTTTGAGGTGTATTCTGTCCTCCGTCTTCAGATCTGAGCTGTTGACTGATCTCATTCTCATTGAGTCCTCCATCTACCTGATGCTGTACCACAAACACAAAGGTTTCCAACAGCAGCAGTAAACATACTAAACCCTTCATTCTTCACTGATGTTTGTTTCCAGCTCTTGCTCTTCATCCTCACAGCCTCTCATGTTCCTTTTATAGTGTCCTGATTTACTGTCTTTTGTACTTTATCTATATTGCTTCAGATAAAAAAAGTAGTTCAAGGTAATTGTTAATCATATTCAAAGGAATGTTCCGGGTTCAGTATGTTTATCTCTATTCCCTACATTTGTGGCACTATGTTGATCTCAACAGAAAATAACTCTGATTCATCACTCTCCCTTTAAAAAATATATATTTTTGTATTTCACTGTTTGTATCACTCCGCTTGTGGCGACTGTCATGGCGGTCAAGCAAATCCACCATATTTTTAATAAATACTACTATAGTTGTGTCACAAAATGTAAGAGTTTTTTTTTAAGTGAGATCATAGTTATTTAGACCTCAAATATGTGACTGATATGTATTCTTAGTGGCTATTTTACAGGCCGTCAGCGTTCATGTTCCCTCAGAGAACAGATTTGCTGCTGGCTTTTGTGGAGATAGTGGTTAAACATGAGATATCATTAATTTATGGTATATCAAACGGGCGGTCTTTGTTCTTATTAATGTATTACTTGTTCCAAAGCAAATTGATTTTGGTTAAGGGGCAAAGTCTAGTCAAGTCACCTTTATTTATGTAGCGCTTTTTACAAAACATATTGTTTTAAAGCAGCTTTACAGAGATAACAGGAAAATAATGCAACAAAGTTTGTTTCCAGAAGAAAATAGCGTCACGGTCCAGCTTTTAGTAAGCTCAAGTTAAGTTTCATAACTATATGTTTTAGTCTATATTTCACTTGAATCCTGTACTAAAGTGCTGCTTGTACGTTTGACTGAATTGTTTGCTTGTGTTTATTTCCTATTGTCTTTTATAATGGCTATTGTTGTTAATTTAAAAATTGTTGTTCAATAAATATTATTCTATATAAAGAATAGCCATATTTGGTTTTGAGAAAGGATTGTGATATGGACTTCAGTGAAAGTTACATTATTGCGCCATTAGATAGCGGCAAAGACTGTCTTTATGAGTGAGTCAAACAAGGAAGATGTTTTTAGCGCTGTCATGGGAAGGACACAGATGAACATATCGCTTTCCTCAGCTTCAAACTGATTTTTTTGTGTTATAATATTATGGACATCAAACTGAAGAATGAATGCTATATCAGATGGAGGTAATGCAATCGTATTTATTAGATAGGCTTAATAAAACAGGCTCTGTGAGGAATGATTACCTCAAAATGTACATCCATATGCAAGTTTTGAGTGACTTTATTTAAATTGAATACATTAGCTATTGTCACGTGCCAGTGATTATCCCGACCTCTGATATATTTCTGACCTCTGAAGTCACATAACTCTCTGGTGTCCATGTGCATATCTTACAACATTACCTGGTTTACCAGCTTTATATTATGACATAAAAAGAGGAAACATTGGTTATAAATTTACACTGTCAAAATTAGTAAGTGATGTAAGAAAAAATTATGTGGACTCAGAAGATCTCAAAAATGAAGTTTAGCAGTTTACAGGATAGCAGTGGCTAGGTACACGAATCACCTAGGGTTCACCGGCCTCAGAATGAACCCAGAACATCCAAATCTTAAACCTTTTATTCTGTAACCGTTTACCACTCTTAATGTAAATAAAGTTGCTTCTGTTGTAACAGCTGTGTTCTGTATGTTAATGAAGTTGAGACACCCCATTGTCTGAGAAGGTTCTCTGTGTCCCACACCCAGTCCCATTCTAAAATTGACTACCATTTGCTCAGGATGTGATCAACCCTAATGGTGAAGAAACAATATAACTTCACTTCCTTAATCTCTATGATAATTAAGCCATTTTGCGGATGAAGCTCATTCTAAAATATATTTTGGAGTGGAATCTGGGTCGAGGCAGACTACAATTTCTTACAGTCCCCTCTCTGATGCTCTTGGCCCAAAGTAGCATCACATCCACTCCCTTCGCACAGATTACACCTCCTTTTTCTATCAAGCAGGCGCCCAGTGGCGGTGAAGCCCTGGCTTAGGTTGTCCCCCTTTGGCCACCGGAGAATCTTACCCGTCTTTGGGTCGACACCTCATGCACACTGGTTACAGCTCCATCCAATTAGGCAGAATTATCAAAGAGACTCTTTTAAAATTTGGCAATATGATATACAAACATTTTCTTGGGTGTGGGTGATAAGAACCAGCACAGCCAGTAGGAGTGTCCTAAAGCGATCATTAAGTTATCTGAAATTCGATGTTTAAACATAGAACACATAACATAATGCATTGGTAAATAAAAAGATACATACACACACATACAACCGTTTTAAAGGTTACATTCCAAGTTAAACCAGAAAAGGCCATATTTAAGTCTCCAGCATGCATTTGTTTTGCCAAAAATCTTGTCTTTTTCTTTAAGGCCTTGTTGAGCTCTCACAATGTGTATCAGTGATGTTAGCATATTGTTCGTGTTTTGATAACTAAAAAAAAATCAACAATCAATAGAGAATATAATGTGTGTGTGTGTGTGTGTGTGTGTGTGTGTGTGTGTGTGTGTGTGTGTGTGTGTGTGTGTGTGTGTGTGTGTGTGTGTACACATGCTTTTTCATTTTGTCATGTATATTGTGTTCTATTTCTCATTGTGGACATCCTTTATCCACATGTGTGCATCCAACAGACAATAATATATCTAATGCAAATGAGTATGCATATATTTGTCTCTTCATGTGGAGTAAGTCTGTCTTTGTGCATTTCTTAGTGTGGGTATGTCCTCTGCCCACTTGTTTTCCATCTATGTGCAAAGACTGCTGTCCGTAGTCTCTGAAATGGTTTGATCTCTTCTTGTTTCTCTTCTCATTGTCCATTCTTTTCCACTTGGACTGTAAGTCATTCTAGAATAAGCAGTCACGGGTGTGGTTCGAGTCTGTGCCTCTCCATCAGTTCCATCCATCCCATGGTGGGTCTCAGGGTTTCTAGGTCTTTAACCCTTAGGGGTCTGAGCTGTTTGGGGGCTCTTTCGGTGTTTTGATATGCCCTGACATTTGTGCTTATTTCAGCTACTTAAAACATACCATTTGCCAACATATAAATTTGCTGTATTCAGTACAAAGTCTGCTACAATAATATGTGAGCAAAATGGATGTACATGTTTGCATTTTATAGAAAAAAAATAATTTGCGTGGTTAGTACGTTTTGGGAAAAAAAATGTCACCGCAATAAGGCCATTTAACACATACTGAATAGTTGTAAACAATACTTTTGAGTTACTATTCTTGTAGGCTCTGAAGACGGAGGTTCTGAAGAAAGACTTCAGGAGCCTTATCGATACGGTACGCAGCACATCGCCTGAAATAGCGATTATTGTGTCTGGACCGCTTCCTACGTACCGACGAGGGCATGAAAAGTTCAGTAGATTATTCGCGCTTAATGAATGGTTATTGTCATGGTGCAATGAGCAGAAACTGCTCTTTGTAAATAATTGGAATCTGTTTTGGGAGCGACCGAGGCTCTTCCGCGCTGATGGCTTACACCCAAGTAGAATAGGGGCAGATCTTCTGTCAGATAACATCTCCAAGATGTTAAATACCATTTGACTAATAACCAAAAATCCAAATCACAGTCTCTACTGCACCAATTTAATTTATATTAATACTAGTGTAGAACATTGCATAGAAACTGTGTCTATTCCTCGTTTACTAAGATCAAATAATAAATCTACTGCGGGATCTAGAAAAAATCTAATTGTTATTAAAACAAAAACTCTCGCTATTAGTGAACAAAAACAATTTCTAAAGCTAGGTCTTCTAAACATTAGATCACTCACACCTAAGGCGGTTATTGTAAATGAAATGGTCACAGATAATAATTTCGATGTTCTGTGCCTTACTGAAACCTGGCTTAAACCAAATGATTATTTCGGTCTAAATGAGTCTACTCCGCCAGGATACTGTTATAAGCATGAGCCCCGTCTGATCGGTCGTGGCGGCGGTGTTGCAACAATCTATAGAGATATTCTCAATGTTACTCAGAAAACTTGTCATAGGTTTAATTTATTAAATTATTAAATTTGAAGTACTTGTGCTAAATGTTACGCTGTTAGATGTAAGAAAAAAATCCCTATTATCTCTAGCATTGGCTACCGTATATCGACCTCCAGGGCCTTACGCCGATTTTCTAAAAGAGTTTGCTGACTTTCTATCAGATCTTTTGGTCAACGTCGATAAAGCATTAATTGTTGGAGATTTTAACATACACGTAGATAATTTAAATGATGCGTTAGGGGCTGCGTTTACAGATTTATTAAACTCCTTCGGGGTCAAGCAAAACGTCACCGGACCAACTCATCGTCTTAACCATACACTCGATTTAATTATATCATATGGAACCGATCCAACCGATATAGATATCATTCCACTAAGTGATGATGTCACTGACCATTACATGGTAACTTGCATACTACGTACTGCTGTATTATGTCATGCTGCGCCACGTTATCGACCAGGTAGAACAATTCTTCCATCCACCATAGATAATTTCTCAAATAGCTTATCTGATCTGTCTCAGCTGCTGCCTGAACCCAAACAAACAGATGAACTAGACGAATTAACTAGCACTATGAGCACCATTCTCTCTAGAACATTGGATATGGTTGCACCCATTCGATTAAAAAAGGTCAGAGAAAAAAGTATAGCACCATGGTACAATAATACTACGTATGTTTTAAAGAGAGAAACCCGTAATTTAGAGCGTAAATGGAAAAAAACTAATTTAGAGGTCTTTAGAATCGCGTGGAAAGACAGTATGTCACGTTATAAAAAGGCCCTTAAAACGGCCAGGGCTGAGCACCTCAGCAAATTAATAGAAAACAACCAAAATAATCCAAGGTTTTTATTTAATACCGTGGCTAGACTAACAAATAAACAGAAGTCGTCTGAACAAAATACCTTGTTACAGTTCAGTAGTAATGATTTCATGAACTTTTTCACCGAGAAAATTGAAAGCATCAGAATCAAAATCGTAAACGTTCAATCTTTGCTCGCGCCTTATAATTCAGCCGCAATTATCACCCCGCAAGAACAATTACAATGCTTTATAGCCATAGAACAAAAAGAGTTAAATAAACTTATCACTTCATCTAAAACAACAACATGTTTATTAGATCCTATACCAACTAAACTACTGAAAGAAGTATTACCTATAGTGGAAGAGCCTCTTCTCAATATTATTAATTCGTCTTTATCTTTAGGTCATGTTCCAAGAGCATTCAAGCTGGCAGTTATAAAACCTCTTATTAAGAAACCACAATTAGATCCAAATAACCTAGCAAATTACAGACCCATTTTCTTGCAAGAAAACGACATCTATGAAAAGTTTCAGTCTGGATTCAGGCCACATCATAGCACTGAAACTGCGCTTGTTAGAATCATAAATGATCTACTTTTAGCTTCGGACCAAGGCTGTATCTCAGTACTAGTTTTACTTGATCTTAGTGCTGCGTTCGATACTATAGATCACACAATACTCTTAGATCGACTACAAAATTACACTGGTGTTCAAGGACAAGCATTAAGCTGGTTCAGGTCATACTTATCTGACCGCTACCATTTCGTCTACTTAAATGGAGAAAAATCGATCATGACTTCGGCAAACCATGGAGTGCCGCAGGGATCTGTGTTAGGCCCTTTATTATTCTCAATATATATGCTGCCACTTGGTAATATTCTAAGGAAACATGGAATTAGTTTCCATTGCTATGCTGATGACACTCAAATATATATTTCATCACGGCCAGATGAATACGCTAAATTATCCAAATTGACAGATTGTGTTAAAGATATAAAAGATTGGATGACGCGTAACTTTCTTTTATTAAATCCAGATAAGACAGAGGTAATACTTATCGGTTCTAAAAACCGTCTACAAAACCTCTCACAACACAACTTTAACATAGTAGGATGCCCTGTTACTTTATCCGCTACAGTAAAAGACCTGGGTGTTATATTAGACTGCAACCTGTCTTTTGAAAAGCATATTTCATATGTTACAAAAACTGCCTTTTTCCACCTTAGAAACATTGCTAAGCTACGTAATATGCTATCTGTTTCTGATGCAGAAAGGTTAGTTCATGCATTCATGACCTCGAGACTAGATTACTGTAATGCTTTATTAGCTGGTTGTCCTGCATCCTCAATAAACAAGCTACAGTTAGTCCAAAATGCAGCCGCTAGAGTTCTTACTAGATCAAGAAAATATGATCATATAACACCAGTTTTATCATCACTTCATTGGTTACCTATAAAGTTCCGTATTAATTACAAGGTATTGCTTTTGACCTATAAAGCTCTAAATGGTTTAGCTCCAGTCTATTTAACGGATCTTCTATCGCCTTACAATCCATCGCGCTCTTTAAGATCACTAAATTCGAGGCTTCTGGTCATTCCTAGGATATCCAGATCCACCAAAGGAGGGAGAGCATTTTCACATCTAGCTCCGAAGCTCTGGAATAGCCTTCCTGATATTGTTCATTGCTCAGACTCGCTCTCCCAGTTTAAAACTAGACTAAAGACGCATCTATTTAGCCAGGCATTCATATAAATTTTTATCTTACAGTTACTGTAAATTCGGCCTCTAGTTCATAAACGCCAGAGGAGAACTGGCCCCGACTGAGCCTGGGTTCTCCCAAGGTTTTTTTTTCTCCATTGGGTGATCTGATGGAGTTTTAGGACACCATTGGGTCACTTGATGGAGTTTTTCGGTTCCTTGCCACTGTTGCCTTTGGCTTGCTCAGTTGGGGATATTCAAATTAATTAAACAATCATACCATTGATCAGCTCTACCAAACTTGGATGTCCTTTTTGGATGTCCAGTAATAAACAAACATTGTTGAGTTGTTTTGATTGATACTGTAAAGCAGCTTTGATACAATCTGTATTGTGAAAAGCGCTATATAAATATATTTGACTTGACTTGACTTGACTAGGCTAGAATTTTTACTTCAAAATGAAGTGAAAATCATTCTGACCACTCTTTCAGAAAGATCAATATAACGATTTGAATTTCTTACATCAGTTTTTGGGTCAGCAGTGCTGTATGCGTGGGAGTGTTAATGCCCATGAATATTAATGTGATTTACACCTGGGAAGACGAAAGACACTCCCCCAATGTGCTAATGGCCCATCAAGGTGCTGTGAGGCAGCCTGAAGAATGATTCACTGATGAATAAAAAGTTAAAAAGAACAGCATTTATTCAAAATAGAAATCTTTCCTAAGAACATAAAGACTTAAAGTCATTCATATCACTTAACACTTCCTTTCAAAAAAAAAAAAAAAAAACATAAAAAGACCAAACTTGTTTTTTTTATATAAAAACATATAAATATATATATATATATATATATATATATATATATATATATATATATATATATATATATATATATATAAATATTGCTTATATAGTGGTTATATAAATAAAAAAAAGTGCATTCAAAGAATCCTAAAAAACTATCACAGGTTAAAAAAAATTAAGCAGCACAGCTGTTTACAACATTGATTTTTAAAAAAAAAAGTATATCAGAATGATTTCTGAAGACTGATGGTGACGATGTAAACACAACAAAACAAAAGCAAAAAACTCTTAGCACATTATCCAAAGTAAACTGATGGACAATTATGATTATAGATGCACAATGTATCTGTTGATGGACAGAGAAACATCTATTGATGGGTAGACCGCGTCACCGCGAGTATCTGTTTATGGCCCATAGACCGCACGCATTTACTGATACACTCAATGAACGGCTGTACCTAATACAAAAAAAACATACCCAGTTAACTAGCAGAGCATTCATTTAGTCCGCTCTTAAATAAGAGATCTAGAGCTAAAATGTTTTGTTTTTGAACTCAAGCTGAGCGCTCGTGTCCTGCTATCAGTGTCATGGATACAGTCTCTTGTGGCGACGCACACGCAGTCTTCACTCGCTCTTAGGACGTGCTCTTCAATCTATTGCCATTGCGGACACTATTCATTCCGGTGAAATCACAAAATAAAATGCACACAAACGGGTGTCCTATATACGTGTGTGCTTGATATAGACTGTAACCACTGATGAACATATTCGGTTTTGATGAGAGAAAAAATTTGCCGGGGGCAGTTTCGAACCCGTAACCTCTGACACGCTTGGCAACCGATCTAACCACTAGACCACAGAAGAACTCAAACAAAACTCGCAGATCGATATATTTCACTAAATCATTATAACCTAATGCTACACGAATGTTGTGTTGAGGTAATTACTGGGCAAACTATAGTCTGAAAATGCATTTGAGCTCAATGAATTATAGGAATTATAAAACACTAAACAACTTACCGGTAGCCTACTCCGAACTTAAATCCTCGAGGTCAATTCGTTCTTCAAAATGGAACGTTCTTCGTCTGAGTTTCAAATTCCACTGAGAAAAAGGTGAATTATTCCCATTTGTCCATAATCCTCTGAAGGAGTAACGTTAGCGTGCTTCCATCCCTAAAACGCGATGAACTATCTGTGAATCTCTGATGAAGAATCTGTGTTTGGCATTGATCGGGGGGCGTGCCGCGTGTGATGCATAGATTTACCATGTCAAAAGCGCTGGGGGTGTGGCGGGTTCACCTAATTATTTATAATGAAGGGAGAGCGAAAAAACTGTAACTCTCCTTTGTTTCAAACGGATTACATAAACTGTAAATATATATTTTTTAAATAAATTACTTCATTTAAAAGAAGAGAATCTCAGCTTCATAAAGAGACATATCTCGTATCTCTGTGACAAGTATTGAGAGAGTTACAGTTAATATTTCAGACGCGTTTCAGAACGGACCTCACTGACAGAGACAAGTTAAAACGCGCATCATGTTTATTTTTCTTTATTTGACGAAAAGCACAACACTTTGTTTTTATTGTGAGTACCCACAAAAAAATAGAAACTTAACAGGATCTAATGATGTACAACACTTATATTTAAGATCAAAATCAACAGAGTAATTTGATTCTCTTTTGCACTGATAAGGAAAAAATCCAGCAAAACGCGTGGACGCGGTTTTCGACCTCTAAGGGTTAAGGCCTGGAGTTCTGGATGTTGCAGGTCTGGAAATCTCTGTATTCTGTTCTTTTTCTTGAGAAAATCCCCTGGCTCCACTGGTTATATTTCCTTCTCTTCCTTCAAATGACCATATCATCTTTCTCAAGGAGGTTACACATTTCAGACAAACATCTTGATGCTTATATCTGAAACAATAATCAAAAAGAAGTTGTCCCCCTTTTCCCCACAATAATCTTTTCACATTCAAAACATTAAAGTCACAGGTTTAATCAAATGAACATCAAACATGAGTAAATCAGTCTTAAAAATTAATTTTAAAATTAACCCTTTAGGCGCCAGAGGTTTTTTTCCTCCTTCCTATTTTGTTCCATTTTGGCATCTTAATTTCAAAAGGCTATATCTTAAAAGTGATAAAAGATAGATACTTTCTGTAAATTAGAGAAGTATTAAGGATGACCCAAAGTTTAAGGAGGGATTTCCCATCTAATTTGCATATTATGACGTCATATGGTGGCGGCCATCTTGGATTATAGAATTTTCATGAAAAGTCACATGTTTAAATGATAAAATGCAGCACTTCTTTCCCCCCAAAATGTCCCTAACTGTCACAGTATACAAATTCTTTGCTTCCTTCTCGTCTCGTGTTTATGTTGTTGTATGAAAGCGCGTTTGTAGTGGGCGTGACTGAGTGTCATTACTTGATCCGCTCCAGCTGATCATCATTCATCACCAGCTGCAGCCGATCTCATCACACTATATATACTCACCATTTCATTTCCGCGGAGAGAGTCTGGAACGAGGCACAGCAGGGATCTTGATTCTCCCACACCGCCGTTCCCCATAACGCCACCTTCCCGGTTAACAGGGTTATAACAAACGCCAGTGTTGGGCAAATTACTTTTAAAAAGTAATTAGTTATAGTTACTAGTTACTTCTGAAAAAAAGTAACTGAGTTAGGATCTGAGTTACATTATTACAAATGTAACTAATTACCTAGGAAAGTAACTATTGCGTTCCTCTATAAAACATGTTCACTTGATGAAAAAAAATTAAATAATGAAATAACTTGGATACCCCCAATATTAAATATGTTAAATGAATGAAATGGACACTAAATAGAAAAAAATATTATTATAAAACATTGTACACTAATCTACACTATTTTAATGTTGCTGTGGGACAATGTGAGAAACACCTATTAACTTAAATATTAAAATAGTATCATTACTATAGTGGAACAACAAAACACAATAGATGGTTTAGAACTTTTAATATTATTGCACACCACAACTGGCCAACAAAAGATTAACTAAGGATTCTTAAGAAATTTAATAAATAAATAGTAATAAAAAAATATACATAGGCCTACACATAAATTATTTGTAGTGCAAATTAAGATTATAAAACTCACACACCTTTACAACTGGAGGACACATTGTATAGCCTATTGAAGTATTTTCTTCCTCACAAAAGTAAAGAGTTTAACAAAAAGTGCTCTCAATATAATACTGAACAGTGCACCTGTGACGATCTGCGGCTGGAGTGCCCGCTTGTGCCTCTGGAGGGCACTCCTTCCTAGTTTATTGTTTCCATTATGTTTTACCCTGGACTGATTATGGTTGATTTTATGCACCTTGTTTAGCGCACCTGTCTTAAGCCTGAGTTTTGCCTGTGTCCTTTGCGAAGTCTTGTTACACTGTAAGCGTGCATTTCTGAGCGTTATTCTCTGTTCTGTTTCTCCGTGTTTCCCTGGACTCTTGACCCTAGCCTGTATACTGGACTGTTAACGAACCTGTGCTGCCTGCCTCGACCTACGCCTGTTTGTACCACGAGATATTGGATTGCCCTTGTTTCTTTGTCTATTGCCTGTTTCTCTAATAAAGTTCTGCGCATGGATCCGACCGTCTCTGCCCGTACGTTACAGTACCAACATTAATAATAATAATAAAATATAATATTTTTGGGTTTTATTTTTATAACCTACAGAGAACGTCATCATCAGAGGTTATAAGCCAAATTCTAGTCGTGTCTGCCGCACGTGTTCACAACCGGTCAAACAAAGATGTTTTCTGGGAACGTTCCCTGTAGGTTATTCTTGTGTTTTATTTTATAACCATGTAAACAAATTAAAACGTTGCAGATGACCAATATGCTACAGAGATTATTCTAATGCTGAAATGTGTAGCCTACTTTATTTATAAACAATTAAGCTCAGACACACCCGGTCTCTCTCGCGCACTTTCGAGCGCGCTCTCAGACACGGTCTCTCTCGCGCACTATCAAGCGCGCCCGCGGCGTTCGCCTCGCTTTTGTCCAGTCCGGCGCCTCATAAACACACGCACACCACTAGAGAAAAAACGTTGCAGGTCCAATGGCGGAGAGAGAGCCTACTCGGATGAAAACCGCTTCAGTGAGCTCAATTATAGTAACGGCATATTTTATTGTCAGTAACGGTAACGGCGTTGCAACGGAGGAAACAGTAATTAGTTTGATTACTCGTTACTGAAAAAAATAACACCGTTAGTAACGCCGTTTATTTATAATGCCGTTATTACCATCACTGACAAACGCCACCTTGGCCTGTTCGTTATTAAATGTCCTGGGCTGCAACGTGAAATGCATAGAACATCTTGTCAGAAAAGCTCTGCAGTATGCAGACTCACTCGCGTAGGCTTCTGGAACCAGTAGGCGTGGCTCAAAGTGTGCAGGATTCTCTGGTGGTGTGGGGGGAACGGCTGGTGTGGGTGGCGCAGTGGAAGCTCGAAGTAGTTGGAATTGTTGGGTGAGCTCGGACACCTGCATCGCACGACCCGTGTCACCTAAAATCCTTTCTTGCAAATCCATTCTCCTTACGCTGTGGTGAACGAACTCCTCCAGTGTGGTAGATGACCCACCTGCTGCTTCCATAGCTGGGTCAGATCGTTCTGTCATGGTCGTCAATGCAAGACAGGAAACAATCGCAGGTAAACTCAGGTCTTTATTTAGGTCAGTGAACACAGAGGTAAGACACGGGCGTGGTCCGGTGACGCAGGGACTTCGATGGTCAACGTGAAGAATCCGTGAAGTGACGTGAAGAATCCGTGAAGTAATGTGAAGACACGAACCACGAACCCACACCAAGACGACGAATCCACGGGAACACGAGACGAGAAAGGCAGGAAGACAGGACTGGACAGCGGTTGGCCTTTTGCTGTAGAGATTTTCCATTTACTACAGTAGGCACTCTGATTTCATGTATGGGGCACATATATTATTCATATGCTCCTGCTACGAGCAGCGCAGGCCAGATCTGCCTCGCGCACGCGACGAGTGTGCACACTGCACAGCTCGGACTACGAGCAGCGCGGCCAGATCTGCCTCTCGCGCGCGCCGAGAGTGCACAGCTCGGACTACTATCATTGCGATTATGACTCCCCACCCTGCCTCCACGTTGCCCCCTAACTTTCCTATGAATACTTCGACCTCGTCTAAAATACCCAGTGGCATTAGACAAAGTCTCCACCACAATACTTTCGCCGCGATTGCAGAGAGGCACACGGTCAGAAGACAAAGCAACATGGCTAGTGCGGTAAAAATCTCCCGGCTCGTTCCCCACAACACTAACACGCCTGCTAACTTCGCGATGAACACTCCGGGAAATATTGTTCCCATCACTGACATTGGGCAAAGGACCATCTAAATTGGGCAAAGGATTCTCCGTTTGTGCTTGTGTAGGGCACTTTCACTTTCAGAATCACCGTCATCTTCTAAAGGGAGATATTCCCCTTCAGAATCAGGGTCCGCGAATAGAAGACCCAACACTTCATTGCGGGTAAGCTTTATTGATGCCATAATATAGATAATAGATAGATAATATAAATAACAATAATAATATTCTAATGCAAATACTCGCTGGCGTTGACAATATTGCTCTGATAAAATGGCTCACTCGCACACTTGCTCCGGTTTTGTTCGCACTGATTCAATGCGCTCTAGCTCGAAGATTTTTTATAGAAGCATGACGTTTTTTTGAGTCGGGGATGAAGTATGACATGTCTGCCATCTAGTGGAGGGGAGGATGAACAAAATTTGCAACTACATATCAATGCCAATAAAACATTTTTTTCATAAAGAATCATCCCCCTTTTGATAGTAAACCTTTTTCTAAAATGTGTTACTGTCGTAAAACTAATTCTAATTTGCATCAGCATCTGCTTGTGACTGAGCGACAGTCATGTTGCTCGTGCAGTGATAGGTTTGACAAGGTGTGAATCGCTTCTTCTTTATTCCCTTTCAACAGTGCCAACTGGTTTTCTAAATTATCTGCCCCCCCTACTCGTCAGCATGTGAGTGACTTTATCTATTGCGGCCTCTGACTCCTTAGACCGAGAGGAAGAGGATTATTATACTCCAATGGAGGAGACGATACCCTCACATTCCCAGTTCCAACGTTCCCATAGCGACGACGGTTCTGGCCTTCAGGATGCGCTGACTTCAGTGGTTTTCTCTCTGCAGGACACACTCAGGATGGCGCTCGCCAAGCGGAATTTGGATCCACCTCCTCCCCTAACAGGCCAGTCAAACCTCTTGCGTCGCTCAGTTTCCCAGCAAGAGGATTTCCTAATGCCAAGTTGTCCTGACTTCACAGATGTTGTTTTTTCTGCGTTTCAGTCAGCTCCTTTATCCAGACCTGATCGTGTGGCTCGTACACTAGCGGCAATGGCTGAAGCCGACAAAAAGGGCCTTGTTTGAGCCATGCGTTTCTTCACTGGTAATGTCACCAGACAATCTTCACTGTCCCAACCCAGAGTGTAGACGCACAGATGATCTGTTGGTCAGGATTTATAATACTGTCTCAGGCTTGAGTCTTGTGGGAAATTCCATGGCTTATCTTCTGCTAGCACTTCATTCTGCTTTGAGTACTAACCCACCAGACAATACCACATCTGAGTTACTTGAGGCTTCCTTACAAGCCTTGGGTTCAATCGCGTTCTCTAGCGGAAAAGGCTCTTACACAAGCTAGGTGGCAGGTTTGGCTAGTACAGTCTAGACTTCCAGAGCAATCTGCCGTACTTGCTTGCCGTAGCAATCTTCATCAACTACCACTGGTATCTGGGCAGATTTTTGGTCCAGTCGCTTAAGAAGCTCTTGAGCGCAGAGTTCGTGCAGTGGAGTCTCGGTCCCAGCACTTTGAGCGCAGTGTAAATTATGGACCATCCTCACATCAATTTTTTTTTTACCTTTATTTAACCAGGAGAAAAAAATCTCTAGAATGAAATCAGTTTGATATCTCAGTCTAAAACTTCCACTAGCTGTAAATCTCTGCAATTAATCTGTACATACTGCACATACTGTACATATGCAAATCTACTATTGTCACTTCTAATTAAATGCTAAACTGCATTTCATTACTCTGTTCTCTTACACTGTGTAATGACAAAAGTTGAATCTAATTTAATCTAATCTAATCACATAAAAATTGTATCTCCCATTGTTATATCTACCACCCCTATGAGCAGGTAGCTGGAACAGTGGAAGCCAGGAATCCAACCGCCGATGCTGTCATGGAGGTGCGAGCCTACCTGGAGGAGCCTCTTCTTCCAACACATGAGGATCCCCTCAAGTGGTGGGAGAGTCGAGCCCCTGTTTACCCCTGGCTTAGCAAGCTGATGGTCAAAAAGCTTTGTGTTGTGGCGACATCAGTTCCCTCTGAGAGAATATTCTCGAAAACTGGACAGATAATCTCAGAGAGGAGAAGTCGCTTTAAGCCCAAAAAGGTCAGAGCCCTTGTCTTCCTTAACCCCTTAGCGCCCTGAATGGTTTCTCTTAGGACCATTCAGGGTGTGAACTACATCCGGTTCACGGAAGCTAATATTTTGGTTAGCAAAATCCACATATCAAGGCCGCAAATGTGGAGAAATTGCCCAAAATGAGTTAAGTTGTGCTAAGATAAAAATATGTACCAACTTATTGATTGCTTCTATAGCTATGTTATTAAAATAGACTTTATGTGACGAATATATTTTACGTACTCTGTATATTTCTGTATTTTGATTGCTTCTATAGCTATGTTATTAAAATAGACTTTATGTGACGAATATATTTTACGTACTCTGTATATTTCTGTATGTTGCGAATTCGCGACATTCGTCCATAACGGCTGGATTCGGCTATAAATAGTGCTGTATTTAGATGGATTTCAGCCAAAACATTTTTTTTTTTACAAATATATAACACTATAAGAATATATCACTTATGCACTGGAGAAACAAGGAAAGAGATACACAGTGTAACATGGAATGTATAAAAACTACTGTCAATGTTAGGGAGTATTGTATAGGGAGTAAGGGAGTGTTCCCTTATCGAAAAGGGAACTTCGAGATGCGTCGAAACGCTGCGGGAACGCCTTCTGCGTGATTGCGTCTGAAGCATCTATGCCAACTAGTCCAATGGAAAAAGGGAATGAGCGTCACGGGCGGGTGACGTCATGACCAGGAAAGGATAAGAGCACTTCCGCTGCTCGCCGGCATTTATGCTTCTGTGCCTCAGCAAGCGATCTGTGTCAAACTGTCCCTGTCTATTTATTGTTGTCTGTTGCAATATTGTTGGTATCGTTATGGCGAAACAAATGTACAAACAGTGTGTTCCTCCCTGCCCGCGTTTATTTAAACGGGTGGGGACACACACAGCTTTGTGTCAATTTGTTTGAGAGTAAGAGCATGCTGAGTGCTAACATTGTGAAAGTGAAACTACCAGATTAGCATGCTCTGCTCTCGCCTGTCACTCTGTATGATAGTAACAGGCTCGCGATTCTCACGGGATACAGGACCCGCGTTTGCCGAGGCGGCGCGGAGAATGCATTCCTGGGGATCGCAAAAGGATCTTTTGGAGGGGTGGGAGAACGGTCCGAGGGCCTTTTCTTCTTCCTTGCCCGGAAGATCCAGCTCTATCTCCCCGGTGTTGGAAGCACGCTCTGCGGTTTCTTCCGCTCGGGGAGAGAGAGCCCTTTTTCCGTCATATTCTTCCTCCGAGGAGGTTTGTGTTGAGAATATTGAAAGTGAAAGCAAGCACACACACTGTTGAATTAGATTCGCCATCTATTTTCCAGTATATGATGAACTGGTGGAGGTTTTGTCCCGTGCTGTTAGTAAATTAAATATTTAATGGCCAGCTGAGAAAAAGGAACGCTCGTCCTAAGAAAGAAAAGTTGACGAGCGTTTTCTTATTTCTATCACATTATCTCCACCACGAGGCTTCCATTTTTTCCCTGATTTACACACTGAATATTTAAATTATGGAATAAACCGTATTTATCACTACTTTCAGCCCTCGTGTTAAATGTTTATTCAAGATTAGAGGGTTGAAAGATTACGGTTATGATATGATGCCCCAGGCTGAACAGAAATAAAAATAGGAAAATGCTATTTTTTCACCTGGTCCAGTATCATCATTTAAGTCTCTGCTTTGCTCATAAGTCTATACTAAAGAATCTCGCGTTTGCCGAGGCAGCGTGTAGGTTTAATGTTGTAATCAGAATCTAGCTCGGATCTCGCGTTTGCCGAGGCACCGCTTAGATTTCGAGTGTATTTTGCAAAAATAAGATTCTGTGGCTGGGATCTCGCGTTTGCCGAGGCAGCGCGTAGGTTTAAGCAGTACTACTTTGGTTTTATGGGTAAAGCTTATACGGCAGCAGGTCAGCTGGAGAATGTTTATAGAAATCTATATTATAATGCTCCAGGCTTATCAGGCCGATCTGCTGGGGTTCTGGATATAGCGAAATTTGAGCCTTCGGGTCTCTTCGGCGACGCATTCCATGCGGTCGTTGTTAGGTGATAAAAGATATATATATGAAAAAATATATATATAATAAGGTTTCTCCCTCGCTGTGTCCAGCCCCCCTGGGGCTGCTGGGCGTGAGCAGCCCCAGCCGTCGAGTTCATCATATTATGTGCACAGTAAGAGAGTGCTGCGTCTCGTGTTCCTCCATGTAGATACTGGAGACAGACGCAACCCTCTCAACCGAAGTCGCATAAGCCTAAGCCGGATCTGAGGACCGTTCTTCAGGCGAAGAAAGCTTCGGTTCAAAAAAAAAAAAAAAAGGTCCTGATGCTTAGGCATCAGGCCTGTGAGGACAGCCCCGACCGGAGTGGAGCGGTGTTCACCTCATTATACGGTGCCCGTTCCACTTCGGGGTCCTCACGAGACCCTCCTGCCAACCCTGCCACCTCTGGTGCTTCAGGGCGCAGTGGTCTCCAGCGAGTCGCTGGTGCTATGCTGCGGCACAGCATCGGTTTCGCGCCCTCTGAGGGGGGTTTTAGAGCAGTCAGGTCAGGTATTTCCTGCCGGTATGTTTCAGGCTCCAGATTTGGCTCTCTCAGTAACACCAGAGACCAGCCTTGAGAGGCTGGTTCCCTTAGTAAATTTTCTGGCAGCGTGGAAGCTTCTGCCGAATATTTCTCATTGGGTCCTGCAGATTGTAGAGAAAGGATACAGAATCCAGTTTGGCTCTCGTCCTCCTCGTTACAGCGGGGTGCTACCCTCAGGGGTGCATCCCGAGCAGGCTCTGGTAATGGAGCAAGAAGTAAGGGCCCTGTTAGCAAAGAGGCTATAGAACAGGTGTACTCACCCGACCGAGAGTCGGGTTTTTACAGCCGTTATTTCATTGTTCCAAAAAAGGATGGAGGGTTGCATCCCATTTTAGATCTTCGACTGTTGAATCGGTCAGTTCAGAAACTCAAGTTCAAGATGCTGACCCTCAAGCAGATCGTGACCCAAATCAGATCCGAGGACTGGTTTGTCACGATAGATCTAAAGGATGCATACTTCCATATCTCCATCCTCCCTCAGCACAGGAAGTTCCTAGGGTTTTCTTTCGGGGGCAAAGAATACCAATATCGGGTTCTTCCTTTCGGTCTAGCTTTATCACCCCGCACGTTCACGAAATGCGTGGATACAGCTCTAGCCCCCTTGGGCTTCAGGGCGTACGTATTCTGAACTACATCGGTGACTGGCTGATTCTGCGGAATCGGAGCAGTTGGCGGTTCGGCACCGAGGTGTCGTTCTCGCTCTTATGCAGATGTTGGGGTTGATGCTCAATACCAAGAAGAGTGTGCTTTCTCCAGTATTGAGAACCACTTTCCTTGGTGTGGTATGGGATTCAGTGACGATGAGGGCCAGCCTATCGCCCGTTCGTGTAGCTGTTATCCTGGCAGCCACCAAAGAGCTAAAGCTAGGTCAGTCACGCACTGTAAAACAGTTCGAGAAACTGTTGGGTCTACTGGCAGCAGCGTCCAACGTATACCTTTTGGCCTGCTGTACATGAGGCCTTTACAGTGGTGGCTCAGGACCAGAGGGTTCTCCCCGAGGGGAAACCCTTTCCGTATGATCAAGGTTACGCGGCGATGCCTTCGTGCCTTAGAGATATGGAGGAAACACTGGTTCTTAACCCAGGGCCCGGTGTTGGGAGCTCTTTGCCATCGAGCTACTATCTCGACAGATGCTTCCCTCACCGGCTGGGGAGCGGTAATGGAAGGCCGCTCGGTTCAGGGTCTGTGGAAAAGCCATCATCTTTCGTGGCACATCAATTGCCTGGAGATGATGGCTGTCTTCAATGCGTTGAGACATTTCCTTCCGGACCTAAGAGGCCATCATGTGCTCGTTCGAACAGACAACACATCTGTGGTCTCTTATCTGAACCGCCAGGGGGGTCTAGGTCGCGTCCGCTTTGCAAACTGGCGCACCGGATCCTCCTGTGGTCCCTGGGGAAGGTACTCTCCCTGAGGGCAGTGTATATTCCTGGGGACCAGAATATAGGAGCAGACATCCTGTCGAGGCAGGAGCTGAGGCCAGGGGATTGGAGACTCCACCCCGAGGCGGTGGAGAAAATCTGGGAGGCATATGGCAGAGCAGAGGTGGACCTGTTCGCGTCTCACAACACGACGCACTGTCCCCTCTGGTATTCACTTACTCACCCGGCCCCCCTGGGGCTGGATGCCATGGTGCAGACGTGGCCGAGGCTACGTCTGTACGCCTTTCCCCCTGTTGCTCTGCTCCCAGGAGTTCTGGAGACGGGCCTCCATTGGAGATCCCTTTGAGGAGGGACCTTCTGTCTCAGGCCGGGGGCACAATATTTCACCCTCGGCCAGAGATATGGAATCTTTGGGTTTGGCCTCTGAGGGGGCCCAACTTGTAGATAGTGGTCTTTCAGCTGAGGCTGTTGAGACCATCCTAAGCTCCAGAGCTCCAGCTACGAGGAAACTCTATGCGCTTAAATGGAGAGTTTTCTCCTTATGGTGTCACCGACATCAGTGGGATCCGGTTAATTGTTCTGTCAACACAGTAATCGAGTTCCTGCAGGAGCGCTTTGTGTCAGGTCTATGTCCTTCCACACTAAAAGTTTACGTGGCAGCCATTGCGGCTTATCATACCATGGTGGGAGGTATATCTTTGGGTCGAGACCCCCTGATTACACGTTTCCTTCGTGGCACTTTGAGGCTGAGGCCTGCAACTCGCACTAAGGTGCCAGCTTGGGATTTGACTGTAGTTCTAGAAGGCCTGTCTAGGGCTCCATTCGAGCCCTTAGATTCGGTCTCAGAGAAGTTCCTTACTCTTAAGACCATCTTTCTCCTAGCTATTTCGTCCCTCAAGAGAGTTGGTGACCTTCAGGCTCTTTCGGTCTCCCCCACCTGCCTTGAATTTGCACCGGGATGGTCAAGGCGTTCCTTTATCCAAAACAGGGATACGTCCCTAAGGTGCCGACCTTGACTCCGAGGCCTATTGTGCTGCAGGCTTTCTGTCCTCCTCCGTTTGCAACTGCGGACCAGGAAAGACTGCACTTGTTGTGTCCAGTGCGAGCATTGGACACATATGTACATCGGACATCCTCAATCAGGAAGTCCGATCAACTATTTATTTGCTTTGGATCACCTAAAAAAGGTCTTCCTGCTTCAAAACAGACAGTCAGTAAGTGGATAGTCGAGGCTATTTCACTTGCTTATGAGTACTCGGGCCAGCCTTGTCCATTGGTGGTCCGAGCTCATTCGACCAGGAGTATGGCGGCTTCTAAAGCCTTGCTGCATGGGGTTTCTCTCCAAGATGTTTGTGATGCGGCGGGCTGGTCCTCTCCGCTCACATTCGTGAGGTTTTACAGCCTGGACCTGGATGCTGCCCCAGGTTCTCAGGTGCTTAGTGCTTAGCTGAACAGTCTGACACTCAGGTACTTGAATTATGGCGCATTGGGTATTCTCGTTCCCGCAGCGTTTCGACGCATCTCGAAGTTCCCTTTTCGATAAGGGAACGTCTCAGGTTACTATTGTAACCATAGTTCCCTGAGAACAGGGAACGAGACGATGCGTCCCCCTGCCATACTTCTGGCGTCCCTGCGATCGGCTTGCTTCGGCACTGTCGAAGCTAAATGCCGACGAGCAGCGGAAGTGCTCTTATCCTTTCCTGGTCATGACGTCACCCGCCCGTGACGCTCATTCCCTTTTTCCATTGGACTAGTTGGCATAGATGCTTCAGACGCAATCACGCAGAAGGCGTTCCCGCAGCGTTTCGACGCATCGTCTCGTTCCCTGTTCTCAGGGAACTATGGTTACAATAGTAACCTGAGACGTTTTGTTTCTTGCTGTTGTCAAGATTTATTAATTTGTCAATTAAAGTTTAGAAGTTCTAACAACTTTATGTCATGAATAAAATCTACATACCTGAGATGGGAAAATGTGTTTTATTAATTTTACCATTTTGTAAAAAATGTACCATAAATGCCTGTTGTCGCTAATTTGCATCATACCTAAATTTATATCTATTATATATGCTATAGACAAATTAACAATCTCAACTTAATTTAGCATCAGCTTGGAGCCAGAAACACACATAATAAATTTTTTTATATAATTGTAAATAAAGTCACGCGTCGATGTTTATTTGTGAGTAGGTATTGTATGAATAACATAAGTCAACATAGCTTTACACATACACACACTTTGCACTAAAGGTAAATCCAAAATAGTGATGTCACTTTCTAAGCAGAAGGATGTTGTGCAACCCTATAGAATATAGTCCACACATGACAAATGAGGTAATAATCAATATTTCAGAATAATTCAAAGTCAGATATTGGTGTGACCCTATGTTAAAAATCTAGGTTTCACTATGGATTGTGATTATAAATTAGATAAACAGATTAACTTGGTAGTTAAATCGAGCTTTTTCCAATTGAGACAACTCACCAAGGTGAAGTCATTTCTGTCTTCTAGAGACTTTGAAAGACTTCTCCACATTTTTATTTCATCGCGTCTGGATTACTGTAATGGCCTCTACATAGGTATTAGTCAGGCCTTTCTCTCTAGACTGCAGAGGGTCCAAAACGCCGCTGCTCGCTTGTTGACAGGGACATGAAAGCGCGAACATATTACACCTATTCTTTCTTCCCTTCACTGGTTGCCAATCTATTTTAGAATTAACTTCAAAATTTTGATGTTCGTTTTTAAATCGCTTCATGGCCTTGCTTCTAAGTATATGTCAGAACTGATTAAGCAATACGCTCCGTCAAGAGCGCTTAGGTCTGCTGACCATTTGCTTTTGATTGCCCCACGGGTGAAATTAAAAAGTAGAGGTGAAAGAGCATTTGCTGTAGCAGGACCGAAGCTCTGGAAAAAATAGTTTGCCCCTGCATATCAGACAGGCTCAAACCCTTGCTATTTTTAAATCAAATCTCAAAACCCACTACTACAGCTTGGCATTTGACGCTATGTGAGAGTATTGTTTTATTGTTTTGGTCTTTTATTCCTTTTTATTTTTAGTCATGTTGGTTAATTGCATTATTGATAAAGGATATATGTGTACAGCACTCTGTTAAACACTTGTTGTTTTTAAAAAGTGCTATATAAATAAACTTTGACTTGACTTGACTATTTGACTACAAATCTCACCTCATCATTCCTCCCAGTGATTCTTTCCAGGATAAACAGAGAGATTCCCCCAAGCTGGCTTCTTAAAACTGACTAAATATTTAAAAAGAGCCAAAACGGATCGCCTAGATCCGGATCCCCTCAAAGAGCCATAAATCCAATCACTAATATGTGTAAATATTTGTGAATATGTACATATAATGTATGTACATATATGGAGATTTATACATGTAACAACTAAAATATATGTATACTTAAAGTGTAAATTGCAGGTTAACCACCACAACCGATTAATGTGTACATTAAAGTGCACAATATGGATATATTTAAAAATTTCTGTCTTAAAATGCGTTAAAATAGCATTTATTGGGGTTTCTTCAAAGGTAGCGTGTTTTTACCGTAACTGGGTGATGATGTCATAACAGGGAGCTGCGGGCAGTAATGCACTCACTCTGTGTGTGCTGTTTGAGGGAGAATAAAACGATTTGCGGGACTCCTGCAAATTAGAAATATCTGAATAAAACGTAAAAACTAATACATTTTTATTCATCTGTTGCAGAAAATCAATAAGAACATCTAAAACAAAATAGAAACGGTTTACAGGCAGAGTTTCTATTTCTAACATGTCAGCAGCGAGGAGCGATGTAGCCAATCACAGACATATGTGTTGATTTCTTGAACGCAATAATGGCCAATCAGAAGCATTTACGATAGATTCCCCTCACCGCTCAAAACAGACTTTTTGTTCAGTGCTGAATTCTGTATGCTGGCAAATCCTCTAATTATAACAAACATAGTGTAACGTTATATATTATGGAAGCTTCATTGATAATAACAGAGATGTGTGAGATCGCGATGAACTGATGTCAGCTTTAGGAATTATTATGGGATCGCACTTTGCGCGCAGTCATGCCAAACCATGCACGAAGTAGCCCGCTTGCTTTTATGTTATAACAGTGGTTTGTGTGTTAATGCAACAAACAATTGATCAGGAGCATGTATGCTGATGTGTATGGTGGGCTAACACGTAGGCTAACTTGAAAGTATTTGGAGGTACAGAAAAAAAGTATTTTTGCGGGCGGGAGCGGGACAAAACATGAATGTTGCGGTCGGGAGAAAGTAATATAAGAAAGTAGTTGAGCACGTCAGTTATAACGACACACGTATTCAAAAATAGCCGGGTTTAAACCGGGCTTGGGCTCATAATTACAGTTAATGTGTCGGGCCGGACTCGGACACAGCGGGCTCGGGTAACGTTAGGGTCTTGCTTGATGTTTTGGGCCGATCTAAGCTCTACCTCGGGTAAGTTATGCGAACACTTACAGGCACGAATCAGCCGTTTGTCCTTGGGGAACTTGTGGAGCCTCTCCCCCGTTTTTGATGTATTCGTACATCCCGCACAAGCACAATAGTTAACCATTTTCGCTAGCTAGGACTCCAATATAACGTAACTCTAGGCTTGTTGCATAGACCGTAAAAGCTTGGAGTCCCTGTTATGACATCACGCCCAGCCTAGTGGAAGGAGGGGGTGTGGTTAAAAGCACTGTAAAACGAACCAACTTTTCATTATATTCAGCATTTGGTATAAAAAATATAAAAAAAAACAATGGTGGGCGGTTCTTATCTTTATATTTAGTAAGCACATTGCATTATCTTCGTGAAAATTTTTACCTGCAATTTACACTTTAAATATGGAACCTGCAATATGCTATATGTGCAAAACTTTAAACCACTTAATATTGTGCTCAAAGTAATTTATTCAGATATAGTCATTTTAGTGTACTCTTAAAGAGCTTCAGCCAATCGTCAACATAACCACAGGGTCTACTCTTCAGCACAATAATGACCCCAAAAACCAGAAATACCAGAAAACATTTTAAATTCTAAAATAATAGAACATTTAACTCTAAAAGATCTCCCACGATATTAATATTAGTTTTCCTTTATTCTCTCAGGATCCAGCGATGCGAAGAGCTTTGCTGAAGAGATGAAAATCAGGGATTTTGGACACACCGTCACGCCGGGCTCACTGGTAGGCTGCAGCAGTTTGCCGCAGGGCAGCCAATGAGCATGCGACTCTGCCTGCTCTAGGTCTGCTGGCTGCTTACAACTCTATAAGTACATAAATGTATCAAATAACCATTCCGAGACATCCTGGTCCATTCTCATTTGTGTTTATTCTGCTGGAGTCTCTTAATCATCTGGGTCTGATAAGATTCAAACATGTACGGCTGAATGCCAGCGGGTCTTTCACTCTCAGCTTCTGCTTTTACCGACTGCCATAGGTATCAAGTTACGCCCTCATCCCCTAGTCACTCCCTGTTACGACCCTCGATTTGGTCTAGGGGTTCGGGGGTCCAAACATTTAAACTTGACATTAAAGAGAGACACATATAATCTATATGTTGTACAAAAACCCACCAATCCAGGTAACTGTGCAAAAAGCCAACACCTTTATTCAGTACAACAAGGTTGTAGGCAAAAGTGGAGTAAGACAAACACATAAAGAATATAGATAAATATATACAGAGGATACAGAATTTCTGTAAAATGACCGATACCACAAAGAGGAAGAGGGGACGTGGACGGCGCCAAAGAAAAGAAAGTAATAAAACCAAACGAAGTCTAACTTTTAAATAACCTCTAATCTTAACTAAGAAAATAAAGAAAGAAAGCGAGCTAGGCTTTCCTGTAGCTCAGTGGTAAGAGCATTGCGTTAACAACCTAGTGTACTAGACAATTTAAAAAAACCTACGTGTTGCAGTGTATGTAACGTGACGTTCTTACCTGTCTGCCTCTTTCAGGACTAGTAACATACAGTGAGACACTGTATACTCAAGTTACATAAAACAAAAGAAACGAATACAAGAAGACCTTACACATACACTAAAATCGAGCAACACACAAACAAAAGGGTACAGCAAAAACAGCAAGGTAAATTATGCAAGATATCAACAGAAAGCCGCGTGGGGAAAGGAACGTCTGACGTTCTCTTTTATCCGAGGTGGTCTTTTCCCATTGGCGACAGATAGGATTGATGACGTCAGCGCTGATAATGATCGACAGATTACTGGACCAATCACGGGTACCTAAGAAGTGAAAGTAAACAAGAGAAGGGGGAGAGAAACAAAAACACACACACACACACACACGCAATGCAGGGATGTAACACTCCCCTAGTTGTGGACCTTCATCTATTTCTCCCCCTGTGCACAAAAGAAATGCAACAAGTGATACTGTACTTAATACAATCCGACATTGCCGATTATTGATCATCCGATTTCTTCAGGACTGGCTAGCAGTCACTATGCGTTTTTCACATCTTTCAAAATGGTAACATCTTTTAGCCAAGAAGACGGTAATCACAACAATATAAGATTGGACTAACATACTTTCACACATTCTTCGAAAATCGAAAAACAACTACTATAAAAAACGATACTCGGTTACTAACGTAACCTCGGTTCTCTCTAGAAGAGGGAACGAGTATTGTGTAAACTAGCTTACGCTATGGGAAAGATTCATCTTTTCGAGATATTGAAGCCAAAAATTATCCTTAATTTTGTATCCATTGTCAATGCAGTGCAGCAGCTAGCAGACCTAGAGCAGGCTGTCTAGCGTGCTCATTGGCTGCCGTGCGGTAACTGCAGCAGCCTACCAGCGAGCCCTGGCATGACGTCGCGCCCTCAACGCGTCACAGCCCACCAGAAAGGGCGTGGCTTAGCATATATAAACGGGGCTCGCAGGCTGATTCCCTGGTTTTCATCGACTGAAGCGAAGTTGCTCGTGGCGCGAGCACGGCAGGTTATGCAATACTCGTTCCCTCTTCTAGAGAGAACCGAGGTTACGTTAGTAACCGAGTATCATTCTCTTATGAGAGGTTCTCTCGTATTGCGTAAGCTAGCTTAGATGTCACATCACTCTGTGACACTGCCACAGTAAAGCCCTGCATGATGCTCACTTAAGTTAAAATATATATATATGTGTATGTGATGAGCCTAGGGTAAAAGAGGAAAAGAGCGGCCATTTTAGGAGTGGGTTGTTTGTGAGGTGGCATGGTTTTTGGGCTAACCTAGCTCAGAGAAAATTGCCCAAGATGACCTCTGAGAATAGAGACATGGTCTATTAGACGTTGGAGCCATTTCATATGTGCATGCTCTGGGACATACGTGATGGATTATACTTTTGGGACTTTTTTCCAACTGGAGGATAACCTTGTTTTCGTGGGACCTCGGACCAGTGGACCTATTCTTTTTCTCTTTTTGGGGACATTGTTTTCCATCCAGACTTTGAATTGCCTACCTACCCCAAAGCAGAAAAGGACTGAGTCAGGACTGTTGAGTATCTTTGTTATTTATATTTTGCTTTTTGTTTTGTTTGAGTTTTAAACAAAGAGTCAACAGATTTGTTATGTTTGGATGTGCCTGACAAATGTATAAATTGCCCTTATAATTTCAACACGCTATTCTTTGGTGACTGTGCTGTCTTTGTAGTCATGCTGTTTTTGTGTAGTACTTTTGAGTAAAAGGAAATAATAGACCACTCCCCTTGTTATAATAATTTTCCCCTTTTATGAAAGGTTGAGGTTGTTATAGCTTAATGATGACTGATAGCCTCGTAAGCCAATCAGCGGTCAAGGAGGACGTATCTTTACTTTGTTGTAGTTTGGATATTTATACTAAGTAAACGCCTAGTGAAACGGACCCAGGACTGAACTGGATCAGACACCGCAGAGGACCCTGAAACCACTTCTAGCATCTTTAACCTACAGGTAAGGGCAATCTATGACTGTGGTATACAAACACAACAACATACATAAAACCAATTCATTAAAATATTACAATTTTTAAATCCTGAATTCACACAATAGTGAGATTGGGTTTTGAATTACATGATTAAACGGCAAGGTTTTAAAGCACATGCAAATACCGTATATACCCGAATATAAGACGAGGTTTTTGTCGTAAAAATAGGCTGAAAAATGGGGGGTCGTCTTATATTCGCGATATAGACAAAATCACGGGGTGTGTGCGTGTGTCTCTTTTTCCCCAAAAAATAAGTGTGCGTGCGTGCGTGTGTCTCTTTTTCTCCAAAAAATAAGTCTGGAAAATGGGGGGTCGTCTTATATTCAGGGTTGTCTTATATTTGGGTATATACGGTAATGAACTTTTCTGAATTGCAGTGTCCCGTGAATGTAACTCTACCTCTGTGTTAACAAGTGATGTGAATGTTTTACAGTATGTTGAGGCGCCAGAGCTGCAACTGATAGGATGCATTGTATCACAATATTACGATATTTCTTCAAAACTAGATTGTGGAGACATTTTAATCGTCCATGATCAAAAAACGTGATATTGCACACCCCTAAACCAAAGTGCACTCACACGTCGGCTCTGCAAGCTGGAGGCGCTCATACGGAAACAAAAAACTGAATTTTAAGGGCACCTTGATGCATTTTACAAATATAATGAACGATATGATCCGTGTTGCAAGCGCTGTTGAACTTATCGAGGCATTCAGGGCAGAAACCGCACTCATGCGAATTCTCCTGTAATGTGATCCTATCTTGTGTAAGTCGTAGATAAAGAACGACTGCACGAAGAGCTGACCAGCATGTCAAAAGAAAGAGGACTGTGGAGAAATATTGTCGCGCCTAAAAAGCCCGCCCGATGATGATTAGCGTCAGTGCTTGTGAAATTCCTAAATGATGGTTTCTCTCTTTATTTTAAGACCCTGAAGAGCATTGTGGAGTGACATCTTCTAACCTGGAAACCCTGAAAGAAGGGAGAGGCTTATCCGCAAAAATCAAGAGCTTATAGAACTTTTGAAAGGCAACTTCCGTGCCACCAACCAACTCATAGAGACTCTTGAGAAGCACTTGCATTTGTCCTTCAGTCCGATTGCCCTGAACGAGAAAGCTACTGTGAAGGAGAACTGTGACGTGATCATTGGACGCATACATGAGATCCAGGCAGAAGTGGAGAAGATTGACACGCAGCTGAAGGAGAAGCTGGAGCCAATCTGTCGATGACCATCATCACGTCTCACTTGTTTTAAGTAGAGTTTTTAGTTCTGCTGCCAATCTTTCCACTCCTTCCACAGTTGTAGTTAGTTGGCTTATTCACCCATTAAAACCGGATCACACATCTGTGTGCGTTTACCTTTAAGACCGGATCGCACATCTGAGGAAGAGGAGGATCTTGAAATTTTTGTTGTTTATAGATTTTCTTTAAAAATGTATTTGAAGATTATGGCCAAGCAAGTCAGTCAAGTTGAAAGCCAAATAAGTTCTCAAATGCTTTTTATTACATGTTTTTATCTGCTATAGAGCCTGAGTAATTAAGATTTTAGTAGGCTTTGACAAATTTTGACAAATATTTCTGGAAACCCTTAGGTTTTGGGAGGGGGTTTAAAGAAAAGCAGGCGTAAAGAATCCCTACGGCGATCCCATATGTGTATTCTTCCACGGTATGGCTCCCTACGGTGAGCCCGTGTCTTCCCTTGGCAGAGCCTGCTCTGCCGTCACTGTCCGGTTGAGTCTCCCCCCTGTCTTAGGCTGGAGCCACCCCAGTGACATTCCAAATGTTGTACTGCCCGGTCATCCGCCCAGTTCATATGTGTATTCTCCACATATTACCTCCCTTCGGGCAGAATGTGGCTTCCGCAGCGTCCCTTCCTTCCATGTAAAGGGAACGCTTTCCCAGTGGTCCTGTAGGAACAGCAGTGACTTCCCTGGCCTAAGCCCTGTCCCTTCTCCGCCTTAAATTGCAGGGGATCTGGAGGCTTTTGTCTAGGCACTGGAAGGTGGCAGCACTAGATGGCGTTTTAATTGGGATCCCAATCAGTCGACACGTCGGCTACGTCGAACGTTATCGACTGAAAGGGAGCGTCTCGGTTACGTATATAACCATCGTTCCCTGAAGGAGTAGTCCCGTCGCTATTGCTGGACCACCGCTGACTCTGAGTTACGCTCGGCTCCTCAGCGAAAAACAACTAGTGCGTGCATCCACTTCCGTATTTATACCCGCGCCGCAGGGGCGGAGTGTGTGATGTATTTCACGCATGCCAATGTACATTGGCTCGTTTTAACAGTACTCGAAGATGACAGGCTCTCTTAGCGTGATCCCAATCAGTCGACACGTCGACTACGTCTCTGTTCCCTCCTTCAGGGAACGAGGTTTACATATACATAACCGAGACGTTCTCTCTACTACTTGCCTCCAGTGAATCCATTGTATCTTAATTCATGAGGGAGATATTATATGACAAAGCAAGGAGAAACAAGGAGTTTCTGTTTATATGAAATTCTTGAGGCAAGTTGGAACTAAACTCTGCAAGACAATGTTCTTCCAGGACCGACTTTGGACTCTCCTGGTGTTGGAGCCGGTGTCAGCAGAGGTTTACCGTTTCAAGAAGGTGGAATCTGTTTAATGATTTTAATAAACATACTAATTTACATTGTTATTAAAAAATCATAGTACCTACAATATGAAATATGGTTTAATCATATTTTTGTAGACTTCTGGTTCTGGTTTGCATGGAGAGAGCAGCTCTTGTCTAAGCTCCACAAATAATTCACGATAAATTAATCTGTAATTAGACATTTAAACCTTAAAAATTTGTTCAAACTTCAGTCAGGAATCAACTAAAACCCACAGCAATGTCCAAACATCTGGGGAAAAAAAACGACAAACAAAATAAAGAGACCGACGACCAGGGCAAGGCCGCGGGAAATGCTACGGGGGAGCCGAGGCTAATTGGCGCTACTGGTAGTGCAAACCCCTCCTAGTAATCAAGACATCATGGGTTGGTCCTTTATGTATTTGTTTGTTCTGATTTTGGTTCTTGGGAAAAGGGTTGGGAAAAGGGTGGAGGTAGTTCAAGTTCAGTCGAAAGGATTGGTTAATTTAAATTGGTAGGTTATCTGAAAATACTTTTTTTTACAAGTACTAATATATGAATAGAACAGGTCAAACACACGGAGAAGTTGGATAGTTGGATCATAGGAATATAAATCGATACATCGTTGTAGTAGATGAATCGTTAAACCCCTAGTATTTTTTATGCTAAACCAGAAGCTTCGGTCCTTACAAACTTGACGCTGTCAGCCTCGTTTTCACTGTACAGAGGAACACGTCAAGGCTGTCCCCTTTCCCCATATCTATTTGCACTAGCGATGGAAGCCTTGGCAGAAAGTGTTCGGGGGAATGTTGAAATCGCCCCTCTTTTAATTAATGAATAATGATAGACCCCAACATATATCTTTATATGCAGATGATGTGCTTTTGTATAAATGAAAGTCAGAATTGTCCATTCCACCTCTTTTGAACCTTTTAGAATTGTTCTACAAATTATCAGGTTTCACAATAAATTGGGATAAAAGTGAGTTAATGCCTTTAACTAGTTGTTAAATAATTTTGCTGTCCAATGTCATGTGTTCAGTTGAAGGTGATGCAGGAATTTCTTCATCTTTGTTTTTTTTTTGGTGGGCAGAACAGTCAGTATCATTTGTTCTTCTTTCGCTTGAGGATGCGCTTTGTAGTTCTGCAGGGTTTCAGCAGATGGACATGGTGGATTAGTGGGTGTGTGTTCTGCTGAAGTTGACAGCTTTTCGTATTGCGTGACTTGCAGTTCTGGAGAGGTGGTAGTACGCTGTGGAATTGATGTGATGTAGAAGTCAGATGTATAGGTAACATCAAAAGCTCTGCACTTTATCAGCATCTCTTCAATGTCCTGTTCGTCCATGTGGGAGATTTTGGCTTTCTCTAGTAGGATTCTGTTCAACAGGGAGTTTGCAATATTTAAGTCCACTTCGTTGTTTTTTATTAGGAATGTCAGGACACCGTGGCATTTTGTTGTGTATTTGTCAGATTTTCGCAGAAATTTGTTGCATCGGTGGAACTCTGTTTTGGATTGAAATTAGGTTGTGCAGTCAAGTGCAGGAGTGTGGTATTGTCAATGGTGGTGTTTGAAGGTAGATTGAATGTTACTGGCGTGGCCAATGCGGTAATGACTGCGCTCCGTGTTGTTGTCAAGTGTTTTTCGCCTTGATATACTCTTATAGCCAGATCAGTGAAGTTGTACGATTGGTTGTTTTGAATTAAGTCAATGTGTGACTCCCATAGTGCTAGTCTGATTGTGTCTGTATTGTCAGCGGTGACAGTATTTGACCTCGCAGTCAACACTGTTCACGTTCACTGTTTCAGATGTACTGTCAACTTTGTAGTCCATTGCAGACAATGTGGAGACCTGTGAATGACAAGAGTGAAATTAGATATAGTTATTAATAGTCCTTGCTAATGTCCAATCGGTTAAAGACAAGGTGGAGCAACTTCAGGCATGAGTATCTTACCCACGTGAGTTCAGAGATGCGTCTGTGTGTGTGTGTGTGTGGGGCCTTCACGGAGATGTGGCTGACGGATAAAGACATGGATTCTGTCATTAATATCGATGGATTCTGAGAACCAGGACATCTTGATCATTAAAAGTGGTGATAAAGTTGCTTATTCTATTGTTTGGAAGGTATTAAGTGCCGCTACTTCCTCACTAGTGTTGTTTTTGGCGGCCTGTTTTAATTTTAGTTTTAGTCTAGTCTTTGTGTCAAGCTGTCATTTTAGTTTTTATTAGTTTTAGTCACGTTCATACTCTTTTTAGTCTAGTCTAGTTTTAGTCGACGGAAACTGATGACATTTTAGTCTAGTTTTAGTCGACGAAAACTGATGACATTTTAGTCTAGTTTTAGTCAATGAAAATTTTATGTTAGTCTCTTTTTAGTAATGCAATTCTATTTAACCCAGTCAATATGTATACCTAGTAGTAGACGAAACCAACATTTTCTTTTAGCCAAACCCATTTAAAAAAATCTTATCTTATTATTATATTATTATATCATTCATATATTATTGTTCCCTTATAGACTCAAGAATGCTATTCCAGACACAGAAGACGCTCTGATATGAAAATAAACATATTTATTTTACCAACCAAACTGCCTACACACGATGAAATTAAAGTTTTTCCAAATGTCATTTCTTCTTTTTCTCCCAAAGACGAATCCCTTTCTCTGTGTCAGACTTAACTGCGTTTGTTGTCGTTTATGCTAACGCCTGTTTCACACATAGCCTACTCCGTTTGCGGTGTGTATTTTTTCCCGCACCCATGTTGCGCTCACACCGCACGCGGGAGCGGTGCGTGCATAACAGCAGAGCAGAGATCTACACAGTAGCCTACCTCAACAACGCGACATAATGGATGTAGGCTAGAAATATTGATTTGAAATAAAAAATAGAGAATAAATGTTGTGATTGTGGTATTACAGCCGTAGATCAGCTGCGCACTGCAAACGTAGCACATGTGAAAACACAATAGCACGAGCTGCTCCTGCATACACACCGCACCGCATACGCACTACACACGGAGTATGTGTGAAACAGCCGTAACTCACGCAGCTGCATCTTCTAAATAATGCCGCGAATGGGCTTGAGGATGTGATGTCGCCTGCGTCTGCGCAGTGCGATCGGATGCAGCCCCTGAAGTGAAACACAGGAAACAGAAATGCTGCATACCGGTAATAACGCAAGTAAACGAGACGAAATAACGTTAAATAACATTTCGTCTCGTCTCGTTTTGGTCAACGAAAATGAAGAGACATTTTAGCATAGTTTTTATTTTGTAAACCACATTTAGTCTTGTTTTTATTCGTCAACGATATTACATTATACATTTAATTATAGTCATCGTCACATGACCAGCATTTACGTTGCGTCTCGTCTCGTTTTCGTCACGTGAAAAAGGTTCGTTGACGACGATATTTCGTCATAATTTTCGTTGACGAAAGCAACACTATTCCTCACAGCGTCGTACATCGAGTCTCTGAGTAAACTCGGTGGGTTTTATCCGGCTGAAGTGGGCGTGGATCGCCTCAGATCATTTGTGTTTGAAAAGCGTGCGCTCTCAGTGGGCGTGGTCACATTAACACGTAATCCGCTGTAATGAGCTGAGATGAGAACGACTGACATCTCTCTCTTTTCGTACAGATTACATAAAATGAGAAAATTTGTTTTTTATATAAATTACTTCATTTAAAAGAAGATAATTCAGGCTTCATGCCTGTGTGCCTGTATTCCAGAGTGACTGAGTATTTGCAGAGTTATAGTTAATTTTCGGACGCGTTTCAGAATGGACTTCACTGATAGAGAGAAGGCAGAACGTGCATCATGTTTATTTTTCTTTATTTGTCGAAAAGCACAACACTTTGTTTTTATTGTGAGTATACGCGAAAAAAATAGACACTTAACAGGATCGAATGATGTATAACACTTGCCTGTATGACAAAAATCGATGGAGTTATTTGAGTCTCTTTTGCACTGATAAGAAAAAAAGCGAGACAATCGCGCCGACCCCAGATGGTTAAGGAAGACAAATGAGAACAACAAGAAATATACAATTTAAGTCACAATTTAGCAAAAATGTTGTATTTTTTCAATTACTATCTCGATGCCTCCACCCCCACTTTCATGTACACGCTATACAACACAGGCAATGACTATGGCAGAATCTGATGTGCCTGCCATCCGAAGGTATAATGTTATCAATAAGCTAGAGCAATTTTTGTTACTAAGATGATTCAGGTCGAATGTCTAATTGTTATGTAGCTCCTCTACTCCTTCAATGGCAAAGTCATCCCTTCCATTCCAAAACCAAACACTGTTTTCATGAATAGTTCCCTACATAAAATGATAGTCCAAGTAACTAATATATTACAAATGTGACAAGGTTATGGGTTTATAGCTTTTCGGACACACTTTAGGAGCTGATGCTTGAAACGGGTGGTGGAGGAGTTTTAGACATTCCAAGCTTATTATAATAATAATAACAATGCAAATGAACAAACAAGCGAAGATTACGTGAGTGCACATCTAAATTCTGTGAAACACAGCAAAACCAACATTACTCACATATCAAGAAGAAATAAAGCAACTTTGGCGTCCGTTTTCAGGACTTCTCGCTTGGGTCTCTCCAGCGCTGGAAAGTTTATCCGATATTAACGTGGTTCCTATATCCTCAAATGACCAACCTACAACCAGTGACAAACTTGACTTAAAACAGTCCACTACATCCTCAAACGACCGGGGGGTTGCTTTACGTTACATTAGGCAAGTGCTAAGCTGCTGGCGCGTTGATCGAAAATTAAGCGAAAACGGAGAAAGGAACAAGATAAAAAGAAAGCCCAGTATAGAGGTAAGTCTTCTCATCTCAGCCATTAAAGTGTCAAACGAAATAAATGTACTTAGTATTGTGCACAGGCATGTACTGGCCATCTGGACTACCGGGAGATTCCAGGTGGGCCGACGTGCTTTTTGGGCCGATACATCTCATACTTTTTTTTTGTCTTAACGGCCCATAAAACTAGTACATCGGAGGCCCATTCGTTTTGTTCTGTTTTGCTTAATTGGCGGCGCTGGGTTACTGGGTTAAAAGTGCACCAGATTGATGAATTCAATTTATCTACTACAAGTTACATGGTCAGATCAAATGTAAAACTCAATCGCGCCTAGGGCAACCAAAGGGTTAGAGCTGGCCCTGCAGTGACCAACCTGACTTAAACCAGTCCACTACATCCTCTGACCCAACTGCATTTCCTCCTGACCCAGAAAAACACACAACTCCACAAAAACGTCCTGCTAACACCAAATGTCCAACGCCACAAAAATTAAAAAACCTACTGAAACCCGAGGAGTTCTAACATGAGCGATGATGACTATCTCTCTCTAGAAGACATGGCACAGATGTTTCTGGAACATTAAAACAATCCACCACAATATACATCACACATATATCACACTTCAACACACATTTGTTTAAAGTAATGCATTATAGATATGTTTATTTTTTTCCACTGTTAAAGTTAAGCTTTGTATAAAGTAAAATAAGCAAAATACAGATTTCAAACCTATCTGCAGCAGTCCATAGATTAGACGCCGCCAGCAAACCAGTCACTGCTTTTGGAGCTGAATGTGAATTGAAGACATGCACCATAGCAGAGAGCACAGGGACTATTGACATTTTCTTGTGGGACAAACACGTTGATCTAATTGAAATCAACTGCTCATACAACTTCACCAACCTGTCAACCCGCATCTTCAACAGTACCCTACATACAACTCATAACAACAACTCCACAAACAAACATAACTCTGTTGCAAACCCCCATTGCATTGACTCCACCAAACTGCAGTCACGGGAAATTGAGTCATCAGTGACCCAATGGGTTGAATTTGTTTACACAATATACTGATTCACAACTTTGAGAACTGTGTGTCAGGGTTCTGTCACCTGTTTGGTTTATATCTGGTTTGGTGACAGAGCTCTGACATTCACGGTTTGTCATGCGTTTGTGTTTAGTCTGGTTTGTTGTGAGCACATGGCTTGTCATGTATTTCCTTGTGCCATGTGCTCTCCTGTCTATTGTCTACCTCCTTCCATCTTGTTACCTGATTATTGATTAATTTGCCCCACCTGCTTTTCTCGTTACCCTCTTTTGTTTGCTTCCCTATTTAGGCCCTGTCCACACGGACACGGGTATTTTTATAACCGTGACTTTTTTTTTTTTTACGCGGTTCGGCCACACGGAAACGCAGTATCAGGTCACTGAAACAGAAAATTTTTGAAAACCCCTGCCAGGGTGAGGATTTTCATAAACGCCGGTTACAGTGTTGTTGTGTAGACAGTGAAACCGGGTTTTTGCCTTGTGACATCAGAGTGTGCGCCGTTATCCGCTATGTTTGACGTCAGATTGTGCGCCGCTGACTGCTTTGTTGACGATGTGCATTGCTGTGCAATGGCGGACGTAGCCCAAATATTGAGTATAATAGCTGGGCTTATAACATGTATACAGATACATGCTCAGTTATTCTACTATATTGAGGAACAGAGGCGTCAGAATGCAATTATACGCAGGGCACTGCTAATGACAACACTCCCACGACCAGTGATGCCGGTAACGCGTTACTTAGTAACGCGTTACTCTAATTTGACCACTTTTTTCAGTAACGAGTAATCTAACGCATTACTATTTCAAAACCAGTAATCAGATTAAAGTTACTTATCCAAGTCACTGTGCGTTACTATTTTTGTCATTTTCCTTAGTAAAAATATATATTTATTTCTTCTTGCATCTCGGGGAGTGTGCGCGACAAGTCACGTTTTCAGCATGAGGTTCACGTCACGTGTACGTACCACGCAGCGACACAAACGTAAACAACAATGGAGGGAGGAGAGAGATGCGCTTTTTCTAGCTGGAAATACAGTCACTATTTTGAGTTTGTGTCTGTCAGCAAAAGATGGCAACATTAAGGTCCGTTGTAACTCTGTGCTGGTGGCGACAAAGTGTTATCTACCTACAGAAACACTTCGTCGAATTTGAAAAAACATATGGAGTCGCAGCACCGCACAGTCAAACTTACGCCCGTTTCACACATACTTGTCTCCGTCTGCAGTGCATATTTTTTCCCGTACCCATGTTAACAGGTTAGAGCTTTCACACTGCACGCGGGTGCGGTCCGTCGATCCGTTCCAGGTGCGTGAGGGTATACAGCAGAGATCGTTTCCGCACCTAGTCTATTTTTGCTGTGCTGCACCGTGCTGAATTAAAGTGTCAGCGCATTGTTCACATTAAAATAGACATAGATTGACAAGAAATTGTATTAATTTCATCATATACGCAAAATTACAGTTAACGTGTTCTACAGTTACTAAATTACAGGGTCAAGAAAAACAAAAAAAAACAATATATATTTTATAAAAACAAGTATTTATATTAAGTGAAATCAAGAAAGACTGTTTTTTCAGGAAATAGTTTTTAAGTTCAACTTTAAATGTCAGGAGATAGATTGTTGATATTACTGTTAAAAATACACTTCCAATAAAGTGAGTGTTGGCAAAACCGGTTGTCATTTTTATGTTGAGGTGGCGGGGGTGTTGTCGGCAACTGCTGAATGTAACTAATAAAAGTAACTTGTAAAGTAACTTAGTTACTTTTAAAATCAAGTAACTTGTAAAGTAACTTAGTTACTTTTAAAATCAAGTAACTTGTAAAGTAACTTAGTTACTTTTTCAAAGTAACTGTGGCAACACTGCCCACGACACAGACCCTGCCGCCACCGTCGCCGGTTTTGGATGAGACACGGTCGGACCTCTAGTTGGTGGGATAGCTTTGAGAACGAAGTGGTTGTTGCTGAAGAATGGAGAGAAAATTTTCGTTTGTCGAGGACATCGCTGTTGACTTTGAGTGAGCTGCTTCGGCCGCACATTGAAGGGCAGACAACTGTAATGAGATCGCCTGTCAGTGTTGTCAAAAAAGTTGCCTGCACACTGTACTATTTTGCAGACGAGGGGAGATTACGCAAGACGGCAAACGCCTTTGGATTGTCAAAACAGGTGGTGTTGAAAATAGTAAGACATGTATGTGAAGCAATTACTGTCCACTTGGGCCCTGTGTATATACAGTTACCTGTCACTGAGTCCAAAGTAAATGAACTTGTAGCGGGGTTTCACCAAGCCCATGGCATTCCTCAGTGCATTGGTGCCGTGGATGGGACCCATGTGGAAATAAAGCAGCCATCTACAAATGCTATGGATTACTTGAACAGAAAGGGGAGGTTTTCTCTTAACATACAAGCCACATATGACTACAAATATTCATTTATTGATGTCATAGTCAAATGGCCAGGTAGTGTCCATGACGCTTGTATGTTTGCAAATTAAATGCTGAACACACATTTGAAAAATGGCACGATACCCGTCTTAAAAAAAACAAATTCTAGAACATGAGGAACCCATTCCAGTTTTTCTTCTTGGGGACCCTGCGTATCCTTTGCTTCCCTACCTGATGAAGGAGTATGCAAATGGGGGAAGCACTGTTCAGGAACAGTATTTTGGACTCTCCTTATGTCGAGCCAGAATGATTATTGAATGTGCCTTTGGCAGACTGAAAGCATGATTTGGAGCATTGAGAAGGGCGATGGATATTAATCTAAATGACCTTCCCTTTGTCATCTATGCCTGTTTTGTGCTCCATAACTACTGTGAGGCCAACAAGGAGACAATGGACAAGAACAGAGTCAATGAGACAATTCAGCATGACAAGGACAACCAGCCACACACACACAGACTTATTTCAGAGCTGACTGCATCACAGCAGAAGGTAAAAGGGTCAGGAGAGTCCTTACTGAATTTCTAGATCCATAAAAGGGACTTCTTTCTGTTGGCCACTGTGGCTTCAGTGTTATCTGCCTAGTACATGAGTGTGTGTGTGTTACATGCCAGTCAAACCTGCTTATGGTCTATAAAATGTAATCCTGAACATGTGGAAAACTGTTAAGTGCCTTAAGTTAAAAGTTGTTGTTTTGTTGCAGGAAATCAATTAAGGCAATATAATATAAAATGTATGTATGTGCTTGTCATGTCCTTGTGAGTTTACAGTTCACAGCATTGTCTTATGTTAAATAAACACTCACTCAGACATGTACAATTGTCAAAGTCTTTGTATTGAATACATTCTTCACATTGTTGGGACTGAACCAGCCACTGCACAAAAAAAGTCACAACCCGCCTGAGTACTGTTTCAGCACAATTTAACAAATTGACTTCAGGAGCATTACCAGTGTCAACAAAGCTACTGGCATGACCTGACCGCATAACTTAAAGGTAGGCAGGCAGGCTACCTCTACAGAAAATCTTTCGTACATCAAACTTAAAGGGTTTGCCAGTCCATTAAAAACGAAACAGACCTTATTTTCCACATACAATATTGAAACCGCGTAACAACATATGTTACACATTTAACACCTCAAAAACAGGTGTACTTCAACAGTCTTTGTGAACACAAACTCAAAGCATAATAAAACATGAAATAAATATAAAGATGCAGCCCAGACAACAGCTTTCTAATGTTTTTTTGTCAAGAACTTCAAATGTTATCCTGAAAAAGTGCTTGTGTGAATGAAAACTGTCTGAATCCCTGCACAGGTGAGGTAGAGCCAGGTGTGTGTGGTGACACACTTATGGTGTTGGGTGGAAATCTGGCAGGTGTCGTGTTGGGTGGTGGTGCAGATGCATACTCGTGTCCATAAGGACACCTGGTTTGGTATGGTGACATGTTGAATGGTTGTGGTGGTGGATGCATCATAACTTGTCTCAGTAGTGAAAATCCATCTACAATTGAGCTGGTCAGACTCTCAAGACTGGTAGATAATTTCCTGAAATTTTCAACCGAACTTACTCGAGTGCACACTATTGGGATTCTGTGTTGCATATTTGGCATATTTGTCAGAAGGAAACATTTAAAGTCTAGTAACTCATTGCAGCTAAAGACACAAGTCTCACCATGTATTTTAAATATAAGAATGATGAAATTATTTTTAGATGATGTTGTGTAATTTTTTTAGATGACTTTCTTTTTGTGCAAACCAAAGAAAATGTGAGGTATGAACTGAAACATCTAGTTTGTTTCTGCGAATAGGTGCTGTAAGGGCAGAATATCCAAACACAACTTTTGCCTACAGTGCAAATGTAACAATGCGGAATTTGCCAATAGGGCGTCTATGTATTTATTATGTCTATGGTTGGAAAGCTCTCTTTCTCTGTACAATGTTGTCGGATCCAAATATGGTAATTACCTTTTTTATCAGCAACCAATCTTCAAAGTACAATGGGGCATTTAACTCTAAAAGCGAAGTCAATTTCTGACAATGTGATTAGTTCAGATGCATCACGTGACGTGCTCTGACATTGGGGTTCTCTTCAGTTGAAGGTCATAAATTCAGATTCTGATTTATACAACATTTTATACCTAAAAAACGGGCAAAAATTTATTTTTTATAGCTGTTGACAGTTTTTTCTGATTAATGGAGAGATATCTAAAATCCCCTCTGTAAAAACATTTGAGACTGTCAACAAAATGAAACAAGAATTTTGAATCTGGCTTTATCCAATGTTCAGATTTCTCTTCTGCAAATATATGCAAATTAGCACATATTTAATTAGAAAAAAACTAATTTTTAAAAACTTGTAATACAAAATATATTTGTATTAATGTCAGTAATCAACTGGGGAAGTTTCATGCTGATATCTATTAGTTAATTTATTTATTTTCCTATTCACCTGGGGTATGGTGACCAGACGTCCCGAAAAATTCAGGACAGTCCCGAAATCTAAGCTGTTGTCCCGAATCCGGCCCTGATTAAATTTATATAAAAAAAATATTATACTAAAAACTTACTGAAAAATTATACTAAAGCAAAATCTTGAGTAGTTATTAAATGTAATAGAGGAGAATGTAAAGGGGATGTAAAGAGGGAGGAGAAAGTAAAGGATGTAAAGAGGGAGGAGAATATAAAGATGATGTAAAGAGGGAGGAGAGCTTTATGCTTGTTGAACTTGTTGGACAGCACTGCACAGACCGATCAGCGGCTGACTTGAGCAGTACATGGCGGTTAGAGCTTGTGTCCGGATTCAGACAGCGACGCCCCGTGACTGTGACGTATGGTATCAGAGTACGGCGAGAGCGATTCGAGAGCAGTTTCTCCAGAGCGACTCACAAGCTCTGATGAGGACACAACTGATCCACGATTGGCCGAATCCACCGCATGACAACGATCACGTGTTTATTCTCACACCTTCAGCTCTACTAATGCTCATAAATCAGTTTTTTATAACAGTGAAAGCTCTTTTCATGTAGTCGCAATGTTATATTGTCATGGTTATTAAAATAAAACTGATACAATGTAGACCCCACTTCATTGGTATTTAGGCTTATGTTGAACTTAATACAGCGTCTGTTTGTACAAGAATAAAGCAGTACATGTATTGAATCAAAATGTCTCTGAAATATCGGTGTATTTGGCAAATAATGCATTTATTCCACTCAGCTGTGGTAAAGTATGCAAACACAGCGCAAGCGTCACTACAGGAAGCAGAAAGTGTCAAACTCAAGTCTCAGTTTTCAGCTCCTCCCGCCTCCACACGGCAACTCTCACCGATCGGTTACATCCAGCCACAGCCCATGTCCAACACAGCTAATGCAAAGGATGAAAGAGGGAGGAGTGCATGTAAAGAGGGAGAAAATGGGGAGGAGTAAAGGTAAAGAGGATGGAAAAGAGGAAGGAGTGAAGGGGAAAAGAGGGAGGAGTGAAGGTAAAGATGTTGAAAAGAGGGAGGAGTGAAGGTAAAGAGGATGGAATAGAGGGAGGAGTGAAGGTAAAGAGGATGGAATAGAGGGAGGAGTGAAGGTAAAGAAGATGGAATAGAGGGAGGAGTGAAGGTAAAGAGGTTGAAAATGGGGAGGAGTGAAGGTAAAGAGGGAGGAGTGAAGGTAAAGAGGAAGAGTAGGTAAAGAGGGAAGAGTGGGTAAAGAGGGAGGAGTGAAGGTAAAGAGGGAGGAGTGAAAAGGGAGGAGTGAAGGTAAAGAGGGAGGAGTGAAGGTAAAGAGGGAAGAGTAGGTAAAGAGGGAAGAGTGGGTAAAGGAGGAGTGAAGGTAAAGAGGGAGGAGTGAAAAGAGGGAGGAGTGAAGATAAAGAGGGAAGAGTAGGTAAAGAGGGAAGAGTGGGTAAAGAGGGAGGAGTGAAGGTAAAGAGGGAGGAGTGAAGGTAAAGAGGGAGGAGTGAAGATAAAGAGGGAAGAGTAGGTAAAGAGGGAGGAGTGGGTAAAGAGGGAGGAGTGAAGGTAAAGAGGGAAGAGTAGGTAAAGAGGGAGGAGTGGGTAAAGAGGGAGGAGTGGGTAAAGAGGGAGGAGTGAAGGTAAAGAGGGAAGAGTAGGTAAAGAGGGAGGAGTGGGTAAAGAGGGAGGAGTGAAGGTAAAGAGGGAAGAGTAGGTAAAGAGGGAGGAGTGGGTAAAGAGGGAGGAGTGAAGGTAAAGAGGGAGAGTGGGTAAAGAGGGAGGAGTGAAGGTAAAGAGGGAAGAGTAGGTAAAGAGGGAGGAGTGGGTAAAGAGGGAGGAGTGGGTAAAGAGGGAGGAGTGGGTAAAGAGGGAGGAGTGAAGGTAAAGAGGGAAGAGTAGGTTAAGAGGGAGGAGTGGGTAAAGAGGGAGGAGTGAAGGTAAAGAGGGAAGAGTAGGTAAAGAGGGAGGAGTGGGTAAAGAGGGAGGAGTGAAGGTAAAGAGGGAAGAGTGGGTAAAGAGGGAGGAGTTAAGGTAAAGGATGAGGTAGAGATTTTGAAGGGTGGATGGAGGAAATATCGAGGATGGTTGGGCACTGAGAATCATTCCCACCTCCAGGTTAATTGATTTTTCATTGTTCTTTTTTTCTTTTCTTTTTTATCTTTTTGAATTTCTGTCATTAACTGCAATGTCATTAATTTTCAACACAATGTGTTCAAGACTGTTAATATTAAAGAGTCAGTGGCTCAGTGGTTCATGCAGATTGTCTGCAAACCGAAAGGTTGGTGGTTCAATCCCCGGTTCCACCTGACCAAGTGTCGAGGTGTCCATGAGCAAGACACCTAACCCCAGCTGCTCCCGACGAGCTGGATGGCGCCCTGTATGGCTGACACCGCCGTCGGTGTATGAATGAGTGTGTGAATGGGTGAATGTGAGGCAAATGTAAAGCGCTTTGGGGGCCCATTGGGTCTGTGAAAGCGCTATATAAATGCAGTCCATTTAATCGGAGTGTGTGTCTCAAGTCCCCAAAGAGTCATCTAATCGGAGTGTATCACTCAAGTCCCCAAAGAGTCATTTAATCGGAGTGTGTGTATCTCTCAAGTCCCTAAAGAGTCGTTTAATCGGAGTGTGTGTCTCAAGTCCCCAAAGAGTCATTTAATCGGAGTGTGTGTGTATCTCTCAAGTCCCCAAAGAGTCATTTAATCGGAGTGTGTGTATCTCTCAAGTCCCCAAAGAGTCATTTAATCGGAGTGTGTCTGTGTCTCTCAAGTCCCCAAAGAGCCATTTAATCGGAGTGTGTGTATCTCTCAAGTCCCCAAAGAGTCATTTAATCGGAGTGTGTGTATCTCTCAAGTCCCCAAAGAGTCGTTTAATCGGAGTGTGTGTCTCAAGTCCCCAAAGAGTCATTTAATCGGAGTGTGTGTGTATCTCTCAAGTCCCTAAAGAGTCATTTAATCGGAGTGTGTGTATCTCTCAAGTCCCCAAAGAGTCATTTAATCGGAGTGTGTCTGTGTCTCTCAAGTCCCCAAAGAGTAATTTAATCGGAGTGTGTGTATCTCTCAAGTCCCCAAAGAGTCATTTAATCGGAGTGTGTGTCTCAAGTCCCCAAAGAGTAATTTAATCAGAGTGTGTGTATCTCTCAAGTCCCCAAAGAGTAATTTAATCGGAGTGTGTGTATCTCTCAAGTCCCCAAAGAGTCATTTAATCGGAGTGTGTGTCTCAAGTCCCCAAAGAGTAATTTAATCGGAGTGTGTCTGTTTCTCTTAAGGCCCCAAAGAGTAATTTAATCGGAGTGTGTGTGTGTGTGTCTCTCAAGTCCCCAAAGAGTCATTTAATCGGAGTGTCTGTGTCTCTTAAGTCCCCAAAGAGTAATTTAATCGGAGTGTGTGTGTGTGTCTCTCAAGTCCCCAAAGAGTCGTTGATTCGAAGTGTGTGTTTTTTTTGTTTGTTTTTTGGACAATTACTACACTTTACAGAAGAACATGACTAATGTGTTAAAGCCCCAGTGAGTAGCCAAAGACTCGAGATGTTTTTGTGATAATGATTATTTTGCAGTCGATGCTAAATTAACTAGAGGGATGCAGGCCGTGGTCTTAGAAAAACTATTTAGGCTATATATATAACTATTTAGGCTATATATATATATATATATATATATATATATGCTCGGCTGCTTGCTGTGTTGTGATCGTAATTATACGTTCACGCGAAAGAGAAAGTAGATGTGCGCAGTTTCAGCCATCCTCCTCTGATTGTGATGTGATCGAAATAACAAACAAAACAGTTATGTAAAATGATATATGAATCATTTTTATTTTATCATATATCATTTTACAAAACTTTTTTGTGCATGTGCTCCCGCACACACAATTTCAGTCACAACGTGCAGTCAGAGGATGCGCTGAAACATCAGCTCTCGATGCTGTTCCCTTCATTCATATCTCGGACTGAGAAGGATAGGCTATATTTGTGTAAATAGTTGTGCAACAGCGCAAACTTTATGAAGTTTAATGTTTGGGTTCCAGGGGAATTTGTGACTGTTTCATCTGTTCAACCTCATCAAAGTTTCATAATTAGTAAGTCTGTGCTTTTTCTCTTTTTTTTTTCTTGTGTGCTGACTGATGAGGGGCCAATGTGCCTTGGTGAAACGGTGTTTGTACATGTAGCCTATTTTTTTAATTATCGTGGCAAGCAGTAATAAAATACAGCATATTGCACAAAAAAAAAGCAATTTACTGAGAAACGGACCTCAGGTTTGGGTCGGGCTCAGGCTTAAAATATAACCGTAATGTTCGGGTCAGGTTAAATATTTCGGGTACGGGCCGGGTTCAGGCTTAAGTTTAAAGCCTGTGCTGACCTCTACTTCAGACACATAAATTGTAAAATTTCAGCAATAATTAAATGACTTCTGTAGAGCTGTTTTACAGTAGAAATAGAATTGAGCTTAATAATGACACTATCGTCTTCAGTTCCATCTTTGGTTCTGTAGAGCTGTTTTACAGTAGAAATAGAATTGAGCTTAATAATGACACTATCGTCTTCAGTTCCATCTTTGGTTCTCTCTGATAGTCAATCAATCAAATACAGTCAAATGAATAATATTTCTGAATGTTAATTGTCATTCCCCAACTGAGCAGCGAAGGACACTTGATCTCAAGCTACAAATCAGACAAAAATGTTGGCTACCCATGTTCTGTGATCTTGACGAAATGGAAAAAAAAAATACTGTTTACTCACTAAATATATAACATCTCAACAAAGTCCTGATATTTACCAGAATCTGTGTATCACCATGGTCCTCAAAGTATGACTTAACCAGAGTTTGTGTATCACCATAGTCCTCAAAGTATGACTTGATCAGAGTTTGTGTTTAATGTCCCCAAAATGGACATAAAAAATACTGTCCCTAAAGTGAAGGCAAAATGTCAGGTCTTTAAGGAAGACTTTTATTGATAAAATCAAGTGATAGGTGTGATGACAGCTTCTCCAGAAGTGCAGTCATGTCTTTCTTTTGTCTCTAGACCCTTCAGGAAGGGGTGTCCCTAAAGGTAGGGTTCCCAGTCATACGTCCTCACATTGTGGTTAAGTAGGTGTGTGTGTACTTGTTTTTGTGTGTGTGTGTGTGTACCTTCTGCCTGTCTGTACCAGTTTCACAAGTTCACACTTACAAATAAGTCAGATAAAATGAATGCGTATTTGGCGTGCTGTCCGAGGAGAGGGCTCCGGGCTCGGTATTCGGCCCGAACCCAGAATACTCCCCCAAAAAGCTGCAAATAAAATGCGGGACAGCCGCCAGAACGTTAATGACCCCCCAAAACATGCGAAATGCAAAGCTTAAAGTATCAGCCGCGGGAACGGGTGATTCGCTGGAAGTCTTCTTGTAACATAGGACAGGAGTTGGTTGTCTTGAGGTCGGATGGGTGTGCCTCTCAAAACACTGCTGCGGCAGTGGACCAGACTTGATTTAATTAATGGAGCTCCTGCGGGAGCGGGGTAGATGGCACTGCTGCGGCAGTGGAGCAAGTTTGGAAAGAAGAAACTCCTGCGGGAGTAGAGGAGAAAACACTGCTGCAGGGGTGAACCGGACTTGCTCTAATTAATGGAGCTCCTGCAGGAGCAGAGTAGATGACACTGCTGCGGCAGTGGAGCAAGTTAGCATGGAGTAACGGAGCTCCTGCGGGAGCGGAGTAGATGACACTGCTGCGGCAGTGGACCAGACTTGCTTGAATTAATGTAGCTCCTGCGGGAGCGGAGTAGATGACACTGCTGCGGTAGTGAAGCAAGTTAGCCCGGAGTAACGGAGCTCCTGCGGGAGCGGAGTACCTGACACTGCTGCGGCAGTGGACCAGACTTGCTTGAATTAATGTAGCTCCTGTGGGAGCGGAGTACCTGACACTGCTGCGGCAGTGAAGCAAGTTGGCCTGGAGTAACGGAGCTCCTGCGGGAGCGGAGTACCTGACACTGCTGCGGCAGTGGAGCAAGTTAGCCTGAAGTAACGGAGCTCCTGCGGGAGCGGAGTACCTGACACTGCTGCGGCAGTGGAGCCAGTTAGCCTGAAGTAACGGAGCTCCTGCGGGAGCGGAGTACCTGACACTGCTGCGGCAGTGGAACAGACTCGCTTGAATTAATGGAGCTCCTGCGGGAGCGGAGTAGATGACACTGCTGCGGCAGTGAAGCAAGTTAGAATGGAGAAACGGAGCGGAGTACCTGGCACTGCTGCGGCAGTGAAGCAAGTTGGCCTGGAGTAACGGAGCTCCTGCGGGAGCGGAGTAGATGACACTGCTGCGGCAGTGAAGCAAGTTAGAATGGAGAAACGGAGCGGAGTACCTGGCACTGCTGCGGCAGTGAAGCAAGTTGGCCTGGAGTAACGGAGCTCCTGCGGGAGCGGAGTAGATGACACTGCTGCGGCAGTGAAGCAAGTTGGCCTGGAGTAACGGAGCTCCTGCGGGAGCGGAGTAGATGACACTGCTGCGGCAGTGAAGCAAGTTAGCCCGGAGTAATGGAGCTCCTGCGGGAGCGGAGTAGATGACACTGCTGCGGCAGTGGACCAGACTTGCTTGAATTAATGTAGCTCCTGCGGGAGCATAGTAGATGACACTGCTGCGGCAGTGAAACAGACTTGCTTGAATTAATGGAGCTCCTGTGGGAGCGGAGTAGATGACGCTGCTGCGGCAGAGAAGCAAGTTAGAATGGAGTAATGGTGCTCCTGCGGGAGCAGAGTAGTTGACACTGCTGTGACAGAGGACGACTTGCTTCCAAGTATCCTATGGTGAGTTGAATGGAGAATTGAGCACCTGCTGGAGCAGAAGAGATATTGGTTCCGCGGGAATGGTGCGAGTTGGAGGAAAAAACGGAACTCCAGCGGAAGTGGAGATGACACTGCTGCGGCAGTGAGTTAAACTTGCTTTCTGAACTCAACTGTCCAAATGGTAAGCTGGACATGGAACTGGGCTCCTGCGGGAGCAGAAAAGATAATGCTGCTGCGCCAGAGGATCAAGTTTGGATGGAGAAATGGAGCTTCTGTGGGAGCGGAGTAGGTTATGCAAAGACTTGGTTCTGACTTTCTTTCGTATAATCCAATGAGCCATTTGGCTGGAGAACAAGCTCCTGATGGGAAGGAAGAGATGATGCTGCTGCGGTGTTGGAACCAACTTGCTTTCAACTTGCTTTCCAAGCTATCTGAAAGGAGAGTTGGACAGAGAGCTGAGCGGGAGCGGAAAAGATGGTACTGCTGTGGCAGTGGAGCAAGTTGGAATCGGGAAACGTAGCTCCTGGGGGAGCGGAGTAGATGACATTGCAACGGAAGTGGAATCCAAACATGCTTTCCAGCGGCCTAAGGGCGGATTGGAGAAAAACTGAGCTCCTGCGGGAGCGTGAGAGAACATCAATGTTGCGGCATGAGACACAGGAACACTCTGTTGTGGAGGTCTGTGTCCAGGAAGATGAATCAATGTCTGCACCTGAGAGGATCTGTGATCTGATGTTGTTGGCTATTGGGGTTGGTTCCAAGACTGTAGCATTTGGAGTGTAACCCGCTGGGAGACCCATGCTCACTGGATGTGAGAGAGTTAGAGATAAGTACACAGTATGTCCAATGGGAGACCAATGCTCACTTGATGGGAGAGAAGAGTTAGAAATAAGTAGATAGTACGTCCGCTGGGAGACCAATGCTCGCTGGACGGGAGAGAGAGAGTTAGAGATAAGTAGATAGTACGTCCGCTGGGAGACCAATGCTCGCTGGACGGGAGAGAGTTAGAGATAAGTACACAGTATGTCCAATGGGAGACCAATGCTCACTTGATGGAAGAGAAGAGTTAGAAATAAGTAGATAGTACGTCCGCTGGGAGACCAATGCTCGCTGGACGGGATAGAGTTAGAGATAAGTACACAGTACGTCCAATGGGAGACCAATGCTCACTAGACGAGAGAGAGAGTTAGAGATAAGTAGATAGTATGTCTGCTGGGAGACCAATGCTCACTCTGAAATTCCTGAAAGTTGTAGAACAGATCTGAGGCATTTCTGGAACCGAAGCGTGTCACGGGTTCATTGGATTCGTCTATGAACAGGGGTTCCAGAGGAGATTTAGCCAGAGAACTTCTCCATAGCAGATATGCCCGAATGGACTGGTATGGTTGGATTGGTGATGAGAGGTTAGAAGGAACGAGGAACTGGGGTTGGGAATTGGTCCGCCTCTGGAGCCAGTGTCCTGGATTTCTGAGATGATCTGAGCGCAGATGCTTTGAGACACTGGGGTGGTTCCATGGCGACGGCGTTTGGACGGAACACTCATCGGAGTTGCTGTGAAGAGAGAACGTTGTAGTTTAGTTTGAATGAGAGAGCTGGGAAGGGTATAAGCCATGGCTGCGAATGTCGGCTGCGGCCTCACGCTTGGATTACCATGTGTGGCTTGGAAAAGAAAATTAGTTTGAGGATAGAAAGGAAAGGAAGGTTGATAGAATGGAGTGTGGGCTTGTGCTGCAAGCGGGCTCACGCTTGTTTGAGCTACTGGAGCTGCAGGCCACGTGAAGTGGGCGGGTTTATAACCTGTAAGGTAAACTGTTGAAATGGTTGAGCCTGTGCTGCTAGTGGCGATAGCCACGCACTAGTGTCTGCAACGGGGACTGGAAGCCACTGAAAAGAAAAAGGGGGTTATGAACAGCGGGACTATGAAACTGAGAGGCTGTGGGGAGGCTGCTGGGCCCGGCTGCATGTGGCACTGTGGCCACAGAAGCCACAGTGAAGGGCTGAGCCTTGTCGAGAGGTAGGAGTGGACCTGCCACGGCAAATTCTGGGGCACGGCCCCGGCTCGCTGAAGGCCTGTTGGCTGCGGCTCGATGGGTCTCTTTTGTCTTGTCGCGAATGAATGGTTTAGATCAGGGCTATTCAATTAGCTTCAGTCGAGGGCCGGATTATAAAATCGAAAAGTTGAGGTGGGCCGGTGGGTTTAGCTTATTTATTGAAACAAAACAGTATCAATAAGTCAGCTAAAGAAAAGTATTGTATTTACTTGGAAATGCAGATTTATAAGACCATACTAAATAACTTATTTACAGCTATTTACAAATATATGAATTATACAAGATCATAGCTATTGGTAAGAAACATTTTATTAATAATTATTATAGTCTTAAATTAAAATATTCTGACAGTGAGACAGACTTCGTAACCATAGGTAAAACCATGGCTCACTCACTACTGTATAAAAATGCCTAAACAGGTAAAAACTATACACACAATGAATTATATATTCCTCTACCCCCCTAATAAATCTAATGCAATATAAATGACTATAACATAGTATTCAATATAAATATTCCACATTTCTGCCCAAATCATGTTAAATTATACATTCATGGTAAATGTTTGTAAGCTTGTGGTGATTAGGGGATATATAGTCTTCTAACTTTGTTCTTGTTTCTGCTATTTACCTCATCAGTCGTGTTGGGAATGTTAAAGGAGTAGTTCACTTTTAAAATGAAAATTCTGTCATCATATACTCACCCTCATGTTGTTTCAAACCTGTATGAATTTCTTTCTTCTGCTGAACAGAAAGGAAGATATTTAGAAGAATGTCAGTAACCAGGCAGTTTCTGGTTCCCATTGACTTGCATAGTATATTTTTTTCCTACTATGGAAGTCAATGGGAACCAGAAACTGCCTGGTTACTGACATTCTCCTAAATATCTTCCTTTCTGTTCAGCAGAAGAAAGAAATTCATACAGGTTTGAAACAACATGAGGGTGAGTATATGATGACAGAATTTTTATTTTAAATGTGAACTACTCCTTTAAGGCTGTTTCATCCTATTTAAAACTAGTTAAAATCATCGAGTGATTTGTGGTTTGTAACAGAGAGGAGTGTCCGATTGAAAAGCTTATCACTGATGTCGCAACACTGTTTAATAATAGTGTCCGGGACCGGGAGTAAACGCAACTCCTTTAAGCTTGCGTTCCGTTATCCACTGGGCCGTGCTGCCAAGTTCAAAGTAAACTAGTGAAACAACTGAAAACAGCGCTATTTGTTCTCTATTTGTTGTTACTGACCGAGAAACCGCTTCAGATGATTGAGTGACAGAACGGTCCGAACGAATCTGAATCGTTTCAGACCGTTATGCAAGCGCGTTTGGCCAATTCATGGAAAGGAAATAATCGAACCAACGAATTATTAATATTGCTGGTTCAGTCGACAGAAATAGGCTACGGGACACACATAATAACTGCTGAAATATTCGGACTGAGAACGTTTCTCTCAGGTCAGTCGGAGCGCTCATGGTACACACACAGTGCGTATAGCCGTCCAGCTGCAGGCGCCACTGCGGCCACGCGCAAATCTAACCAAATTTAGCCGCACCAGGGCCGGATGGAGATGGTTGGCGGGCCGCACTTGGCCCGCGGGCCGCCAATTGAATAGCCCTTTAGATGATCATATACAAAAAGCGTGATCATATACAAACATGTATCGCATGCGTTGCCGGAATACTTTAAACCCTGCGATATTAATAGAGTTGCATACAGAGTTATTTTTTCGTCGCGTGACGCGCCTCCCCTGTGCCTCTTTGGCGCCCCCCAGGGGAGGCGCGCCTCACCTATTGAAAACCGCTGGTCTAGTTAACACAATCTCTGCTGACATTCAGGGATGCTTGTGGTCGTGTCTGCGTGTAGATCCAACATCTGATCTAGGATCGGCCCGGATCTGGCTGACTACAGTGTAAAGACTATGGGGCGGATCTAATCCGTGGGGAATTTGCATAAATTAATTAATAATTGGTAATTAATAATTATTCATACATGTTTGGATTACATGTCATACATGTTAATAAATCTCCCTCTAAGGGAGGATGTCATTTTACCTGCATGCATACCTGTGTATCCTTTTAACTACAATTAGATTGCAGTTAATTACACTGATCACGTCTGGCAAAACAGGCAAAATTTATTTAGCTCAATTGTCAGAATAATATTGTGGGGATCTCCAATATCATCTTACTTTATAGGATTTCAGGAAACGCAATTCTCTGGCCAGAAGAATTGGGCTTCCTGCCCTATAATGAATACTCTTTAAAACATCTTTGATTTATAAAGCTCGTAGCTTAAGACCTTTGACACTTAAGGGACTTGAAAATTAGCAAAACAACGCAGTTCATCAATCACATGAATATAATGAATTTAATATAGGCATAACTACTTATACATTTACTACGGTTGCCTGGGATATATGTATTTACAGACATAACGGACATACAAAACACAATAAATATCGATGAACGAGAAATACATAGCGTTGGGACAATGGAGACACGTGTGTGAGTGAGTGAGGGTGTGAGAGAGAGAAGAGAGAGGAAAGAGAGGAAGAGTAGGGAGTTGCAGTTATGCAAGAGAGAGTTTCGAAAGACCCGAGGATCTTTCTAGATAGCAAATTCACATAGACAACGGAACTTTGAGAGACAATAAGACTTCAACAATTCTTAAAAGCGTGATCAAACACGTATACTTGCACAGGTAACTCTCTGGATGGCTTGTGAAGAAGTGTGTGTGTGTCTCGGTCTGGCGCGGCACGGGGTCACGTGCGCGCGTTCCTCCTTCAGAGCGAGCGCGCGCGCTCGTTTAAAAGTCCTTGGTAGGTGGATTTGCTGAAAAGATATGTTACGCGGTGTTCTTTTCACTTCGTGGAAGTAAACAGCGTCGAATATGAAAACAAAACTTTAACTTAAAAGAAAAGAAATAAAGATCCCAATGCGGAAATCACGCGGAGTTACATCTTGGCTGGTGAAGAAACGCGTGTGCGTCTCTGGGTCCGGCGCGTCACGTGGTCACGGGCGCTTGCTTCTCCTGTGCGGGGAAACCCCATGGGATTTTGACGATTGGAATTAAACACGGAGGCTTATCTAGACTGAAAAACACAAACTAAACTAGAAACACATAAAAGAAAGGCGAAGGGCTCGCCAGGAGGCGAGACGTTACATCATGACACGAGGACGTGGGCGGAGCTGGGAAGCAACCTTTATCACCTCGGAGAAGTCCGGCCTCTTCCCGTTGACTCGGCCAATAAGAGAGTTGAGATTCGCAGGCGGGACGTTGGGTTTTATGGCCTTTGTTTGTAGAAAGGCATTTGAAAGGAGGGGGAAAATGAGAGAAACTTCGAAGAAACGATGAAGAAAACTATGAAAACGTCCTGGTACTATTCATATGTTGTTGTTGTTATCGACATATAATTTACTCAGTCATCTTAATTGTCCCAGGTTGTAGATTCCAAATATGCCACACATTCTGTTGGTTAATCATAGTTTGTAAAGTTTGAACATTATACCCTTAGGTTTTCAAACAACATCGATCAAACACAAAATAAAAGGCACATCGTGAGATAAGGAGATGAGATAGATTGTTCATACAATTCTCAAAGGGGACATATGATAAAAATATATATACATGAATGCAGAATTAATTTCTCCTTCTTAGTTAAATCCTGAGACTAGGCAGTTAAATGTAAAAATTAGGGCCGGGACTGTAACGCGTTAATTAAGATTAATTAATTACAGACTTTAACGCGTTAATTAACACAAAAAATAATTTTAATCGCACTTATTTTTGCACCGCGGAACGTTTCTCACTGGATGAGTTTCGGCGGACCGATTATACTGGAGCACCAAATAGCGTTCATGATGATGTAGAGATCGCTTCATTAGCCGCTTTCCGACAACTTAGTTATAGGAACTGTCCACTTCTAAACAGTTCTAAGAACTACTCTTCCCCCAAACTCGGTTTTGCTGTTTGCATTCGCACTGGCCAAGTGGCCATAGGAACTGCTGGAGGGGTAAGGGAGTGACGCAAGCACGGCGGCGGCGGCGCCACATACAACAACAACAACAAACCAGCATTTCAGGCTATCGCAATGTTACTGTTCTGCCTTGCCGGGACCTTAATAACGGAGTAGATAGCCTAGATCGCTTTAATTTGGTTGGCCCCGTGGATGGGACATTTTGTTATAAAAAACGAACGGATGGAAGCGTCAATAAGAGCATGGTTGTGTGCAAGTTTTCCAACAAGGAATTCGCAAAAATTGCACTGGTCTGCTGGACTTGGTTGAACAAAAATAAACAATATGTTGTTGCTTAAGCTTATGTATTCAGTCATTATTCAATGGTATACTAAAAATCCATGTGGAAAAAATTACTTCTCACTGTTCTCAGGTCAAATATTTATGCGATTAAAATGCGATTAATTTCGATTAATTAATTACAAAGCCTCTAATTAATTAGATTAATTTTTTTAATCGAGTCCCGGCCCTAGTAAAAATTCATAATGATAAAGTCATAGTTATTCCAATGTAACAATGACAAACAAACACACATAGAACACATTAAATATATTTGTTTAAATGTCTTTAAACAAAGAGAAGTTTCTTTTCTCTTTAGGATCCACTTTCTTTGGAACATTCCGATCTTAATGTCTTGTAAGCAGACACCACGCTCTGTCTGAGTGTGGGGGATTGTGTGTGTGTGTGTGTGTGTGTGTGTTTGTTTGTTTGTTTGTTTGTTTGTTTGTTTGTTTGTTTGTTTGTGTGTGTGTGTGTGTGTGTGTGTGTGTGTGTGTGTGTGTGTGTGTGTGTGTGTGTGTGTGTGTGTGTGTGTGTACACAAGAGTACACACTCCAGTTTATGAAATGTGTTTTGTGTTGTAAGTGTTTGTTGCACATCTTGATGCCTTGATAACAGGGGTAGGGGGCTCCCACTTAAAGCACTGTGGCTCGATGCCAGACATTTTCACTGTCATAATGGATGACAGTGTTCCGTCCAGTGCCAACCTGTTTCTAGTTTTGGTTTTGTTCAAACCTACAACAGAGAACACTCTCTCTGTATCTGCATTGGAGTGGGGAAGAATTAAAACCAGTTTGGCAATCTTTGACAGCCGTACAAATCGTCTCAAACTGGTCACCTTTGAAAAGAAAATGAAGCAATTAGACCTTAACTAAATGTCAAAAGGTGTGTAATATCTCTTACCCTGTTCTTCATTGATGACATATTCCCCCAAAAACCCTCAATGTCGAAATTGGCTGGGTCTTGGGACATGGGATTGTCCATCAATTGATACTCTAGGAACTCTTCGGTGATCTGATCATGCTCTTGGGGTCCCTGATAAAGAAGCACTTCGGCAAACCTAAAAAAAAAGAACACAATGTGCACTGAACTGTTTAAGATGATGTGGAAGAAACAACAGGATTTGTTTTCTGAACAACATCAAACTTTATAATTTATTAAAAAATTTAAGAAAATGTAGTATTGGAAATAAGGAATTATAAATAAGTAAACCCATACCTGTCGACAAAGTACAAGGCATCTTCAACACTGCACTCGGTCCTTTGCTTGACATCATCAAATATTGAGTGCTTGAGTAGGGCCTCTCTCAGGGGTAGTTTGTCCAGTGCATATTCCACTGCTCTCACCAGAAAAGCCTGTGCTGTCTGTTGGAATCTCTGCACCTGTTGAGGTGTTTATATCTCCTGCATCAAGGAGCCGATTAAGCGTAGCTCGAGTGAATCCAACATTCAGCTTTTCTCCTGCCAAAGAGATAAAGCAGTTCTAATTAATAGTTAATAAGAGTAATATTTTTCTAATTTTACGTTGTTGTTTTTTTACTGAGTTTAACAACTGAGAATAACCACAGTTGCTAGCTTGAATATCCCAGTTGCTAGCTTGAATATCCCACCTTAATATAAGTAAATCACATCACATCAGTGACATCACCAAACTCATAACTGAATAAAATGGTCTTCTTATAAAAAGTATCTGTGTTCAGGGAGTTAGTGAAGTATGTGTATCTGCTTATGTGAAACTTGGGAGCATTACCTGGCAGTTGGCTTACGGTCCTGAAGTGCCTGAAAATCAGCTGGACCACCTGGAGATGGAGTCGCCATTCTCCCGGTAGCACCTGCTGCCGTGAGAGCCCGTCGGCTGCACGGTTGAGCAGGGCCCGAATATAAACGGCACGAAGCGACCTCAGATGCTTCTGACTCCAGGGAGGAGATGGCGGGCGAGTTGTGACATGTGACAGGAGCGTAGACCACCCAGGCGGTTGATGTACGCAACGGTCGCAGTGCTGTCCTACGAACTAGTACATGCCTACCTAGTAGCGGTGTTTTGAAGCGGCCCAGCGCAAGATGTACTGGACACCAAAATAAGCCTTTGCCGAAGGACCGAACGAACGTGGATTACCCCGCCTAGAGGAAGCGGATGCTGGACACAGCTGCATCGCAACGGCATGCTCCACTGCCGGGATATCCACATACCCCTTAGCTGCCCAGCCGTTGAGGGTGGTGAGGAGGGAGGAGCCTCTAGGACGGCTTCTGGCACTATACGGTGCCGTCCACGTCCTAGTGAGCTCCTCATGCACTTCCGGAAAGACTGGTACCGGGGCGGAGCGCTGAGATCCAGCACAGCCCACCCCGAGAAACCAATTTTCCAACCGGGAAGGTTTGGGACGTGGTGGTGGCTTCCACGCAAGCCCGAACTTCTCTGCGGCCAGGGAAAGCATAGCCGCCCATTCTGGATCGGGCTCGGGCAACGCTACATTAGCCGAAGTGGGCAACAAGCATTCAGGACTTCAGGACCTCAAGCATCAGTGTTGCATTCTCATGGTACAGACACTGACATGTCTTTCGGTCTGAGGCTCTTGGAGATGTAATGTGAAATGGACGCAATGCACAGAAGGACAAGTAACTAAGTGTAATGTTTGGGTTTTGCTGGACAAATGCAATGTGAAGGTTTTGCATCGTGTCGGTCAGAATCATCCTTTGACGTTTTAATTTTTACTGGTAAAAAAACATGTCTTGCTTGCTTGCTGTTGTCGTCCTTGCATTGTTTTCCAAAAAACTGTGAACACTTAGGGAAATGGTCTGGAGGAAATTTACTACATTTAATACTACATAAAAGTCTTCTTTAGCTTTAACAATCATGATAACACTCTTTTTAATATTGAATTTTATGTCATGCTTCATACCATAGCAAATTCGAAGCAACTGTTGTAAGCCTGCACTGTACGGAGACATAACAACATCGTCAGCATACATTAAATGATTAATGATACCATCACCTATCAGGCATCCAGTCTTACACTCATTTAATTCCATCGAAAGACCATCCACATATAGATTAAAAAGAAGGGGTGACAATAACCCCCCCCTGCCGAACCCCGTTCGTCGTATAAAACGGCTCCGATATATTTGGAAGTATTGGAAAGAAAGCTTGTATGTCTTTTAAATTGTGTTTGGTGTTTGTTTGTTTGTTTATATATGTTGTATGTTTATATGGACCCATGGGTCTGAAATAAAGAATTAATAATAATAATAATCACAAATGTGGAGGCCAAGTGGCCTGGCTCAGTTCATGACTCAAGAATGTATCAGGAATCAACCCTGAGCAACAGATTGGAAAGGGGTAAGTAAATGTATATCCTATACACATATTTCAATGTATGAACTACACACTTACAGGGGAATTTCCATGCAGCTCTAAAGCAATGTGAACTTTCTTACAGGAGAGATTGATGGCTTTCTGCTGGGAGATAGGGGTTACCCATGCCGACCAAATCGTATTACCCCTTACCCAGAACCTGAACCAGGCCCACAGCAGCGCTTCAATGTGGCACACTGCAGGACGAGAGCCCGGGTGGAGATGACCATAGAAAGCACGTTTCCAGTGCCTACGTCACCTCAGGGTAACCCCTGAAAGGGCCTGCGACATTATTGTGGCATGTGTTGTTCTCCATAATATTGCCATAATTAGAGGGGAGCAACACCCTGCCCTACAATTACAAGACCCTGAGGAAGACCCCGTCAACCCTGCAGATTTCAAGGATGGAAGGGTAGTCCGGGACATGATATGCCGCAATGTCTTCTCATATTAATACACATGATATCCACCACCACCACCACCACAAAAAAAAAAAAGAATAAACAAAATCACAGCAATTTATGGTGTTCTTTATTTCATACAAATGCAAACACAAAATAAAAGAATTAATAAACAAAATCACTGCAATTTATATGGTGTTCTTCATTTCCTAAAATAAAATATAAAAAAATAAAAAAGATTTTAAAATAGTTTCAATACTTCCTAGAATTCACCTGTGACCATACACTCACCTCTAGCTTTAGTTTCAGAATCTCGATTTCTATATCTGCCTTTTGGATCTGGCGGTCCAAGTATACAAGTTCTTTGCTGTTTTTTTCTATCTTTATAATAAGAAGAAGTCTATATAACTCCTTAACTGGCAACTGGAAATACAGTAGGTTAGAGTTACATCACGTAGTTCTAAAATTCAGAATTAAACTGTGGCATTTACTGTAAATCACTGAACTGTTTTCATCTGTGCACCTGTTGATGGACCTTCCTCCTGCTGTTCATCCACACTCTGGGAACGGGGGGAGAGATAAGAATTATCATTTATAGATATAAACTTAGATTCTATAGGCTACTCCACATATAAATGTGAATGTGTAGATTGTTTGATGTGTAGACATATTCAAATTTCCTCAGTAGGCCTCTCTGTGGCAGCAGAAAATGTTTCTTCATCCCCATCATCCTGTGAAGATGAGCATTTCATGGAGTACACTTTATAATACTATTTGTCATAATATCTGGTGTATTGAGTAGGCTACTTACAACTGCCTGGCGTTCTGTTGGGACAGGAGTCTCCAAGAGACAGATATTACCATCCGAATCTGTTGGGACCAACGAAAAACCCAACCCAAAGTAATATAAATGGAAATATCACATTTAGTCTATATAAAACATAACACATACTTTAGGTAGACCTCTTACATTTTATGAAGGCACTTAAATCTTCTGGAGTGACTGACTGATAAAGTCCCTCCAGGAATTCCCTCAGCCATTGGCCTTCCAGCATTCAGGCTCAGGGCCATCTCTTCTGCATTTGTCAGAGGTGGTGGTGCAGGTCCTCCCCCTGTTTTACGAGCCTCTGCCTTCTTTCTGATGGCTGAGTGGAAGTCAAATGAGAATGAACATTTAGACCTATGTCAAAAATGCTGCTGCACTGCTAGACACTGAATGCTATTTAGTCATTTAATATGTCAAATGTTTGTAAAGCCAGGTAGTTACTCTACACCTATGATATGCTCAAGTCTTACCTGATTGAAGTATGTTTTTATATTTAATTTTCAGCTGCTGCCATGTTCTTTTGATGCCTGCAGGATTGCACCTATACATGAAAATTAAATTAGGTTTAATAAAATACTGTTCTTCCAGTTTCACCTCTGATATTATAACAGTTGGGTAAGTTACTCTAAAATAGTTCTTAATTACTAATTAGAAATGACATCTTCAACAAGTCTAATTAGATTAATGTAATAATTACTATCTCTAGAAACTATTGGTCTACTAACTAATTTGTTCTACTTATTAATTACTTTCTAAATCCCAAATCAACCTCAACCACTTGAACAATACAAGGAGAGACAAGAAACTGCACTTCTAATGCTTTCAAATAAACAATATACAATTGCATGAATTATTATTGAATTGACCAAAGTGTGTAACTAGAGGGAGAAAGTTACATTAAAAATATACCTTTTGGAATTTGATATTAAATCCACTATTGTTTTATACAGAATTGTTTAATTCATTACACCCAACACTGTATAAAAGTAATGAAAATGTAAACTTACGCATTGACTCAAGCAGCTATTTTCTCCCAAGCTAACTCTCTTTCCTTTCCCGCTGCAGCCGTGTTGCTTTTTTTTATTTTAAATACGTGTTCAAATTCTGCATATGGCTTGCATAAGCACATCCAGTTCTGCTGGTGAGAAATATGCAGACCTCTTTTTGTCTGGCGCTGTTACCATGGTGACTCATAATATCTGCGCTCCATTGATAATGGCTTTTTATAGTTGTGGTGCACGCGCTAGTCAGTCAACTCAGAGTAGATTGAACTAATTCATTTCAGCTATACTATAACCGAAAACTCAGAGTTTCCCATCTCAGGGTAAGTCAACTCAAAATTCAAGTTTTAACTCAGAGTTGGTTGAACCTCCTTATTGAAACGGGCCCCAGTACTGTTACTATCCGCATAAAGTATTTTAATATCAAAGCTCACATATTTAATGTACGAAGGCATCCTGTATCATAACTACATGTCTGCCGTTTGTAAACATGCCAATTTTGTATTTGTATGTGTTTATGTATGTATGTATGTATATATATATATAAGCAAGAAATCATTAAAATAACAAATAATAACAGCAGAATAATTGCAATTATCACAATTGAGTTGTCAGGGGTTTTGATGGATGTTATTGATCTCTCTCTCTCTCTCTCCTCTCTCTCTCTCTCTCTCTCCTCCTCTCTCTCTCTCTCTCTCTCTCTCTCTCTGCTATATAAGCACAACCATTATTGTTGTTGTTATTATTATTATTATTATTAGTAGTAGTAGTATTAGTGGTAGGTGTAGTATTAATATTATTATTATCATCATAATTTCACAACCTAATGCTGATTTCTTTGTCTTTTTTCCCCCTCAAATGTGCAGGAAGGTACAAAGGAGCTTAATCTGAAAAACATGCTCTCAGGCCTCATGACTACTGAAAGTATATTAATGGTTTAATCATTTAAGCACTGTCATTTACAGAGGATATTAACAATAAAACAAAGTACTGAGTTTACAGCAGGGGTCGGCAAGTAACTTTGGCCGCGGGCCAATATTTTTTTTAGCCAGTAGATGGCGGGCCAGCAGCACGGAGTATGCCTATGGATACAAATTAAACCACTTAAAATACCCTCTGTGTTCACCCGCTTTTTATATCCCGACCTGACGGGTCCGCAAAATTTAGATCTCATTTCCAGAATCTCTCATTATGTCTCTAACGGAAAGAGAGAGATTAAGTAGCCCATAACAATTAGAAATGCTATACAAAAATTGTGTTTGTGTCAATATAAATATTATTTATTACTGTCAGCAGAGAAAAAAATTTATGAAATATAAATAACATAAATTAAATAGGGCAAAGCCTATCACTCAAATCACTCAAGCAACATACAGACGGGTAACACGGGTTTAAAACAATCACATGCAAACGTAAAATATGCATATTTTTAGGAACACATCTACAAAAATATGGCTGTATTTCAAGTTGATAAAATAATTAAAAATCCACATCAGTTTATTTGTGCCCACGCGCCACGCCCTCCCAGGACCTATAACGTTACTACTTTCACTTTTAAAAATTCCTCATAACCGCACGCGCGATGCCGCGATCTGCAGTTGTCCAGATGGATGCTGAGGCGTTGAAGAAAAGAATAGCTAGTGGGGATTGTAAAGTTGTCGACAAAAGTCATCAAAAATCAGGTCCAGTGTGTGGGAGAAATTTGGAGTTATCTGAAGAAAATATTGTGAAAGACTTGCTGCATGCATTTTCTTGTTGGATAGCCGCAAATGTGGAACTACATCGCTGAGGAAGCACGCAGATAACTGTGGTAACAAAGCATTTCTATCAAACAGTATTTTTCATATTTAACACTGTTAAGTATGTGTGGTTTGCAGATCAGCCGCTCATGTGAGTGTTTGAACCCAAAATTGTCAGATGTAGGCGCGCGGCTACGGCTTATCTCAAGTAGCCTAGCCTAGTGGAATAGTTTTGTGCAGCATTTAGTGCAAATATTTTTTATCAGGTAATACATATTATTTATCAGTGTGTTATACCCGAATAAATAATAATGAAAAAAAGTTCAAAAGTCGGACTGTAAGCGAATGAGACTTATAGGAGAGCATGATTGCTATTCACACCCTTATTAAAATGGCTGTAATCTGTTACCACAATAGTACTTGATCTGTTTAAAATGATTTCATTCGTATATGTCTGATAAGGTGTTAAATTAAGATTCAAAATTAAAATTCGTCTATACCCGTTATTCATTCTTTCTATTTTTGATCTGAGTGCACAATCAGAAAATCGGAAAACGAGTCGTTATTCGTTTTTTTTCATTTTAGTTCAGGAAATAAAGAAAAAACAAGTCGTTTTTTGATTTTTGTTTTTACTTTGAAAAAAAAAAAAAAACGATTGAACGAATGATACATGGCGCCTGTTTGTAAACCGTTATTGTAAAATAAAAATAGGCTGATAAAAAAAAAAAAAAAAAAAAAAAACGGAATTCCAAAATAATCCGGCGGGCCAGAAAATATTGCTGGCGGGCCAAAACGGGCCGCCAGTTGCCGACCCCTGGTTTACAGCATGATGATGTTTGTAGAAAGTATTTTAAATACTGTAATACTTTTTCCAATTTTGATTATAATCATAATTCTATTCTATTTTCATAGCCTTCTCAGACTCTTCATAAAGCGAGACGTCCATGGAGATGTTTCCCCAGTAAAGCTGGTCAAGCTTGATGTGACAGACCAAAAGCTTTGGGTCAGTCCAAAGCAAGTGGACATTGGCATGGGAGCCACAGCTGCCCTCAAGGTAATATTTATCTTAGATTACTTATTCACTGTGCTATATCAGCTGCAAAGTCACTTGACTAGTGAAGTATTTATGTTGAAAAATTAGATCAGATTAATTGTTTTGACATCAAGCAGGTGACATATTTACTAGATATGTAAATTGTTGTGTAGTGTAAGAGTTTATTTGATGTTTCAGACATGTGACTTTTGTGCTTTTGTCAGGTAATGTCAGAGTGGTGGAAGTGAGCGTGATGTATTACTGTTCATGCGAGACAGCCTGAGTGCTCTGTCAAAAATGTGTCAGAACATGAAGTACCCATCTGTCTGAAATATGATGTGCCTGGACCCCCAAAATATGCACAATGAACCAGACATGTGCCTGCAAAAAAAGTAAGCCCCTTATCATGAAATTTGTGCAGGATAAGAAGCTGTCAGCTGTCACAGCGTGTAACATCTGTAGAAATGACTTCTAAATTAAGACTCCCTTTGATAAACACTAGGCTAATTGTTCACATTTCTGATAAGTCATACTAGCCTATTATTTTGCAGTTAATTTTTGTTGTTGTATTTTATTGGAAATAAAGCCTAGTATGAGTTATAATAAATGTCTGTAGGTCTAATACATGTTCTTAGACATAATAATTGAATAGTTGGAAATATGATATGCATTTTCCAGAATATAGTGAATATAAATCTCTTGTGATTTCCACAATTTTAACTGGAAAATATTACAGATGTGCTTGTCTTTATCTAAAAGCAGGTGATAAGATTGCCTAACAATTTCAGAAGTTCCTCTTCAGTGAGGCCAGAAGAGAGGAATTCATGGCCTTCAGTGCATTGGATGGACAATTGCGAGTAAGGCCATGAATGGATATGCAGAACTTTGTGGAAAAGCTGCTGCTTCTGTCCCATGGACAAGCTACTGTGGTTCTCCATAAACAAGGAGGTGGAGATGTGCAATATGAATGAAGACACTATTGTCACGGTGCATCAATCTGGGTGTTCGTTCTGAGTCTCTGTTGGGTTGTTTTGTAGGCGTGGGTTTGTGGGTGTGTTCTACCTGTTTGTTGTCAAATGGGAATTGTCTGTAGTCCTGTTTCACCTGCCGTCAAGTGGCATCTTCACTGAGCATTCTCCAGTCTCTCTTCTCCAGTTCGGAGTTGTGTCTTCCAGGTCGCCCGCCTGTTTAAGTGGTGTTTTGAGTATTTTCACGTTTCACCTATCATCTAATAAACCGCTTACTTGCACTTGGATCTACGACTCATCATTGTGACAACTATAGTCTCACAGAGACTAATCTGTGACTATGTGAGGATGTGTGGTGGAGTGGTCAAAGTGCCTCTAACTTAAGAGCTGCTAAATGAGTGTGCATCTGCACGCAACCGGTACAGGATCTTCTTGGGAGATGAGAGGAAGAAAAAAGACAAAACAGATGAACAAGTTAAAAGGGGTTGAAGATGAGCTTGAAGAGCTACCCAAGAAAAGAAGAACAATATCAACTGTGTGTGAAACTCTAGAAAAGGATTCAGATGGCCTTGCAGAGAAGGCTGAGAATACCGCAGGGACCAAGATGGCAGAACTTATCACTAAATCCAATTCCATGAGTAAAAGATGCAAGTAAAAGAGAGGGGAGTTTGTGGACCTAAACCGTGAAATTGAGAAAAGAGCGGCAGATCTACGCCACGTCTTGAGAATTTGGGATGTTACAAAACAATGGACCTATCTATTCATTGGTTTCTCTCATTAAGAGTCATGTGATAAACAGTTATGTGAGCTTTGTGTGTGTTTACATCTATATTGGCCAAACAGTGTTGGAAGTGTTATTGTTAGTTATTACACTGTCTCCTAATTTGAAAAAAAAGGTCTCATGAAAAAGTATTTTTGCAGAGTTTACACATTGCACATAATTGATAACAAAAGGAAAACTTGAAGTTTTGATTTCCATTGTAGGAGGCAATAAATCGATTACTCTAAAGAATTTGTTATGACATTTTTGGGTCTTAAATTAAATTTGTTGAGGTCTTAAAAAGGTCTTAAAAAGCATTACATTTTACTTTTAAAATGGTGCAAGAACCCTGCTTAAGTCTTGGCAATCAGCCCCAATAAACAATAAAAAATACAGATTTTTTTATACATAGTTTAGTAGCCTACTATTATTTTTGGCAGAATTTATCATTATAATCAACTTAATTATTTCCCGGATTTTGTATCACCATAGTAGCCTGGTTCTACCAGACTCTCGTACATTTCATTTGTACAGAGAGTCTGGCACCACTCCATTGACAAGCGTTAACTTCCTTGTAGGCGGGAACTCTATTGAAGTCTAAAACTATTGGATCTGCCCAGAGTCACTCTATCTGCCATAACCAATCGTTAACGTCTGGTCGTGACGTATGTCTTTTCCCGAACCCCGTGGGAGGATGGCCGTAAATACAAAACTCGCTCTAGGGTTGGGCATCTAAGGTATGATGCCGATCCGATATGCATCTCGATACAAAGTATCCGATCCGATATATTAACGATACATGTGTGGCATTTTGCGATGCAATACGATACGATTCACAGTCATATCACGATACGATGCGATACTTCAGCACTAGCTAATTAGATCAAGTTTATGTGGTGATGTGAAAGAGGACGCGGTGCCATTGAATGAGTTTGATTATTTATTAACCAAGTAAAACCAAGACTTTTTTACAAACTGGCTTTTCTCTCAGAGCCTGAGTGTCGGTTTACAGTAGAGGGCCATTTTAGAACACATGGCATATTATTTAAGTATTTCCAAGATAAACAGAAGGTATACGTGCAATATATACTAAAAAAAAAATATTTGCACTCTTTCAACAGAAAGAAGGCTTACAATTGCACAACAAGAATTGTGATTTCAGTTTTCAACTATGAAAATAAGTTTCATAGTTTCAAAGAGATGTTTTGCCACTGAATATTCAAAAGTTAACGTTGTGAACTAGCAGTGTTATGCTGCTTTTACTTTGAAACATCAATGTCACTGTAAACAACAGGCTAATAAAATAAAATTAAATAAAAATTAATATTAAAATATGCCTTTTAGAATAGTGCACATTGGTCAGTCACCTTCAGTTAAAGGTTTTTTCTCAGAAATATTAACTGATCAACATGATCAGGGTGAAGCAAGCTACGCTGAGCTGTAACTATATCGCCAGCTGTGCTGAAAACTCTTTCAGCTGGTACGCTTGTTGCTGGGATGGACAGATATCTCTTTGCTATAGCTGATAGTAGTGGAAGATCTACTTGCAGTCTCCACCACTGCAACACATCCCCATCCAAACCTAAAGTGTCCCTTTCTCTATATTTTAAGATTTCATCCTTAGCTTTCTCCCTGATGGTCTTTGCTGGTGGTCTTGCACTCAGGAAATCTCCAAACATCTTGTCCATGGCAGTCTTTTTCTTTGGAGGGGCATCATCTACAGAAGAGGGCAGAGGAGAGGCTCATCAGTTGTGCTAAAAATATTATTTTAATTTACAATCTGAAAATTACTTCACTATATTGAATCTTCACTTCATACTTCTGTACATTTTTGGCATTGTCTCCTGTTGTGGCAAAAACTTCTGTTAAACATCATCACTGCGTAAGAGACACTCAGAGTCAAATTAATAAAAAGAGAAATGTTTATTCTTGCAAGAAGGCCCAGTCGCCATCACAGCCGTTACATTCTGTGAAGTGAGTGGCGCGCACCAGGAAGACATGAGACAGCTTTTATACTCTTTTCAAGGTTCCTTCTCACCCGCTGTACTTTTCCACCCAGATAAGGCCCCCACTTCTGTTCAGTTTCTACTTAATAACACAAACTGGTACTGGAATAAACCAGCCAAATCTGACCATTCCTAAGGTCAAGATGTCCTGTCCCATATATTCCTGAAACGTCACGCACAAGCACGTACACACATATACTTTTACACATTGAATAGATTAGGAATAAATGACTATTAAAATTTTTCCACAACAATCCCCACTTTTTATCATTCTGATTACCCATAATCACAATAATAAACAAAAAGACAAATTTTAAGTCATATCATCACATTACTCTTCATCTCTGTTTTCACATAACTGATCACTCTTCTTAAACATTTGTGAAAATAACATTTTGAAAAGAAAAAGCTTAGGCTGTTTTTGTAAGGATAGTCCCTTAAATTTTAGCAAGCAAGTAAAGAAACACTGCTGCTGTACCCCAAGCATAGCTTGACCCTCAGTCACCTTAGTTAAATAAGAAATAGTGTACAGACTAGTTAGGAAAACAACAAATCATCAATCCACAGTGGTTACATCAAAATATAAAGTATAAGAAAAGTATAATAAAACCCTTCATTTCAAAACCCTCTCCTTGTACCTTATCACATAGCGGATAAGCACAGCTTTTAACCATCTGTTCATAACAAAAACATTCATAGGAAGAAGAAAAAGAAAAGAAAAACAAACACCAAATGTCTAACACATGTCACTGTAGCTTCCCCTACTAGAATCATCATCATCACCTTTCTTGTCATTGTCATCATCATTTGGATAAAACTGTCATTTTTACCAATTTAACTGAGCTGGAAACACACAATATTGACAATCCTACCCCCGAAACCCCAAAGAGTAATCAAACAATCCATTCATTTTCTTTCTAATTAATCAGTGACCAATCAAATCTCGTTGGCGTTGTTTAAGGTGAGATGTTTGGACGGTGGTGTTGCAATCTCCATCCTTGCAACCTTGTTTGTGGAGTGGACCATCTCCTAGCTGCTGTCACCTGTGAATGGAGATCATAAGTATTTTGTTAGTGCTGCTGGTCGTCCTTCTGGTGTGACCTGTGGAATTTTCACATGTCAACAACACAATATTTATACATTTTGGAACAGAATCAGTTCTGTTAGCTGCAATCCAATCTGACATTCTGTGAAAGGAAAATTTTAAGTTATGCTCCGCTCCATTCTCTGGAAAGAAAACAAAATGTCGAGGTTATTTTCAGATAGTAAAACTACACGTAGTTTCTTTTGTCTACTGTTCTCCCGGGGCCTTCGATACCCTGGCGTTTCCTGTTGAAACAGTCCTGCAAATACATTTACAGAAAGCAAATTTTGTTTGGGACGGCCTTTTACCCAATTAAACCCAGTGTCCTCCCCACATATATTGTCCCTTTATATAACCATATTTTGTCCCCCCTTTTTGGTGCACGACTCAACTCGTGCATCAATTTAACATAGCATTTAACATAGTGTTTTGATAAAGTTTGCATCAACACTAACCCAAACGTTGTTTACATATTTTGCTGTCTCTGAAACAAAATATACATTCTTCACTTAAAGCCACAATCTCATCTGCTCAACGAAGTATTTGAAGGGCAAAGGCCCTTGGTCTCACAGCGTATCCTGCTTTTCAGGCCTATTGTTTGGTCTCTTAATTCAGTCATCTACAAACATTTTCAAAGTCATCAATTGTTTCTATCAAGTCAGGTTGTGCTGTACAGACTTGGTCACTTGTCAGTCAAATAACTCATCCTTCTGCCCACAATAATCATACATTTTTAGGGCTCTCTTGATAATTTCATGTTTGACTTAGCCAATATGTCACTTTGTTGTTGCCTTCAAATCTATAACATTTTCATTATCTCAGGCCATGCCAGATGGTGATCTACAACTCCACAATTCCAATTTACACAAATACTTAAACTGATCCAGAACGTAATTCAAATCAGCATCACAAAAGACAAAAGTAATTAATACCAGACAGAGCTTGATGACCAATCAATTTAAAGCTCGTCCTATGTTCTGTATCATCTTTTCATCAGATCCACTCACAATTATCGCCTTCTTTAAAATTTGTCATTTGCCTCAACCCATCTGTAATGATGAAACAATATACTCACTATTCAGGCGGAATATTAGTACCCTCAACTAATACATACAAGACCTAAAGTGCTGTCACCATCACACACACTCATACTAGACACACATATGTTAACTGCTCATTTTCAATGTTCGCTTTTTTCAATATTAACTCTTTCTTTTATATATTATTGCTAAAAAGATTTAAATTTTAAATAAGATTTTAAACTTCGCATTTTTCTGTAGCTTTTACCTAATTTTACATGGTCTCTTAACCAGTTCCAAAGCATTTCTGTTCATTATTCATTAGATTTTCAGTCTGCTGGGTTGCTTTGTTTAATTTTTTCCTTATCATTATTTTGCTTCAGCTTGCTCTAGCAGGCCGACAACAGAAAGACAGACACAGTTTACCATGCCTTCCTCCACTCGAGAAGTCTCTCTCTCTTATTAACAAATAATAATTACATTAAATTAATCACTATCCTTTTACCATTAAATTTTGTTATCCAGACTTTTCTCAAATCAAAAACTGTCTTCATCTTTAGCCACCCACCATGTCAAACGACCTTCAGGAGTTAAAACTATGTTATAAACACATTAGTTCAAAATCAACACTTCTATAAATTTTCTTATTCTTGCCCATGAGGCAGCCAATACATAAAAAGTTTTGTTCCTGTCTCCACAACAAACAATGGCAATCCCCTCATTTCTCAACTGGCTCTTGAAAGCCCATCTCCCTTGGCTCTTTATCTATAATTTTCTCTTCAGGGTGCTGTCCCCCTGGCTTAATTGCAGACACTTGTCACAATGAAAAACAAGCGTACGATTATGCGGTTTCTTCTGGCAAGTGGTATAGAGGAACTCACATTCTCTTGGGTCAGACTGCCGCAACTCGTCACAGCGCATCTCACCTCTCAATGCTCTGCTGACCCCAGTGGCCTCCAGTAGTCAGCGCTCAACTCTCACTACCTTTCTTGCATGTACCACACCCCCGTCCTGAGGTGCCCAATGTCCGTGACCCCCTGCGTTAGGCTGTCCCCTGGCCAGGAAGATCATCCCGTCATTGAGTAGCCACGTACACACAGGTACCGCTCTTTCCCATCACACAATCAGTTTCCTTTAACAGAACTCAGCTGCTTTCTGGAGCTTAGGAAAGGCACGTTCAAGAGTCACCAGAGCCATTCTGATTGCCTAATAGTGTTCACAGGGAGACAGGTTAATAACAGCAGTATTTAATCACTTAAATCCATTAATCATCTTAAAATCATCAACCTAGCTATACATCTGTAGCCGTAGCCATCGGGCCTGTTTCAATGGTGGAGACTTAAGATAAGACAAAGAAGTTACTGGTCCTAAAATAAAATAATCAAAAATGTTATTTCTATCATTTAAGGTCTGCATTATTATTTTAAAGACTTCTTTAAAGTCGTTCAGTTTTACATTTAAAACATTCACCAATACAAATTGCCCTCTTAATGGCAATGGTTTCTTTTACATCTCTGTGTCTGATTTTTTCAACTGAGACACTGTGCTTTTACTATAAATAGCTTATTATTACTTATGACACAGACTCAGATAACAGCCTGTTAGCTGACATTTGACTGAGAGAGACTCTGAGGCACTCAGGACCGGTAAACTGTTCTCTCAAATACTTCTAATCATCAAACTTTTATCTATAATCTTTTAACTATCCCAGCTTAAGGCATCTTTGCCAGAAATGACATTTGTTTCCAAATAAACATCATTTTAGTTGTCTTTTGCCCATACAGGGAATTTAGACATTACAGATTTCCACTCAGATCGAGTATCTGTCGTACTGGCCGTTTACAGCCACAGCAGACATCAGATTCAGATAAGCAAACTGTTTCATTACAGCCAATAACAAACTTATCTTTTGAAAGCAAAACATCAGCTTCTAGTTCTTTCATGGTCAACAGTTTTCAAGCTGTTTGTTTAATCAGATGCCTTTTACATTTTACATTTTAGGAACTGTTAATTCAGTAGCCTACTGCTTCTGCTTATTTGATCTTAAGTAATTATTCTAGTTCTATATAATCTAAACCCTTTTTAAAATGTTTAATTTAAACACAATCATCCTTTTAGTTACTTTTTCCTTTCTGCAACTCACATTTGTTGTCATTATCCATAATTTTACATCCAACTGTATTCATCAATTCACTTATAAGAATTACTATTATATATATTTTCAAAGAATTCACTTCTAAGAATTCACTTCTAAGAATTCAATCTTTTGACCTTGTTTTTTTCTCTTATTCTTTCTCAGACGAAAATGTTAATATCGTCTTCCCTTAAACACTGATCTACTTTCAAACCCACATTATTACCAGAAATGTGTCACTATCACATTTTCAAACACTTTCTTAGTGGGCATTTACATGTTAAATGGTCCTGCTGACCACAATTTAAACACTCTCCGTCTGCTCTAACTTACTGCACACCCTTGAAGCAGTGTGTTCCATTGAGGAATGCAAACAGAGCCACTGATAAGCAGTGCTCCATATTCTTTTACAGTCCACCAATGGCAGATACAACAATAGCCGAATCATCATTATTACTGGCACAACATACATTATTGATTTCCGGAATCTTTGGACATAGCTGTCTTTACATTTTACTAATTTGCTATTATCATCAACACTGATTACAGAACAAGTGCATATCTAACATCCAAAAAGCCGGGCTGAATAAGAAGACACTGCTCCTGTACTCTCGACCTTGATCGAACCCTCAGTCACTCCTCAGATATTAAATACAGACATTGTCTGCAATCATAAACACCAGGATATGCTACCCCATTATAGACCCCTTAGGTTCAAAAACAATGTTTGTCAAACTAAAACTAAACCTAATTTCAATCTTTATTTTACCATTAAAAATATAGAATTGTTCCCCATACTGCTTAAAACATTCTTCATGTCATGTTAATTCCTGTCAATCATACAATGCCTTATTTTATTCTAAAACTGTATTTTCATACCAATTAAACAGTTAATTTGACTTCCATAAATTCTGTCAGACATTTTATTTTCATCACATACAGTTTTCTACTATATTTCTTCTCAATCTTCCCCTACATGCCATTTCTTTCTGTATCCTCTCCTTTCTTTTCTCAAACATGCCAGTTCCTTCATTATCTAACCAGTACATGATTGTTTGCACAATCCCCACACAAACATATCTCACACACCAACCTTATGTCCCGTTGCCCTGTTCAACTGATTCTCGCACACTCTTAGTCTAGTTGTTTTCAGTGCTCCCTCCCTGGGGAAATCACGGTATTTTATCAATAGTTTTTTTCAGATTTTACAGATTTTTTTTACAGATTTTATCAGTTTTTTTTTCCCAATATCTAACATATATTTTCCCCCATACTTGTCCTAATTTTTACAGAAAACCGGTGTATCAAATTTTGCAAACTTGCTCTGAGATTTACCCATATTGGCTGCTTCTGTCACTTCCGTGGATTTTCTGTTTGACGCGTCTAATAATCTGATGGACGTCTCCACCAGATCTGATCACTTAACCCAAGACCAGAAAGGGCGCACCCAGTGCTTTTGCAGATCGATTAACGCTCAGTAGACTGCTACGTGAAGATCCTTCGTCTACAAAACCGTCCCTGACTGGTTCTGCAGAACGCCTCCCCACGCAGTTAGCCCTACTGTATTAACTACGACCCGTTCGTAAGTAAGTCTCAATTGACCCCCAATAAACTGCTGCACGAAGATCCCTCGTCTACAAAACCGTCCCTGACTGGTTTTGCAGAACGCCTCCTCGCACAGTTAGCCCTATTGCATCAGTTTTCTTGACTTACACCACAGAAGCTAACAGACACAGCCACTATGGTTTTACCCACAAATTTAAAAATATTTTAGACCAAAAGAAAATATTTTAGCCGTCTCTTACCAGAGATGTCTTGAGTTGCCACGGGTTCGTTTTCATCTGATTCCAGTGGAGCTTCTCCTGGCCCTGAAAGCGGTCGGCCCCTCTCTCTGAAACTTACGAGGTAGAGCTGGAACTGCTCAGTCCAGGTGGCCAAACACCGTCCGCTCTCAGGTCCAGGAGGCACTGCCAAGGAATCCCACTTCTCTGACACCAATTGTTGTGGCAAAAACTTCTGTTAAACACCATCACTGCGTAAGAGACACTCAGAGTCAAATTAATAAAAAGAGAAATGTTTATTCTTGCAAGAAGGCCCAGTCGCCATCACAGCCGTTACATTCTGTGAAGTGAGTGGCGCGCACCAGGAAGACATGAGACAGCTTTTATACTCTTTTCAAAGTTCCTTCTCACCCGCTGTACTTTTCCACCCAGATAAGGCCCCCACTTCTGTTCAGTTTCTACTTAATAACACAAACTGGTACTGGAATAAACCAGCCAAATCTGACCATTCCTAAGGTCAAGATGTCCTGTCCCATATATTCCTGAAACGTCACGCACAAGCACGTACACACATATACTTTTACACATTGAATAGATTAGGAATAAATGACTATTAAAATTTTTCCACAACACTCCATTTAAACCAACCTGTCTTGTCCTCTTTGGAAGGGCTTTTGTCGCCTTCTGTTTCAGCTGTCTGGTCCTCTTCCAATGTGTCTGTTGCCTGGTCTTCATTCGGCATTGCTGTGTCACTGACCTCTTCCTTAAAAATAATAAACATGTAAAATAATGCATATTCATATATTATTAGTTCTAAACTGCAATAACAATCTTAATTTAAATGTTCTTACCTCTCCATTCATCTGTACCACCTCTGTTGTTATCTTCATGAATACCATATCCTTGGCATCACTGTCATCCAGAAAAGCCAGGTCTTTAAAACGCGGGTCAAGTGCTGAGGCACAGTGGAGAGTGCCTTCAAGATATGTATAACGGCCATCAAAGTCCTGCCTGAATCTGTCTTTCATATGGGAAATAACCTCTAGATCACTCTCACCTGGTTGGAATTGTCTCTGCAATTTGGCTTGGACTGGAGAGATAATGGAGATGGTGGGATTTTTTTCCTCACTGAGGAGTGTGGTTGCCACTTTCAGAGGTGACATTAATTTGATGATCTCTGGGATCAGTGTCATGTCATCTTCTGTCAAACTGGCCATAGCCTCACGCCTCTTTATCTTCCTGGATAGCAGGGTGTTCAGCACAGCAGGCTGCTGCTCCCAGAAACGCTCCAACATGTCAAGGGTACTGTTCCATCTGGTGGAAACGTCATGGATGAGCTTGTGGTTGGGCAGGTGTAACTGGGTCTGTATTTCACGCAGAACTTCAGTTGCCTTGGGGCTTTTGTGGAAAAAGGTGACAAGCTTCCTAATTTTCACCACCAGCACAGAGACACTGTCCACCTTAAAGGCTTTTTGAGATGCCAAGTTCAATGTGTGGGCGATGTATCTCACGTGTGGGTCCATTTTGGCACCAGCATCAGCCAGGATCATGTTTCTGGCGTTATCTGTGACTAACGCAGGGCTCTTCTCTTCGATCTTCCACTCGCGGCAAACATCCTGAAGTAAAACGGCTAAATTATTCCCTGTGTGAGCCTCGTTGAACACTCTGGTCTGCAAAACGTGGTTTTTGAGAACCCACCCGTCATCTATGTAATGTGCTGTGACCGTTACATATGATGCTGTAGCGCAAGATGTCCAACCGTCCACTGTTAAAGCAACTCTTTGGGCTTTGAGCAGAGACTCTTCTATCTCTCTTCTGATTTTATCGTACAGAGCAGGAATCTGTTTATCGGAGAATAGCTTTCGGTTTGGTATCTTATAACGAGGCTCCAAAACATGGAGGAGGTGTTTAAAACCCTCGTTCTCCGTGACACTATAGGGCTGAATATCTTTGCAGATGAACAATGCAATAGCATCTGTTATTGCCTCAGAGCGCGCGGAATTGTTAGCAAGCGGGGCATGGAAAAAACCTTCAATACTTTTCTCACCACTTTTGGAGCTGGTAGCTACAGGTGAATCAGAGCAGGAGGCAGGGGATGCAGGGGCACTGGCAGATGCTTCCTCCACAACAATACCGTGGCGCCGCTTCAAGTGAGATATCAGATTATATCTGTGTTTACCTTGACACAAACAAACCGGAGAACGCCAGCACGACAGAGATGGTATGTCAAAGCTATGTGTTTCTCTTAAACTAAATAAACGGATACATACTGAAAACATGTGTTGCGTGATTATTGTAACTAGTTATGACTGTAACGTAAATGACATGATTTTCTTTAAAACAGCAAGATATGTATTGATAGAAGTAACGTTAGCTATAGCATATAAATCACCGCAGTATTAGCTGTTAAGTGTGCACACAAAAGCTACGGGATATAAGAAATATTGTAGTGAAAGACTTTGTAACAGTATAAAGATTAACAGAAGACATTAATGTGCTAGACAAACACACAGGTCACATTTGCGCTCAGTCCTTGTGTACTAGAATGGGCAGCATATCGCTGCCGTGACGATAGCTATGCGCCCCGTCACACACTAGTTCGGGGAACCAGGTCCGGTTGGGCCAATATGGCGCAACTAACAAGACCTGCTCTTTGTCCTCCCTGACCTTGCACAAGGTCTGTGCAAGAAGGCTCACTGGGGGAAATGCATACTTGCGTAGGCCTGGGGGCCAGCTGTGTGCCAGAGCATCCGTGCCGAGGGTCCCCTCGGTCAGGGAATAGAACAACTGGCAGTGAGACGTGTCCGAGGCGGCAAAGAGATCTACCTGTGCGGTCACAAAGCCCCTGAAAATCAGCTGGACCACCTGGGGATGGAGTCGCCGTCTGGTAGCACCTGCTGCCGTGAGAGTTCGTTGGCTGCACGGTTGAGCAGGCCCAGAATATAAATGGCACGAAGCGACCACAGATGCTTCTGACTCCAAAGGAGGAGATGGCGGGCGAGTTGTGACATGCGACGGGAGCGTAGACCACCCGGGCGGTTGATGTACGCAACGGTCGCAGTACTGTCTGAACGGACCAGTACATGCTTGCTTAGAAGCGGCGTTTTGAAGCGGCCCAGCACAAGATATACTGCTAACAACTCGAGGCAGTTTATGTGCCAATGCAGTTGAGATCCCGTCCACAGACCTGAATCTGCATGCCCGAGAAACCAATCGTCCAACCGGGAAGGTTCGGGACGTGGTAAAGGGTTACACACAAGCCTGACCTTCTCGGCGGCCCAAGAAAGCATAGCCGCCTATTCTGGATCGACTCGGGCAACGCTACACTCCCCGAAGGTGGCAACACAGCAGCCGAATCCTCATCTCCAGAGGACTGAAGCTCCCCCTCCGATGCTGCGATCGACATCTGATCGTCAGGCGGAGACCCAAAGGACACGGCTGGTAGTCCATGAGAAGGCCTTAGGGCGATGTGTTGACTGTAGAATTCTCATAATTGTATTTTGCTGGTCAAGAAGCATTTCTTGTTTTGTCAATATCTCCCTCATCAAAACTTAAAGAAATTAACATGCATATTAGCTGACTAACACATCAATTAAGTCAATGTGTTGCATTAGGATATATTCTCCAGAACAGTTTAGATAATTTAATAGATTATTTTCTAAATGCCGTATCTCCAAAGAACATCATTCTCTACAACCATTCATCATAGATATTAACCAAGAGTATTAAACCTGTGTTAACTTTAAAGCTGCACAATTGTATAACATACTTTGTAGTGGTTGGTTTCTCCTAAGGACAGATTCTGAGCCTGCTGGCTGTAAGTAATCCAACTCTGTCGGAGGGTGAATTTTTGGCAAGTTATCTAAACTTGGTTGGCTATTTGGCTGGAAGAGAGATGGTTGGTAACTTGTTTGTTGCAGACTAGCTGGCTGGTAGAAAGGTGATTGGTCACTAGCTGATGGCTGACTTGCTGGCTGGTAGAGAGGTGGTTGTTGATTTGCTGGTGGCTGACTAGCTAACTGTTGAAAAGGTGGTTGGCTCCATGCTGGCAGCTGACTAGCTTGCTGGTAGAAAAGGGAATTGGTCACTTGCTGGTGGCTGACTAGCTGGCTGGTAAAGAGGTGATAGGTCACATGTTTTTATGTTTACTTGATGGCTGGTAGAAAGGTGATTGGTCACTAGCTGATGGCTGACTACATAGTAAATTTTGCAGTGTTAAATTAGCTATATAAGAGTTAAATTTAACACTTAGTCCGAGTTTATTTGGTCCCAATCAGAATTGGTTAATTTTACTCTGAAAATTTAACACCATGACTAGAGTCAATTTATACTCTAGTCATGGTGTTAAATTTTCAGAGTAAAATTAACTCTATTTTGAGTAAAAATTCAACACTGCTCTACGCTGAACAGTGTTACCACAGTTTAACACTAAGGGAAATTATCTCTGTTTGGTGTTACCACAGTTTAACACAAATCGGAAATGAACTCTTATTGGTGTTAATATTTCACTAATGTAGAGTTTATTTAAATTTTTAATAGTGGAAAAATTCTCACTCACAAAATTCTTAAAACCCATTTGTGGTGCAACAGGTGAGTAAGTGTCAGTATTTCTCTTTGTGGTGTAAGTACAGTAAAACAATGAATCTTCTACACAATGTCAAAATAACTCTTAAAACAAGTTTTCAAAGAACAAAGAAAACAACTTCAACAATGTCACATTTAAAACTTTTATTGAAACAACATTCAGGCACAGGAAACACTCATACATGAACAAAAATACATCACATCTGCATTAAATGGCAATACGGCACTACATGCAGTGCAGAATCTGTTGTACCATATTTCATCTGAAGATCAAATGGTTTGAAAGAACACAGCTCATTAACATTCACTACCTTAAAAACTCTGTCTGGCTGCAGTCTGACTGTAAATGGTTGACTTGCATGGAATGGCACGCTGATCGAGGATGATGAAGTACTGGAGAACTGACTTCTTTCCTTGTCTCTTTCGGCCTTGGGCAGAAGGTGGGATCAGATGCAACAGCACTAGTATAGAAGAGAGGTCAGTGTCCCAAACTGTTTAGACAGAATTAATTATGTTAGCAAAACCTCGTCAATAATGAAAATTGACACTAAAGAATAAATATTAAAAACATTTATGGGAACTAAATAGATAAAATACACTGCCTGGCAAAAAAAAAAAAAAAAGGTTGCTGTTTGGATTTAAAAAGTCTATGATTGGATCACCATTGCAGTGATTATGTTTCTATCATGTTATATGTTTGGGAACAGTTATTTTAAACCATAATTGATGGAATGTGTAGTTTGTTGTATGAAAGATAGTGGTGACTGGTGACTATAGTATAATTTTATAAATAAAATTTTAGAATAGCTTGGTACTGTATGAACAAAAACAGGAATCAGGACACGGGTCTCTATGACTACACTGTCTGTTTTGTTTCAACAACTTTATGGTCCAAAGATGTGTCCAATATGTTTGTTTTCTGTTTTTTCCTGATTTCTAAAAAAAAAATAGATCAGTTGGTGGCATGCCACACTTAAAGAGAAAACAGAATAATTAGAACAATATGTAACTGTTGATACAATAAAAAACTGTTGTGACCGAACAGTTGAGGGTGAGGCAAAAAGAAAAAGTGGAAAACACCTGTGATTTGATTGGTCAAAAGATTGTATTAAGAAAGATCTGTGACTGAAATCTGCTGGGAAATACTGCTGGGATCTCGGCTTTATTGACTGCACCAATAAAGTCTGAACTTCGCAATCTAGAACTTTTAGAGTTTAGAGATTTTTTTTGAAAGACAAAATAATTTTTCCTCAACATGACTAAAATAAAAACTTATTTTGTGTTCCACATAACAGTGAGTGAATGATGACAGAATTTGCTTTACTGTTAAAATATAGATATTAAATACACTGTGATATTTAAAACCTTTGCATTTCATTGTGGACAGTGGGTGCTGGAGTAGGCCTATTTGTCCCTGTATTAGGAGATCCACTAGGCTTTCCAGAGACAGATGTCATGACCCCTATATGTATAAGACCAGAAGGTCCACTTTCTAATCCATCCTGGCCGGGAAGGGGTAGGGGTGGTTGTGGGGGTGAGGTTGTGTCGTGCTTCCTCCACACAGTCCAACACATTTTTAAGAGCATTCTGTAACCTATCTTGATGGGTCTGCTCCTGAAAAGTAATCAGAGTGGTAGCTGCATTACTACAGTACTCAACCTGTCTTCTGATTACCTCACGCATCATCATTACTGCAGGATCTGAACAACTAACAATGCATACTTCGATAGGGAATATTGTTTTGGGATTGTTGGGATGAGCACTGCATAATATACTGTGAACTAGCTCAATCTGCTGCAGAATAGTAGAATAAAAGAGCAATGGACACACACTGGGTTTTAATTATAAATTTGGTATACCACGTCTGAACAAACCCCACGGTTACCAGAACTCTACTGGTTAATAAGTAAGTACTACAAACCGAAGTAAAAAACATACCTGAAGCTGAAGAAACCCTAAACATTAACGGAAAAGACCCGCAAACCTGAGAGAGAGAGAGAGAGAGAGAGAGAGAGAGAGAGAGAGAGAGAGAGAGAGAGAGAGAGAAGAGAGAGAGAGAGAGAGAGCTGTTCTCTTCTCAGTGTTCTGTGTGTGAGTGAGCAGAGCGGGACACAGCAACACAATAAATCTGTGTGTAGGTGAGGGGCGCTGTGACTAGCCTATCACAGAACGCAGACACAGTCAGCTACCCAATGAGGATTTTTATTCAATCCGAGTACAGATATTGACTCGTATTACTCGTATAATACTCGTATTTGGAAAAAGTGCTTTATTCGTACCGGATACTCGTTTCAGTCAAGTATCCGGCTCAACTCTAGTACAGATCATCTTTATTTTGTGTTAACGTGAAGCTGCGGTTTCACAATACATTAATTACACTTACGAAAACCAGGAAAATGTTGCAGATCTTTTTATCTTACGCTTGAAACACGATTTACACCTTTACAAATCTTCTCTTGCGCATGCAAATTTAATTTACACTTGCAATCTTATGCACACTTTCACACATCTTACCCTGCATATGCGATTCTTTTAGGCGTCATTTTACCTTCATAATAGAACACAACATTCAGGCCCCATTTACACGAAGGGAAAACGCAGATATTTCCCTGCGGTTTGGCCTCTCATTTACACGAAATCCCTGTTTTTATCACAGAAAACGATTATTTCTAAAAACTCCGGCCAAAGTGGAGATTTCTGAAAACACCGGTTATTTGTTGTCGTGTCAACTGGGAGAAAGGGGGTTTTAGGTTCTCTACCGGCCTCGCGCCGTTCTCTCACGTCCCTCTGCCTCGTCCTGCTCGCCACACTAATATAATAATAAGGCCCCACCCCCTTTGTTGCGTGTTCCCGAGGGCAGGGTTTATGTACATTTTAGGATTTGTGATGCCGCCAACCCGGGAAGAAGCTTGTTGTAGTCCTTAAAAAGTGATTTCTGTAGAAGAAAATATCTCCCTTAGCATTTAACATTACACACTAACTAAAGTTAAAGGGATACTTCAGGATTTAGCATTAAGCTTTGTATTAGTAGAAAACCAGTAGTATTTTCGAATTACCTTGCTCCCCCCCACCCCTCATACCCCCCTGATATGAGAGAAAAATTAATTTTTAGTCTGGAAAAAATCCTCCGATGACGCAAAAATTGTCATTTTGCGTCATCGGAGGATTTTTGTGCCAGAGGCTAAAGACTACAGCCAGTGTTCCGCATGTTTTCACCACGCCCATATGGGGCGGGATCTCACTCACAGAATGTAAAGATAGTGTCAGCCATCTTTCTGTAGAAGCTAAGCTAACAGGCTATTGCCTCTTGGTCTGTGTAGAAAGTTTGTATAGTAGGCTAATCACGATGGCGGAAGGTAGTTTTGAAGTTGAAATGGCAGAAGGGGATTTCGAAGATCTGTTGCTCGCGGCTACCTGTACGAGCCCCACTACAGCGATAAACAGTCGCGGGAGACGGAGGAACAAGAGGCGGCCAGAGCGAGACCAGTACGAGCCCCACTACAGCGATAAACAGTCGCGGGAGACGGAGGAACAAGAGGTGGCCTGAGCGAGACCTGTACGAGCCCCACTACAGCGATAAACAGTCGCGGGAGACGGAGGAACAAGAGGCGGCCAGAGCGAGACCTGTACGAGCCCCAATACAGCGATAAACAGTTGCGGGAGACGGAGGAACAAGAGGCGGCCTGAGCGAGACCTGTACGAGCCTTACTACAGCGATAAACAGTCGCGGGAGACGGAGGAACAAGAGGTGGCCTGAGCGAGACCTGTACGAGCCCCACTACAGCGATAAACAGTCGCGGGAGACGGAGGAACAAGAGGCGGCCAGAGCGAGACCAATACGAGCCCCACTACAGCGATAAACAGTCGCGGGAGACGGAGGAACAAGAGGTGGCCTGAGCGAGACCTGTACGAGCCCCACTACAGCGATAAACAGTCGCGGGGAGACGGAGGAAACAAGAGCGCGGCAGAGCGAGGAAGGGGCCAGAAACAGTACGAGCCCCACTACAGCGAATAAACAGTCGCGGGAGACGGAGGAACAAGAGGCGGCCAGAGCGAGACCAGTACGAGCCGCAATACAGCAATAAACAGTCGCGGGAGACGGAGGAACAAGAGGTGGCCTGAGCGAGACCTGTACGAGCCCCATACAGCGATAAACAGTGCGGGAGACGGAGGAACAAGAGGTGGCCTGAGCGAGACCTTACGAGCCACAATACAGCGATAAACAGTTCGCGGGAGACGGAGGAACAAGAGGCGGCCAGAGCGAGACCATTTCGAGCCCCACTACAGCGATAAACAGTTGCGGGAGACGGAGGAACAAGAGGTGGCCTGAGCGAGACCTGTACGAGCCCCACTACAGCGATAAACAGTCGCGGGAGACGGAGGAACAAGAGGCGGCCAGAGCGAGACCAGTACAGCCCCACTTCAGCGATAAACAGTCGCGGGAGACGGAGGAACAAGAGGTGGCCTGAGCGAGACCTGTACGAGCCCCACTTCAGCGATAAACAGTCGCGGGAGACGGAGGAACAAGAGGCGGCCAGAGCGAGACCGTACGAGCCCCACTACAGCGATAAAACAGTCGCGGGAGACGGAGGAACAAGAGGCGGCCAGAGCGAGACCTGTACGAGCCCCACTACAGCTATAAACAGTTGCGGGAGACGGAGGAACAAGAGGCGCCAGAGCGGAGACCTGTACGAGCCCCACTACAGCTATAAACAGTTGCGGGAGACGGAGGAACAAGAGGTGGCCTGAGCGAGACCTGTACGAGCCCCACTACAGCGATAAACAGTCGCGGGAGACGGAGGAACAAGAGGCTGGCCATGAGCGAGACCAGTACGAGCCCAATACAGCGATAAACAGTCGCGGGAGACGGAGGAACAAGAGGTGGCCTGAGCGAGACCTGTACGAGCCCAATACAGCGATAAACAGTTGCGGGAGACGGAGGAACAAGAGGTGGCCTGAGCGAGACCTGTACGAGCCACAATAAGCGATAAACAGTCGCGGGAGACGGAGGAACAAGAGGCGGCCAGAGCGAGACCTGTACGAGCCCCACTACAGCGATAAACAGTCGCGGGAGACGGAGGAACAGAGGGCGGCCAGAGCGAGACCTAGTACAAGCCCCACTACAGCGATAAACAGTCGCGGGAGACGGAGGAACAAGAGGTGGCCAGAGCGAGACCTGTACGAGCCCCACTTCAGCGATAAACAGTCGCGGGAGACGGAGGAACAAGAGGCGGCCAGAGCGAGGACCTAGTACGAGCCCCACTACAGCGTATAAACAGTCGCGGGAGACGGAGGAACAAGAGGCGGCCAGAGCGAGACCTGTACGAGCCCCACTACAGCTATAAACAGTTGCGGGAGACGGAGGAACAAGAGGCGGCCAGAGCGAGACCTGTACGAGCCCCACTACAGCGTATAAACAGTTCGCGGGAGACGGAGGAACGAGAGGTGGCCTGAGCGAGACCTGTACGAGCCCCACTACAGCGATAAACAGTCGCGGGAGACGGAGGAACAAGAGGCGGCCAGAGCGAGACCAGTACGAGCCGCAATACAGCGATAAACAGTCGCGGGAGACGGAGGAACAAGAGGTGGCCTGAGCGAGACCTGTACGAGCCCCACTACAGCGATAAACAGTTGCGGGAGACGGAGGAACAAGAGGTGGCCTGAGCGAGACCTGTACGAGCCCACAATAAAGCGATAAACAGTCGCGGGAGACGGAGGAACAAGAGGCGGCCAGAGCGAGACCAGTACGAGCCCCACTACAGCGTATAAACAGTGCGGGAGACGGAGGAACAAGAGGCGGCCAGAGCGAGACCTGTACGAGCCCCACTACAGCTATAAACAGTTGCGGGAGACGGAGGAACAAGAGGCGGCCAGAGCGAGACCTGTACGAGCCCCAATACAGCTATAAACAGTTGCGGGAGACGGAGGAACGAGAGGCGGCCAGAGCGAGACCTGTACAAGCCGCAATACAGTGATGAACAGTTGCGGGAGACGGAGGAACAAGAGGCGGCCTGAGCGAGACCTGTACGAGCCGCAATACAGCGATAAACAGTTGCGGGAGACGGAGGAACGAGAGGCGGCCAGAGCGAGACCTGTACGAGCCGCAGTACAGCGATAAACAGTTGCGGGAGACGGAGGAACGAGAGGCGGCCTGAGCGAGACCTGTACGAGCCGCAATACAGCGATAAACAGTTGCGGGAGACGGAGGAACGAGAGGCGGCCTGAGCGAGACCTGTACGAGCCGCAATACAGCGATGAAACAGTTGCGGGAGACGGAGGAACGAGAGGCGGCCGGAGCGAGACCTGTACGAGCCGCAATACAGCGATAAACAGTTGCGGGAGACGGAGGAACGAGAGGCGGCCGGAGCGAGACCTGTACGAGCCGCATACAGCGATAAACAGTTGCGGGAGACGGAGGAACGAGAGGCGGCCAGGAGCGAGACCTGTACGAGCCGCAATACAGCGATAAACAGTTGCGGGAGACGGAGGAACGAGAGGCGGCGGAGCGAGACCTGTACGAGCCGCATACAGCGTAACAGTGCGGGAGCGAGACAGAGGCCGGCCGAGCGAGACTGAGCCGCAGACTCGAGCTGGGGCGGGCTGCCGGTGTCAGTGCTCTCTCTGTGCGCCGATGGAAACAGATATTTTTTTGATTAAAAGTTATAACTCACATTGGTTGTGGTTCTTTTTATAAACCTTTAGTGTTACTAGAGTATGGATTAGCCTAGATAATGTATTAGCTTTGAGAAATAGTGATTTCAATTGGTGGAAAACAGTTCATATGCAGAGCTACTAAGCTACTCTGTTGACATGTTCCTGCCTTGCATCATATTTTTAATGTGAAAGTGTAAGTTGTGTTATATACATTAGGCTAGTACATCCCGGTACAATGCAATTTAGCACCATTTCGATGGAAATTTATCAAATAACTCACGATGTATCAAAGCAAGCATATTTGTATCCATTTTTCGGATTCTGCCGCCTGTAACCGGTAGGTGTGGTTTGGGAGTGGCCTCGTAAGGGCAGCAAAGCAAGTGCATTCTGGGAGTTGTTGTCTTTCAGCCACATGAGTAAAAAATACATTTTCTGCCTTTTCTCAGTCTAGAATGCTTCAAATTCAAAAATAATTTCACATTTCTACTACATAAATGACCACTATTAAATACACATTCATCTTCCCACAGCTGAACTATCCCTTTAAAAAAGTGAAATCATAATCAAAGACCCCTTTAAAATATGTGCTTGTACAAATGTGTAGTTAAAATGTTGTGTTTAATCTAAGGTGGAAAGTCTATGATCACAGTACTGTATATGACTCTGAATGACTATAGGCGTAGGGCTCCACTAAGCACAAGGGCATGAGTGAAGTACAGCCTTACTGATTGGTAAACTGCACTATGGTTTTTCCTCAGTCATATAGTGCTTTTGAACAGTTTTTCTTACTGTAATGTTACACATTTTTTAACAGCGCGGGTGGCAGAAGGGTGAGTAAATGATGAGAGGATTTTCATCTGTTGGTGAACTATCCATTTAATGCTAAACTATGGCAGATTGAAGAACCAGTAGAAATGATAACTATGGGACAGTGGATTAATGCGAGAGACGTAAATCTCAGGTATAGGCTCCGATTTATGTTTCTGCTGGAGCACCCATGGGATCGGCGCCTATGATCTCAGGAAAATAGTGGCTGAACTGTCTAGATGGGACAATGAACTCAGCTGTGCCTGTAGACGTGAGTCTAAATGGAAAAATAAGTACTTCATTAAGACACACAAAATAAATTAAGTGACTTATAGTCACTTTGTAAGTGTTATAGCTTTCTTTTTAATTTTTTAACTCTTAATGTGAACTGTATTATTAACCTTACCATTGCGTTATTAAATGTATTTCACTGATACATTCAGCTCTGAATTGTCATCTTTTCTTTGTGTGTGTGTGTGTGTGTGTGTGTTATATATATATATATATATATATATATATATATATATATATATATATATATATATATATATATATATATATATATATATATTCTAAGTAAATTTTTATGCACTTTGATTTCAGACGCAGCAGCGTACGTGAACAGGACTTTTATTTTGGTCTTGCTGTATGACGTCATAAGGCTGCGTCGCGCTCCTGCGTTGATCTGCTGTGAAAGGTTTGTGTTTTAAGCGTTTAAAGCATAGAAACTGTTTAAAACGACGCAGAATGTATTATGTATTATTAAATGTAACATTGCATTGCTTTACCTAACAGTCATTAAAGTTGTGTGAGCAAAGTAATGAATAAGAGAACACACAAGTAACAAAAGTTGCGTCTCGTTTTATAGTGAATCAGTGTCATAAACACGAATTCAGACACTGGTAAGTAACGTTAGTGATGAGAGAAACGGAGCTTTTCAAAACTCGAGTCAATTGAATCAATCACTTTGCATAATTATTATTTCTGTTAATTATTCTCATCTTAAACAGGACAAACACACAGAAAAACTCCTGGGGAAGCGACTGAGATCCGTGACTATTAACGTTATAAAGACGACGTTTATTAAAGAGGAGACTGAAGTCATGAAGAAACATTCAGAGTAAAACCAGAAGAAACCGAGGAACAAACAAATATGGTGTTTATTAAAGAGGAAAGTGAAGCTGTGAAGATTTAAGAAACATTCAGAGTGAAACAAGAAGAAACTGAGGAACAAACAAAGATGCCGTTTATTAAAGAAGAGAGTGAAGACATGAGGATTGAAGAAGAGAGTGAAGACATGAGGATTAAAGAAGAGAGTGAAGACATGAGAATTAAAGAAGAGAGTGAAGACATGAGGATTGAAGAAGAGAGTGAAGACATGAGGATTAAAGAAGAGAGTGAAGACATGAGGATTAAAGAAGAGAGTGAAGACATGAGGATTAAAGAAGAGAGTGAAGACATGAGGATTAAAGAAACATTTAGTGTGAAACAAGAAGACATGAAGATTGAAGAAACATTCAGTGTGAAACAAGAAGAAACTGAGGAGCAAATAAAGCTGGCGTTTATTAAAGAAGAGAGTGAAGACATGAGGATTGAAGAAACATTCAGTGTGAAACATGAAGAAACTGAGGAACAAACAGGTTAGTTTCATTCTCAAAGCTAAACTCGCTCATTTGAACCTTATTAAAATGTCCAGCTCTACAGAAATTAATGATAGTTTTAAAGAATATCACTAATATTTCCTTTAATATTTAGTATTTTTAGGGGGGTTTGACTAAATATTACCTAAATATATACAAATATTTTACTTAATTAAAAAAATTCAGCACCGTTTATCATCTGCAATACCAAGGTGTAACCACTAGATTGCTGTATAGCCTTGCCGAAACAGTTGCTGCTGAATGACATCACAATACAAAGTACATTACCTGTGTTGTGTTATTCATATGGATACATGCAAGCTGTATATGAACAAGATTTGAACCAATGTGGTGAAGTGCTGAGTCTGATCTAAAGCTGTTCTCATGATTTTTAATGTAATTAGGCTAATCAAACTTTAATTCATGTTATCTTTTATTTTTATCCTGATTATTTATATAGTTAAAGTAAATTATACTTTATCTATATCTAATTTTCACTATAAAAAACTATAAAAACTATATCTAATTTTTAAGGTATATTTTGCGACATTGTTAATTGTTATTAAGCAATAAGGCACAACATTTTTTTTTAAATTACAAGCATGTCAGGTCAGAATTAACAGAATTATACTTTTATCATATTTTTTAGCGAAGTTTATTATCGAAAAATATCGTAGATGGTTAATTTTTTTATCTCTTATCATTTGCTGTGCTGCTGTCTTAGCTAACTAAAAAAAAACAAATAACAAGAAATGTTTAATTTCACAATCTATAGCTTTGGTTATTTACTAGTATATGAAACGTATAAGTTAAAAGACATTAATGGTCGTTATGCGGTTGCTAAGTCTGATGTCACGCGTGACGTTTAGCGTCTTCCGCTCCGCTCGTCCAGATCCAATAACAATGGCGGAACCTGTTAACTTATCTACGATCATGTCCTACTTTAGTGAGTTAGTGAGGGGCAAAGGCATTTGTTTTCAAGTCGAGTTCGCACGCCACTGCGCAATACACACACATTGTGTGTGTACACACATTCATAAACTGGACGATGATAGCTTATTTATTGTATAAAGTAATGTATATGTCCAAAAAATGGTAATGCCATACTTTGTAGTAGTGCTATATGGCGTAATAATCTGTTTGGTTGTAAAATGTATTACCTGAATGAAATGAAATCGAATGTATCGTCGTGTGGAATAATTCATTCACAGACAGCTTACGTAACATACGAAGATGTTCAACTAATAAAGATCTTCATCGCTGGCAAAAAATATGATGCATTTGCAGATTTACTTTCTAGACTGTACTGTAGACTGTGGACCGTCACTTCATACAACGCTCTTGATGTTCTTAAATCTTCCTGTTACGACTCCGAGACGATTCAGTGCGTGAGGAAACTGAACAGATCATTCAAACTGATTCGCGAACCGATTTAGACAGATCTGCCCAACTTGTTTGATGACGTATTTGAACAGAATCGACTCAAAAGAGTGATTCATTTGTGAATTGAGCATCGCTCATGCCCAGAAAAAAAGAGAGAGCGCGCGCTTAGAATGAACTACGCTTTTAACAACATTGCATTAAAATAAAGTAACGAGAGGAACGTCGTCCAACGTAACGAAGTAAAAGTACAGTTTTTTCATTAGAAATGTACTCGAGTTAAAGTAAAAGTACCCACAATTAAATCTACTCTTAAAAGTAAAAATTTTCCAAAAAAATACTCAAGTAAATGTAACGAAGTAAATGTACTTCGTTACTACCCACCTCTGATTAACTCACCGGCCGTGGCTGCAATAGTGTCCCGATTGTCTCACGAGTCGCCCCTAACAGAGGGACGGTGACCCAGCACACCGTGACCCACCACACCGTCCATCAAGTCGAACCATGGAAAGTTCCTTCTCTGAGCTCTGCTTTGTCCATTGTGCGTTTTAATCGCGCCCGCAACTTTTTTTTATTTTTTTCCTGAACTTGAAGCGTTGCTCGCTGAATGCTTAGCTTAGAAAGTTCAGCATCGATTTATTTTATAACGTCCTCGTTTCTTCACACGCCGTCAAATTGACATTGTACCCTTTCTTCTGCCCAAATGCTCAGAAGAGCTTTGGTATCCTCGACAGACCAGTACAGGTAATATAAAAAGGTGAAATGTGCATCTTGCTTCAGATCATAACGTTCCATAACACCGATAAACTCCGCCTTTTACCTTGAGCACGCCTCTAGCCCGAGCTGGCCCGCTTTGGCCCAAGGTTTTCGACGGGCCAGAAATCCTGGCCGTTGGCCCCGAGTAAGCCCCGATCAAGCCCCGGAAGTGACAGTGGAAACGCGACTGGCCCTGGCACGCACCAGCACGGCTCGGCCCTGGCCCGGCAGTGGAAAAATGTCTACCGACTAATATTGTAGAAATAAAATTTAGACATTGTGAGGACCATTTTCCTGGTCCTCACTAGATAAATGATTGTTTTATGATAAAGTCTAGTTATATTTACATTTTGGAAAAGATTCAGTGCATCTCTAATAGTAATAGTCATTTCATTGCACATAACTAAATATTCCAAACCTTTTTGATGATCTATCATTACAATGAACATGCTAAGAAAATGTGTGCGGTCCACCTATCTGACTATCCTGTCTGGCCGGGACATATATATAAAATATAAAATTAATAAAGTTTCCCTTTAGATGTGCTTGAGGACTTACGGGCTTATGTTCGATGAAGGCCAAGCTGCATTCCTGAATGGTGTGGCAAACCACTTTCGCTCCGCGGCCACGGACAACATTTGTAAGTTGTAGGTGGAAGCAAGGCTGGCAGCTGCGTCAGGGCGAGTTACCCAACGCCATCTGTAGGGTGACATAGGTATCAATACGATGTGGAATGGCATACCTGTGATTCCACTGGAAATGTGTTGATGCTGAGTTTACATGGTGTACTGCTCGTAAATGCATAAAAAGACTCTTGATGCGTGTCTAGTTGTCATGGCTAGTTGGTTGGTTTAGCTAACAGCAAGGCCGATGGACGTGCGAAAATGGCGCGAACGTCACCTGTGAGACGCACCGGTCTCGCATCTCTCACGGAGGAGCGGAAGCATAAAAGGAGGAGCAACAACGGTGAAGATGCGAGACCGGTCCGTCCATCCGTCCACTCACGTCCATCGGCCTAGCGCAGTTCTCGCACGTCCATCGGCCTCGTTGTTAGCTAAACCAACCAACTAGCCACAACAATATATAGATACTACTTTAATAGGTAACGTTAACGTAACGTAACAGACAATGTGAATTAGACATGTAGTGTACACAAACCTTTTATTACTTATTTGCCTCGCTGGATGACCACGCAGGTTCTCTGCTGTGATGAGCGCTCGTTGTGTGCCTGTGGTGGACTCTGGGGATGATATGTTGACGTTCGAAGCACAAACAATGGGTCAACCGATGTATGTTGGGTTGATGGATTTTGACTCAATGCATGAGTTGCACAAAATAACCCAAATTCCATATAAATAACCCATAATGGGTCAAATATTTCATAACCCAGCGGTTGTGTTAATGAAATAACCCAGCTGTTTTTATTGTGTATGGTTTGGACTTTCAGACCTTTTACAGGAAGTTCCGGTGGTTAGCTGAAAAAAACAGAAGGTGGCAGGAAAAATGAGGCGTGGTAGCACATGGGGGAGAGGAGGAGACTAGGTGCCAGAGCTCGCATGATTGCTTGCAGTCTTCTCCTCTCCTGCCGGCGACGATAAAATGTTCGCACGACGAGGACGTTCATTTGGCGAATTTGAACTTGCCTTGTGTATAGTTGGTGCTGCAGGTAATTATGCCATAAAAATAACAATATAGTTGCAACGATATGCATCTGTTCATTCATGTTGTCAAAGTTACCCTGCCGAATTGACAACACGCTGACGTCAGACGCACGTCCATTTACAAACCAATCAATGTCAAGATGCAACCCACATAGATGATGACGACCGGACGCAAGTATGTCACGTAAAGTTCTTTAGTGCGCTCGCATAATTGCAGTGTGAAACCAAACCACAACTTTCTGAAAGTATAAAATGTATCAAAACCTGAACTTTGGTTCGGACCTTGGTGCGGACTTTCAGGTGTGAAAACGCCCTTGGTTAGGAGGACACTGTTGCAAATTTATCATTCATGCTGTTTTTGACATTAACTTTTAATGAAAAGCTGGATTTATTTGACAAAAGAAGACCTAAAGGGTTAGTTCACCCCAAAATGAAAACTCTGTCAGTAATTACTCACTCTCATGTTGTTCCAACCCCGTAAGACTTTCGTTCATCTTCGGAACACAGATTAAGATATTTTTGATTAAATCTGAGAGCTGGATCACTCCTTGACGGCCCAGAAAAGTTATTAAAGACATCGTTAAAATAGTCCAAGTGACTACAGTGGCTCAATCTTAAGTTTATAAAGCGACGAGAATACTTTTTTTGTGCGCAAAAAACAAACAAAAATAACGACTTTATTCAAGTTTCATTTCCTTCTCTCTTGGCCTCGAGATTTCACGTAGTAAAATTGCGTATTGCGTCCATGTTGTACGTCACATGTAGCCTTAGAGTTCTCAACGGGCCTGAAAATTATAACCCGACCCGACCCGTGGCTTTTAAAGCCCGGACCAGATGTAACCCGACACATCAACATCAATTATCTGCCCGAACCCGGCCCGCGGCCCGACTCGGACGCGCTCTTCAATCTATCGCCGTCGCGGTGACTCTATTAATTCTGGTGAAATCACAAAATAAAATGCACACAAACTTAGAAAGATTTACTTACTAGTCCATCAACAAGATCGCCAGGTCAGCATCCAGTGCTGCTTTTTAGCTCGCGCCGACGAGTGAAAGCCCGACCGAGTGACTTGTCTGGTTTCTCACGCGGTCAGATTCTCTTTTACTTTTTCCTAGTCTCTTCCGACCGCGTTTTCTGTGCTTTTTCCATCGTCTAGTATCACGTCTGAAATGCGCGCAAGTGCAGCTGCCAACTATTTTCAAAGGAAAGTAGCTAACGCCATGCCTGTTTTAATAAAAATCTTAACGCAATAATAAATAAAAAGAACTCAAACAGCCAGCGAGCGGGCGGGCTACGAGTTTTGAAACAAAATAGGCCTAACCTACAAACATAATCGTATGCTTATAAGGCATCATGGAGGAACTGTAGTGCGTCCACAGTGTGTTTCTCCTCTCTTACGGCCAGCCACCCGCGATGCACTTTGCACGCAGCAGCCAGACTTTCTTTACGGTGAACACCAGCTATGATTAATACTTTATTTTTTCACTGAGCAGAAAAGATTAAGCCCGAGGTCTGACCCGAGTCATTTGCTTATATTTTCAACCCGAACCCGCGGGTCCCGTCGGGTTTGTCGGGCCGACCCGGCCCGTTGAGACCTCTACGTTGCCTCACTATAGGCTGGTCATGTGTGTGATGCGTGTGATGTTCAACCAGAAGCTCTACGCAATTATTCTACGTGAACAATCTCGAGGCCAAGAGAGAAGGAAATGAATACTTGAATAAAGTCGTTATTTTTGTTTGTTTTTTTGCGCACAAAAAGTGCGCAAGATAAACTTATGATTGAGCCACTGTAGTCACTTGGACTATTTTAACGATTTCTTTAATAACGTTTCTGGGCCGGCAAGTTTCAATCCCTTAGAAGCCTATGGGTGAGTGATCCAGCTCTCAGATTTAATCAAAAATATCTTAATTTGTGTTCCGAAGATGAACGAAAGTCTTACGGGGTTGGAACAACATGAGGGTGAGTAATTACTGACACAATTTTCATTTTGGGGTGAACTAACCCTTTAATTTGGAGCAGAAAGACAAATCTTTTGAAAGCATTTCAAAAAGCCAGAGCAATAAAAAACTATACCCCTGGATGACAGCATCAATCAAGGAGCTAAAGCTTTACTGCTGGAATTGTTTGCTGTTTGGGTAAGTTATTTAAAATCTAATAGGTCATGTGCCAACTCATTTTATTCAGACTGCCACTGTTTTATATTTGTTAAAATATATTTGAGAAAATAGTAATTTTGCAGACTTATTGATCAATCTGTAAATGTAACATTCATCATGCTACGTGTAAACTTTCATAGTACTTTTGTTTCATATTATATATTATATTATAGAACATAATATTCACACCATTGTTTTTATGGTATTTGAATGTGATGAAAAGCTGCCTGAATTGCCTGTGTATATCATGCATAATACTGTTTAAATCATAACACGTGACACGTGTCCCTCGATTTCACTCATTTCAGATTGGCAATATAGTTTATTAAAAGACCAATTAGCAAAATGTGTATACGTTTATATAGCAATAACACGTTAACTAATGTAAGTAATAATAAATTACTTATTCGTCAGAAATTATACCCTCCTCAGAAGTAGAAATGACTGATATGGCTTTATTCAGAGGCTTATTGCTCACAGCACGTCTCCCAAAAACAATGAAAAGCAGAGGAATCTGATTAAGATTGATGCTTTGTTTGAGGGTTTACATGATTACTGTTTGAATAGCCTACGCCGGAAATGTCAGGGTTGTCTGAACAAAGGAACATATCGAACACAAAAACAGTTTCCACCTCTCCTTTGTTTCCCACTTTTAATATGAGTTAATTTGTTTTAGCTGTATTTGAATAATTATATAATTTCAGTTTGTTATTTAAGATGCACCCTTGCCTGCACTCTTTGTCCAGTCACCGTTGTGTTAAGATGTGTGTCCACCGCAAGTTTTCTACTTTTTGAATTGGGATTAAACATTTTGAGTCTTTGGAACCGGGTTCTTTTGTCTTTAGATTACCTGCATACATTGTTACAGATGACTGGACCACATAACATGAAATCTGTGGGTGCTATAACTTAAAGGGTTAGTTTCACCATTTAAGACATGAAGTTGTATGCAATCCTTACCAGCACTATAGTGCATACACACTGACCCACTCTGTAGTCACCTCGCTGGTCAGAGTTCTGGCCGCTGGAAGTTTTTCAAGAAAGTACTCCCGGTTAGTTTCCAGGGCCACAAAACTGTGCGTTTTTACGTGAAAAAATTATTTGCGTTTCAAAACTTGATTAATTTACCACACAAAAAACACGCCGGGACAAAATTCATACCTCAGTTTTAATCGGCACTGTTTTCTTTCCATTTCTATCAATCCGCGCTGCTGTCAGCGTCAACAGTGCGCACGTTCGGATCAGCTGTTAATAGCGCGACTCGCTGACAACATGTCTGACTGCGAAACTTCTGATGATGAAACCAATTTTAGCACAATGTCAGACGGAACAGATGATGATGAAAGTAATTTTAGCAAACGCCAAAGGGATACCTTTATGAACCGGAGTATACCGATGCCGAAATGTTATTGATTGCAACACAAAACCTCAGGGCTCTCTCAAGTGTCACGCATTGAGTGTGACAGTCACTCATTTCGGTCTTTTGTCACGCTCTCCCGCCACACATTGCATTTCTCACGCTGAAAAACTATTTGTAATATATTTAATATGCCGCAGCGCCCAAAACTCTGGACCTGCAGGAAAGCGCGTCTCATCTGGTGTTGTTAGCCAATCAGAAAATAATTTACTATTGTATCTGGGTAAGATTAAGGCAACAAAAACCAATGACGGGGTGTCTTGAGAGCCCTGAAACCTCAATTGTGTGCGTGTTCAATCAAATAGTTTTCTCAGCAAATTGTACCTATATCCCATATACCGTTTTTATATTAGACATCTTTTCACGTGTTTTCCACTAAACATCAGCTTGTTTACCGTACAGTTTACATGGGATCATAAAGTTAGTAAATAGAGCTTATACCCCGTGGTATACTGTACAGCAAAACTCTTTAAAATCTGTTTTTTCTTTTTCCTCCTTGGTTGGGGATGTAATCGTCTTCGCTGAAGTGAGCACTGCACATAATCCTTGATTCTGGATATTTTAGCTCCCGCAGAGTAGCCGATGGCAAGCAGCCAAAGCTGTAGCTATATCCGATACAGGAAAACGATGGAATCTGAACGGTGATCCCGGCACATTCTTGTGGTCACAGCCTGGGTATTTACAAGTTCGCACCATTGTTCATTTTCTACTTTTTACGTCGTTGTCAATCGATTGTGTAAACACTATGGAACAGCTGATCCGAGCGTGCTCTCTGTTGACGTTGACAGCAGCGCGGATTGATAGAAATGGAAAGAAAATAGTGCCGATTAAAACTGAGGTATGAATTTTGTCCCGGCGTGTTTTTTGTGTGGTAAATTAATCAAGCTTTGAAACACAAATAATACCGGTAATAACGCTATACCGGTATGAACGTGACTACTGGTATTATGTTGTACCATGATATGGATTTTGCGATACCGTTAGATATTCATAAATTCAAATTTTGCAGTTATATTGTTTTGTTCAATTTGGTAGTTTTTACAACTTTTAACACTACTAATGACGATACAAAATCGAGGCTGAACTGAACGTTTAACCTCTTCCTCTATTGTGTCCAACTAGCGTGATGCACAGGCATTAATAAGCAAACACAAAGAGCATGGTAACAGTCCAGTGTTTCCCACACAGACTAATTTGTGGCGGTGCCCCACAGAATCAACACCAGCCGCCACATAATGCGTTTCGTTCTTTTTTTTTTACGCTATTTAAAACGCGTCGTGTATTCGTTCTCTGTCTCTGTCACTCACGTGTCTCTCGCACATACACACGCGCACACACACCGTCTGTCTATGAGGCACCGGACTGGACAAAAGCAAAGCGAACTCCGCGAGCGAGACTGTGTCTGAGCATTACTAAATTGATACATGGTAATATAATTACTATATAAGAGGTATGGAAGTTCGATAAATGGACAAAAATATAAATAAAAACAACAATTAAATTCTCACCACTGAATTAGCAGTATGTAGTCTACTTCTCTCTTTTGGTCAGTATACAAAAACTTCTCTGTTAACAATGTTGTCTTCAATTAGGCCTAATTGTCAAACCTCTCTGAAATCACACTATTTCATATTTATTGATTATGACGTAGCCTATTAAATTTAAAACAAACTCCAGTGTTACTCGTATTACGAATTATTAACGAAGGAATTATTTTGACACCCGCAAAATAAAAAATGGAAAGAGCTAAGTGAATTCAGGCCTACCTCATGTTGCACATTTTGAGAAAAACATTTTCATTCAAACAAATTTTTCAGGTCTATGTCCTATTAAATCCCTCACCTTTTTCTAGTTATAGGTTTAAAATAGGCCTATATTTTGCCTATTAATCAACTAAGGTGTACTAAAATGTGATTCCAATTTTTTTTTCTCATATCGCAATAAATAACGATTTCGTCCGGACAGTGAAAAATATCGTGATATGAATTTTTGCTCATATCGCCCACCCCTAGGCTGTTACACATGAGTCTTCATAGGGTGCAGCACTGAATTTTGTGACCACGGCTATTTTGTGTGTGTGGACTGAACTAGGGGTGCGCCAAAATATCGATAGGGCGATATCTCACGATATTTACTCCCGCGATCGATTCTTGATGCGCTCTTGCCAAGTATCAATCTTAAAAGCTGTTATAAAACGCTCTATTCATTATCTGAGTTGACTATCATGAGGCACACACGCAAGGTCTCTCGCTCTCTCCCTCTCTGCTGTGCGCACGCTGTATGTTATGCGCGCAGTATGTTCTGTCTCGCATGCTAGCTCTATTCCGGGAGATTTGAACTAATTTGCGGGCATCAGGGAGACGCTATCAATATGCGGGAGACTCCCGGAACTTCCACAAAAGTCCGCTACACTGGAAACACAGACACCTCATGCGGCATCACCCGGAGCTCTGTGAGAAAGCCGTGGTTGGTGCTGGCTCGAAGACGAAACGAAACACCCCTGCGTAAACATTTGTATTACTACTAGGCAGCAATGTTACACTAAAATGTTTTGTTGCAACTGATAAGACACAAGTTGTTTTTGTTATTGTGTTTCATCCCAAAAAATAAATGGAGATTAATTTTCCTAATTAAAAAAAAAAAATTATTTCTTAAAACATGATATATTGTGAGTTATTATTGATAATATATCGATTATCGCCATATCGTGATATTATTGGTATCGTGAACAATGTATCGCACATAGTATCGTGAAGTACCCAGCGATTCCCAGCTCTAGACTGAACACCAGCCCTAGACTGGGGAAAATGTAAGGGCGATAAATAAATTGTTCTGTAAATAAAACGTCTGTGATTCCAATACCGATCAATCTCATTCAGTAAATAAAATTCCACTCAAACTTCTACATTAGGAATAGGCAAAATAAAAATGTTTTAGTGTTTTGGGAAACTGCACATCATATTCTGGCTACATTAATACAATAAAAGCACTCATGCTATAGATATATATATATATACGCTCAGTGCCTAGAGCGATCGTGATGCTGTCCATATCTTGAGTCTAGTGCGAGTAAGCACTCACAAAACTCCCGTTAAAATCATGGAAATCATGGACTACACTGCGACATTAATCTCTTACATTGAATCTGCACTTTGTTGTTTATGATGGATGGGAGAATTCACGAGTTTCAAGTCAAAATTCAGGCAAGAGAGAACTGATTAACTCTTCGTTTCAGCGATGATTAATCTGAACTTCTCTGATTGGCTATCACACTCATAAACTAAACAGAAATGTGTGCGATTGGTTATAATGCCTACGCTGCGAAACGAAATCTGATGGAAATGCCGCAGTCGGATGGATTGAACGAATGTTAAGTATTGTAGTTTGTTTAATATTATCACTTACACATATTCTATTATATAAATATTTTGAAACCAATTACAATAACTTTCCCAAAACTTGCAAACACCCCGATTTTATTTTTATTACTGATCTGCATGATTCACGTCAGGGATGGAAATTAACTTTTTTGTCCACCGGCCACTGTGGCTGGTGGATTTCAAAATCTACCAGCCACTCAATGTTTTTACCAGCCACTTTCTTGTTTTTAACCGACAATGTGTAACTGCATGTGAAAATTAATACTACAAGATCTACAATACTTTAGAAGTTTATTTAATCTCAAGTCTCAATGCAATACTGACATGTTCTCTTTCTCTCTTATACACACACAAACCATGAACTGATATACATTTGATTAAATGAGTAGGGCAGATTAAACAACTGAACCGATGCTGAACCGCACTCTATGCCGGACAGGGAACTACACTAACCTTTTCCACTGGTGGCACTTGCGCTACTAACTTTTTCAGTTACTGGCGCAAAACATGATTTAGTTGCACAAATTATTTATAGTAAGGTATGGATAATAATGAACAATAATGAAACTGTATTGCATTAGGGGTGGAACAGTACACAGAAGTCACGGTTCGGTTCATATCTTGGTTCAGACGTCACGGTTCGGTACGATTTCGGTACAGTGGAGTGAAAAGCAAAACAAAAATGCAGAAGGCATTTTTATAAATGTCTTAAGCCTTGTATTTTTAAGTTGTATACGTTTTATTAATAAAGGCACAGAACCAGTTTATTTGTAGTGCACTGACAATAGTTTTATACAATTAGTTTATTAATTAAATTAATATAAAGACAAAAAGACCTTGAGATATGTTTGGTAATTGTACCTGAATGAATTTAAAATTAATTTGCTATATTTCAGATCAATTTATTTGTTTTCCTTAATTTTAATTAACCTTAACTTTATTCTCATCTGAATTAAATAATTGATTTCCGTATAAAATAATATACCATTAAAAACACATTTGTTTTTCTTTTTGAATCAATCAATGTAGAATGTGTAACTTAAAAAAACAGATTAGTGCTCGGAGGACAAGAAATGAAAACCAATGCGATATGATGAATGTCCAAAAGATGTAACCTGTTTTGAAATGGGGTTGGATAAATATGTTTTGCTTTTAAAACTGCGCGTGGTTGGGTGACAGTTGTAGGTTAGGCTACAGTTTGACAAGAGTTTAGAGTGTGACAAAAGCACAATGTTGTGTTTTATTGCGAGTGTACACAAATATAAGTAAACAATTTGCAGTTTTTGAATGATGTCCTGTATGTATGTTTTTATGTTTCCACTGATCGCGCCTGCGCCTCTCTCTCTCTCTCTCTCTCTCTCTCTCTCTCTCTCTCTCTCCTCTCTCTCTCTCTCTCTCTCTCTCTCTCTCTCTCTCTCTCTCTCTCTCTCTCTCTCTCTCTCTCTCTCACTCACACTCACACTCACACACACGCGCACACACACGCGCACACACGTTGATCGCGCTCGCGCCTGCCACTCACACACTCACTCACTCTCTCACGTCTCTCTAGCTCTCCTTTGGGACGGCAAACCGCCTCTCGCGCTCAAGCCTCGACGGAAGAAGCGCGCGGGTAGATGTTCGCGCGCCTAGCTCTTTACTACAAGAGAGCTACCCCGCCCTAAAAATACACCATGCGCTCGCGGCTAGCTCTCCCTTTGGACGGAAAACCGCCTCTCGCGCTCCCCTCCCACGCCGAGCCTCGACGGAAGAAGCGCGCGTGTGTTGAAGGTGTGCCTCCTCTAAAAGTGTCCGCCGTCCGGGTGAAACAGTATGCAATTTTTATTTACCCGCCACGGTGGCCGGTAGGTGAAGCGAGTTTACCCGCCACAACACAAAATCACCCGCATTTGGCTGGTGGCGGGTGCTAATTTCCATCCCTGATTCACGTGGGTCATGATTTTAGGCTGAAAATCCGCAAGAATCACATCCCTGAAGTTTGCTTACTTTTTAATTGGAATTAAACCTTTTGAGTTTTTGGAACCTGGTTCTTCTGTCGTCTTCAGATTAACTGCATCATTTATCATTACAGCAAGTAGGCGTGACAACATTAGATGAAGAGCTTAGATGGGAAAGAGTGTACCTCTCAGTGGTTTCAAAAATGACATAATCAGAGAATATTTGTTTTTTGATTTGACTTGCATCGTTCAAAATTAGACACCCTGCTTTCTAAAGACATATATCTCATGTCTGTATGGCAAGTATACACTGAGTTTCGGTTCATTTTTGTGACGTGTTCCAGAAACAAGTTCACGGAAACTGAGACAAAGAAAGCAAACGGTGTGCTTTCTGCTATTTTAGAATTACCTAAAATTACCTAATTTAGACATTGCATAGAATTTATGCAAAATACAGGCACTTGCCATTTTCATGTAAACACAGTTGATTGCGTATAGGATCTAGCATACATACATTTTGATGTCTGTTGCTTTGTGGCATTAAACTGGGATTCATTTTTGTCTTTTTTCATCTTAGACCTGATGCCATTGAAAGAGGCGAATCAAGATCTGAATGAAATGGAAGAGAAAAATCAGTACAAGACACATCATGATTTCATAACTGAAGAAAAATCTTTTAGTTGCTCAAAGGCTGAAAAAACGTCCTCACAAAAATGGGCTCAAAAGGCCGGGACTATATGTACTTTCACCTGCCGACAGTGTGGAATAAGTTTCAATCAACAAGGAAGACTTAGAGTCCACATGAGAATTCACACTGGAGAAAAGTCTTTTACCTGCCAACTGTGTGGAATAAGTTTCAATCAACAAGGAAGCCTTAGGGTCCATATGAGAATTCACACGGGAGAAAAGCCTTACACCTGCTCTCAGTGTGGAAAGAGTTTCAATGTACATGGAAACCTTAAAGTCCACATGAGAGTTCACACTGGAGAGAACCCTTTTACCTGCCCACAGTGTGGAATAAGTTTCAATCAAAAAGAAACCCTTAAAGTCCACATGAGAACTCACACTGGAGAAAAGCCTTTCACATGCCCACAGTGTGGAATAAGTTTCACTCAAAAAGGAAGCCTTAATAACCACATGAGAACTCACACTGGAGAAAAGCCTTTCACATGCCAACAATGTGGCATTTGTTTCACTCAAAAAGGAAGCCTTAAAAAACACTTGAGAGTTCACACTGGAAAGAAGCCTTACACCTGCCAACCGTGTGGGAAAAATTTCAGCCGAAAAGGAATTCTTGACAAGCACTTGAAAATTCACACTGAAGAGGAGTCATAAGGCCCCGATATAAGTTGTTTCCGTTCTTCGTTTAGGGGAAAAATGAAGTTTGTAGTACATGAGCAGTGATTTAGAGAACATCCGCTGACTGCTGAGAGTGGCGTTTAGATGAATATGTAAATAGGTGCTCTATGCTATTCTGATTGGTCAGAGAGAATCTTCATTACAAGCATTGGATTTGAAACACGAGACGCCAAACCCGCTAGATTTTAATGGTTAACAAAAGCCACCTCAGTTTTATTTGTTTGCACAATTTTTATTAAATGACTTGCTTGAAATTAATAAAAAATATAAACTTGAAAAAAGAATGTAAGTTTTTCAGCAACTTTAACAATCAGTCTATAATCCCACCCACTTTGAAGCGGTACTAAACTGCAGTAGAAAAGCAAACAGAGCCGAATCGTACCATGCATGTATTAATGTCAAGAGCAAATAACAAGAACTTAAACTGTTTGTGAAGTGTTCCAGAAAAACGTTCACGGCAGAAACTGCACCCTGTTTGTTTCCATTATTTTACAAAAGTGCAGTGTTTTGTTGGTATTGTCAATGTACACAAATAAAAGTATCGATGCTGTATTATCCTTATCTGTATGACCAAAAATTATATTTTGTATTGTCAGGAAAAATAAAGTAATCCTCCAGTAATCATGCCTCCACTGATATTACTATTAATGATACTAATTGATAAGGCTGGCACGATGTTAGATTTTTCACACCACTGTTATTGTGGCCAAAATAATTCACGATATTCATATATGGCGATATCTGTAGAAACCTTGGGGGAAAAAATGTCAAATTCATTTTTACTTTATTTAATTTGTCTTTTTTTGCATTTGTATTTCTTGCGTTCTCAATATTTTAATGCAAATTTGTGTGAAGTAAGACAAGCATGTGAAGTATATCTGGTTTCAAACTGGAGCGAAACACTGTCTGAATGTTTTCTGAAGAACTGAAAAGCTCTTAAACCTATTCTTGCGCCGGTGCAAGTCATGCAGATTTGAACAAAAAAAAAATCAAGTGCAAATACAAAAATAAGATGAGTAAACAAAACGGGGTATTTAATAATCACCCTTTATTTAAACAGGGAAACAGAAAACTGCTGTTAACAGGTTAATGTCACATTTCCCATTCCATGACTAGTAAAATAATCGCAATTTAGCCTACTCTGTAAAATGGCGTAATCCACAGAGTGATGGGCACGGTGATGGGTAAAAAGGTTGGTGGCTACACATTCTGCAGATTGGTCTTAAAGGGATACTCTACTGGTTTTTCACATTTAACTGTTATTCCCTTAAATAAGACGAGTTGGTACATACCTCTCTCGTCTCAGTGCGTGCACTAAATCGCTCTTGTCTTGCGGCGAAACTTTGTTAGAACTTAGCTTAGCCCAGGTTATTCAATAGGGGCCAAGAAGAGAAGCGACCAAACACCTCCACGTTTTCCCTATTTAAATACAGTTACTCGAGTAGTGTAACTCGACCTAGGACGGTGACACAAAATAAAACGTTGTGCTTTTATAATCGTGAAAAATGGATAACTATATTGTATGGTGGAATACCATAGCAAGTGCTTGGGAGCACTTCGACTCGGCGCAGTAATATCATCGCTCGTGAAAGATCCTCTCTCCGGCCCCCGCTCCCTCTCCTCCTCCCTCTCATTTCCGTAAATGAGAAAAAGTCACAAAATATCAAGAAAAAAAACAAAGGTTAACCAGTATTTCCAACAACTGGAAAATCGAAACGGGTCAAATTGACCCGCAACATAACACAAGGGTTAAGTAGCTTAGCAGGGCTGAAAAACTCAGTTTAGTTTAGAGACCCGCTCTCCCGCGGGACCCAACGCAACACAGTGTGGCGTGGGACTAGATTTGATGGCCGAGTGCGGGTGGTAAGGCACTTGTATATGTGGGTTGCGGGAGAGTAAAATGATTCGTGGGACTCCAACAAAATATAAATATCTAAAAAAATAAAACCTATAAAAACACATCAGATGATATTTATCTATTGCACAAAAGCTAAAAGAACAACTAAAACAAAATAAAAAGATTTACAGGAGCCAAGCATTGGCAGTTTCTATTTATAACTTGTTTTTTCAGCGTTGTGCAATGTAGCCAATCACAGACATTTGTGTTGATGTATTGAATCCAAACCAATCAGATGCATTTAAGATAGATTTAAAAGTTTTTGTTCAGTGCTGAATTCTTTATGTTGGCAAATCCTCTTATTATAACAAAGTGTAGACATTATAAAAAGATTAATTGTGCAGTCAGCTTAGTTGAAAATAATAGCTTTGTGAGATCATAATGTCAGCTTTTTAGGAATTGTTTAAAAAAAGGGCACTTTTAATGTTTTCCATTTGCTTTGTGGCATTCAACCGGGATTAACTTCTGTCTTTTTTCACCTCAGATCTGATGCCGTTGAAAGAGGAGAGTCAAGATCTGAATGAAATGGAAGAGAAAGATCAATACAAGACACATCATGATTTCATAACTGAAGAAAAATCTTTTAGTTTTTCCCAGACTGAAAAAACTACCTCACGAAAAAGGGCTCAAAAGACAGGAAATATAGGTAATTTCACCTGCCACTTGTGTGGACTAAGTTTCAGAAAGCATGGAAATCTTGAAGTCCACATGAAAGTTCACACTAGAAGGAGGCTTTACCCCTGCGAAGAGTGTGGAGTAATTTTCAATCAACAAGGAAACCTTAAACTTCATTCGAGAATTCACACTGGCGAGAAGCCTTTCACCTGCTCTCAGTGTGGAAAGAGTTTCAGGCAAAACGAAACCCTTAAAAGACACATGAGAATTCACACTGGAGAGAAGCCTTACACCTGCCAACAGTGTCAAATGAGTTTCAATCAACAAGGAAGCCTTAAAGTCCACATGAGAATTCACACCGGAGAAAAGCCTTTCACATGCCAACAGTGTGGAAAGAGCTTCAATCAATACGGAAACCTTAAAGCCCACATGAGAGTTCATTCTGGGGAGAAGTAGTAAAAAGAACAGTAAAGTAAACATTTTTAAATTTGTTTAATTGTTCATGTGTAAAACTGATTTAGGCCCTGTCCACACGGAGACGCGTTTAGCTGTATACGTACAATTTTTTATCGTATTGGCGTTTCGTCCAGACGATCCGGCGTTTTGGGACACTGAAACCGCTATTTTTTTAAACCGGGTCCCAGTGTGGATAAATCTGAAAAGACACCCTTGCGTTTTCGTGTGTACGGCCAATCTGTACATTTTGTGAAACGATGACGTCATCACACCACGTGTCAGCATTAGTCACACACCACTACGTCACACGTAACATCAACAACAATGGCGGACTATGCTTGTGTTCGTGCTGCAGAAGCTACTGAGCCTATTAGCTTTACTACAGCAAAATCTTCTGCTCCTATGCTACTACGGTGAGCAACAAGTGATTATGGACTACACCATACACCACATGCTCTTAGGTCCACCGCAGAGGACAACTAGGAGGGCAACCAGGAGAAAGTTTTGGGTAAGGCCTGGTCGAACCAGCAGTTGGTGGGACAACTTTGTCAATGCCGTTGTTGTGGAAGATGAATGGAGGGAGAACTTTTGCATGTCCAAAGCATCTCTCTCCGCCCTGAGCGAAGAGCTTAGTCCTATATCGAAGGGCAAACAACAAACATGAGGGCACCAATTAAGACGCTCAAAAAGGTTGCGTTAACGCTGTATTGAGCGATGAGGGACGCTACGGAAGACCACTAAACCTCCGGCGTGTCGCGACAGGCTGTGTCTGTTGTTGTCAAGCAAACATGCAAAGCGATCGCTATCCACCTGGGTCCAAAACACATCAAGTTGTCCTTTTACGGAGGCCGAGGATCGTGCTCATGGCATGCCACAGTGTTTGGGAGCAGTCGAATGCACACACATCGAAGTCAAGCAGCCATTTACCAACTCAATGGTCTACATCAACGGGATCAAGTAATAAAATATAGATGTGAACCATTACCCTAACATTTTTTAATTAGATGAATGAAAATATTTTTTCCAGTGTAAGCCATTAAGGGATGTCAGTTGAGGGACTGTCGGGGTGCAGGTCCTGCCAGTAAGTTAAGGCTCTACAATTGGCAGGCCAAAAAATTTTTTTTATTAAAAGTGGTGCATAATCTAATTACATATGTGCTAATTTGCATAAATAATACAACAGATCTAAAGATTGGGTATAGCAGGTGAAAACCTGAAGTAGTACTTTAGAAACCAGACTTTATTAATTATTATTAGATGGGGTTTGGGGCTGGGTCATTGGAACTGCTTTTTGGGGGGTAAATCTGAGGGAAGAAAAGGAGACATAAGTAAGGACTCGGAGAATGCAGAAGACAAAAGGTTGGTAAAATAAAAAGTGTCTGGATCAAAAAATATAGTTATGTACTCAATGTACACAGTGCCCAAACCCCTCTCTCTGCAATAATAATTAATAAAGACTGGTTTCTAAAGTACTTCTTCCTGCCTCTATGTATTAATGTTCATGGGTAGCCTAAATGTGTTTCATTCAGACCTTAAAGGGATACTCTACTGGTTTTTCATATTAAACTGTGTTATTCCCTTAAACTAAGACGAGTTGATGCATACCTCTCTCGTCTCAGTGCGTGCACTAAATCGCTGTCTTGCGGCGAAACTTTGTTAGATCTTATCTCAGCCCTGTTCATTCAATACGTGCCAAGCAGAGAAGCGACCAAACACCTCCACGTTTTCCCTATTTAAATACAGTTACTAGAGTAGTGTAACTCGACCAAGAACGGTGACACAAAATAAAACGTTGCGCTTTTCTAAGCGTGTAAAATGGATAACTATATTGTATGGCAGAATACCATAGCAAGTGCTTGGGAGCACTTCGACTCGGCGCAGTAATATCATCTCTCGTGAAAAGTCCGCTCCCGTTGAAATGAGAGGGAGCGGGGGGAGCGACTTTTCACAGAGATGATATTACTGCGCGGAGTCGAAGTGCTCCCAAGCACTTGCTATGGTATTACACTTGATGGCTGCTCTGTCAAGTCCTCGTCGTTGGTTAGGAACCTCGGTGTGCTCTTTGATACCAATCTTTCATTTGAAAATCACGTGTCTAGTATCTGTAAAACCTAATTTTTCCATCTTAAAAATATATCTAAATTACGTCATGTGCTCTCATTGACAAATGCGGAACAATTAGTTCATGCGTTCATGACATCAAGGCTAGATTATTGTAATGCTCTACTGGGTGGTTGCCCTGCACGCTTAATAAACAAAATAGTAAGAATTCTAAGAGCTCAAAGAATAGTAAGTCTGATGCTCTCTCACGTCATTTGGCTCGTCTGAGGGGGTTTCCTCCAAGGAGGGTATCCTACCTCCATTGTGTGGTCAGGGGCTGCCGTCTGGTGAGTTGAGCAGACTGTGAAGAGAGCTCTTTCGCACGTCACAAGATTGGTCCATCCCCAGACCAACGGGCAAGTTGAGCATACCAACAGCTTCTTGGTCGCATGTTGCGTAGTTTGACTACTCTCCTGCTTCCTGGTGCGACCAACTTTCCTGGGCTGATTACGCTCACAATTCGCTACCGTCGTCCGCCACAGGATTATCCTCATTCCATGCTTGCCTTGGTTACCAGCCCCCGTTATTCCCTTCCCTGGAGACCGAGTCCTCCGTGCCTTCAGTGCAGGCATTTATTCGAGGCGTAGATGCACCTGGAAGAGGGTGAAATCAGCTCTGTGTCGTACCAGAGCGCGTACACGACGGGCACTAATCAATGCCGGGTTAAGGCTACCAGATACATTTGCGGTCAGAAGGTGTGGCTTTCCACTCAGATCTTACCACTTCAAGTTAATTCCGCAAACTGATGCCACATTTCATCTGGCCTTTTTGGAGGGGCGGTGGATCCCGGCTCGGGACGTCCTGGACCGTTCGCTCGTCTACGATTTCTACCGTTCTCGTCAGTCCCTTCTCGGGAACACCTGGAGATGCTTGTTGAGGGAGGGGTATGTCATGAGCTGTTCTTTTCTCTCTCTCTGTCTCTCTCTCTTTCTCTTGCTTGGCCCTGTCTATTTTCCTTTCATCGTTGATTGCGTCATGCTGCTTCTATACCCGTTTTCATTTTGTCTCATTACTTTCTCTTACTTCTAGCGTTTGTTCCTGGTCTTGTCGGTTATTTCGTATGTACCGAGTCATGTCTAGTGTGTTATGTTATCTGTTAGAATTACTTTTATTATCCTGGGGTGCGTTTCCCGAAAGCATCGTTAGCCAACTTTGGTCGCAAGTTCCGTCGTTTCCAATGGTTCATGGGAAATTTGCAGACCAATCTTGCGACTATAGTTGTAACGTTTGCTTTCGGGAAGCACCGTCTAGTCTAGAGAAGTTGTGCTCGTCTTGTGTGCTTCATCTGCCCTGTCATTCTGCTGCTGATGGTCTGCTACAGTCTACTTTCTGCAGCTTTGTGGCGTCTTCAAGGACTGTGTTACTGCCACCGGTGTTACCAGCTCTGCAAACTATAACCTAGACAGAGGTTTTCCGTTTTGCTGATCTTCTGCTAAGTTCATCTTTGAGTTTTTACAGTTTTGTGTCGTTGCTCGACATGTTTATTTCTTCATTAAAGAACTTTAGCAAGAACTTGCCTTTGCACTTGGATCCTCTGTTTCTTCTGACACTAACCTTATTTAACATGCTAACACTTTTGAAAAACCATGTACTAAAACGTTTTGTTCTGTGTTTTTGAATGTTGTTGGCCTTTGTTGCCATACCCATGTTGAGTGTAAAAATAGCATATATGGGAAATGAAACTAGACAGGTGTCTAAACTTAAAACCTTGTTGTTATTATAATCAACAAAAACAGAATTTGCTCCTACCTAGTAACAGTAGAGTTTGTATATGAAGAACCAATCAAATTGTGGGGAAATTATGTAATGTATCATGTTATTTTGCCATACCCTATTCTATAAAAGCTGTTGTATGTGTTGGATATAGGGTTGTTGTTTACATGCGCTTCCTGAGGCACAGCACACTAGCACACACACGCAATGTTTCTCATTTGCCGTGCACACGGCGCGCAACACGGTTTGAACATACATATTCACATAGCTTTCGAAAACCGGGACATTCAGTGTCCCGGGAGAGTGCATAAATTTCCCGGGACAGGTTATTAAAAAGAAGGACAATCCCGGTAAAACCGGGACAGGTGGCAACCCTACACTAGAGTGGGGTAATAGATGTTGAGGGACTGTAAGGGAACAAGCTGAGTCAGGGCTGGCTGGATTGTGAAAAGGAGGTGGGAGAGGGATGCTGGGTGGGTGCTCTGTAGATAACAGTAAGTCAGAGTCGGACAGGACCAGTTACGACAAATACACAGGGGATTCTGAGTTGGGGGGATCAGCGGTGTTGGGAGAAAAAAGGCAACTACCTCCTCTAAAATTTCCAAATAATTGCAGTCCACATAGTTCAACTTCAGCTCATACCTCGGCGGTGGGATGGTGGCCAGTGTCCTTCTCCCAGGGATGCAAACACATGTATGGTCAAAAAAGAGAGAGGTAATCAAGCCCTCCCCCTCGCTCTGCGGCAAATATCTAGATACTTACATTGCCACCAACCCTGCTATGCCCGGCCCACCCCTATAGGCACATAGAGTAAAATGAAATGTTGAAAAGAATGATATTTTGAAACTAAACCGCCAGTAGGTGGCGGCAGGCCACCGTCTTAATGAGCGAGTCATTCGTTCAAACGGCTGATTTATTCAGAATTACAGTGGCTGTAAAATGAAGATGAGCCCAATAAATTGATATCGGGGAAGATGTAGAGGAGCAAGAATACTGAATCCTCAACTTTTACAAGGCTCCCAACATAGACTGGTACAGACCATCTCAAGATAAACTACAGGGTACTGTAACTTGACGGACAATAAGCTGTACATATGATGTTCGCATTGTTGTTCATATTACATTATTTAATTACATGTAAAAGAGCATTGACTGTCTACTCACTGATTTCTAGCTTTTCCCCTTTCTTAAGATACTAAAAAAAAGATTCTAATATACATTCTGAGCGTTTACTGGTTGTTTATTCAAAACGAAGGCGTAGCTTGATGAGGCCATAAATGAATGTGGAATCATGGAAGTTGTTGTACTGATGATGTGCTGAAAATATTAGTAAATAACTAAAGACCATGAGACTTAAAAGTTAAAACTGTTTGGGTGAAGTAATCTTTTATACCAGATTTAATTTTTTTTAAATGCAAATAGTGACCAATGTGTTAAATGTATATGTGTCAGTATTGAAATGCATATACATGACAGTGTTTTTACTGATATTAAAAATGTGGACATATAAAGTTAATTTGAGTATAAAAATATCTGAAATAGGTATAAAATGTCTAAAAATTATAATTGACCTAGAATCAGTAGATTTATTTTCAAGATATATCTTTATAATCATCCAACAGTTATTGACATTGTTTGGGACATTTTTCCCATTTTAAAGCCTTAAAGTAATAAATGATGATAAAGTAGCCATAAGAATAAAAGCTTTTGTTTGAGGGTTGAAGCTAAACTGCTCGGTCTTGTTACACTCTCAAACAACATTTATTTGCATATATCCAGACCGCAGCACCTTTGTGTTTCGGTCCCCAAATTTAAGGCCTATTGAAATGTTTGTTTAAGTTTTGTTGTACGATCAAACCAAATTGTTAAGGACCCACAGGAACCCTTTTTCTTGCTTGTGAAGTAATGGTATTTCCTAATTTATTTTAATTTGTAATGTATGTTTTCTATATTTGATATATACAAAGACAGTAAAAATCAAAGTTGTGTACTATCTTGATTTAGGGTAATTTAACATATGTGCTACTGTGATTTACTATTTTGGATTATTATAGTCTATTACTGTTGCAATTGGACAGCCTTTTACTGTCATTTTACAGCATTTTTTTTTGTAAATCTCAGGGAAAGCTGGAGAACTGTCTTGATGGACAATGAACTACTGTGCCTGTAGATGTGAGTCTAAATGGAAAAATAAGTAATAAGAAGTATTTCATTAAGACACAAAATAAATGAAGTGACGGCATTGTGTTATTTCTTTAATAATTGTCAATCTGAACTGTATTTTTAACTTACGATTGTTTTATTAAATGTATTTCACCAATACATTCAGCTCTGAATTTTGTCATCTTTTATATAAAAAATATATATATATATATATTTCTATGCACTTTTGTGATTTTAACCAGCAGCGTGTCAACGGGACTTTTAATTTGGTATCCAAGTGTGACGTCATAAGGCGGCGCCGCTCTCCCGCATCTGTTGTGATTCGGCTGAAGGAAGGTTTGTGTTTTAAGCGATATAAACAGTTGAATCGGCTTCAAAGTTTTAAAAGCGAGCGCATAATAAATTAGGCATTATTATGTGTAACACTGTATTATCTAACATTTATTAACGTCGTGTGAGCAATGTAGCAACGAAAACTCGATTAACAAAAGGTGCGTTTCAATTCGTTTGCTTGCGAGCAGTGAATCAATTACTTGTTTAAAATGATTAAGTGATTTGTGTGCTACATTTCTATTTATATCTTTATTTATATTTCTACAAATCATTAAATACGCAGACTGCCTAATATATTAAGTATCTTTATAAGTTGCATTATTTTATACATTTGTAGTGCTAATTTGTGTGTGTGTGTGTGTGTGTGTGTGTGTGTGTGTGTGTGTGTGTGTGTGTGTGTGTGTGTGTGTGTGTGTGTGTGTGTGTGATCAGTGATTTAAGTAACTTTCATTAACCTTACATCTGACAGTCATGACTCTCTTACTATTTTGCTGAACTACTGAACTAGAGCTGCTTGAGATGCACACAGAGATTTAGTTTGGATTTATTTGTATTATTTCCATTTTAAACAGGACAAACACAGAAAACCTGGTGAAGTGACAGAGATCCACGTGACACTATTATAAAGATGGCGTTTATTAAAGAGGAGAGCGAAGACATGAAGATTGAAGAAACATTCAGAGTGAAACAAGAAGAAACTGAGGAACAAACAAAGATGGTGTTTATTAAAGAGGAGATTGAAGACATGAAGATTGAAGAAACATTTATTGTGAAACAAGAAGAAACTGAGGAACAAACAAACATGCCATTTATTAAAGAGGAAAGTGAAGACATGAGAATTGAAGAAACATTCAGCGTGAAACAAGAAGAAACTGAGGAACAAACAAAGACAGTGTTTAATAAAGAGGAAAGTGAAGACATGAAGATTGAAGAAACATTCAGTGTGAAAGATGAAGAAACTGAGGAACAAACAGGTTAGTTTCATTCTCAAAGCTGAACTCACTCATTTGATCCCTATTAAAATGTCCAGCTCTACAGAAATAAGTGATATTGTTTAGGGGTGTGCCGATCAGTTTTTTTCTGATACCGTATCGGTATTGTTCCAAAACTGGCATTTTTTGCCGGATCAGTTATCAGCCAGATGAGACCAATCCAATATTCGTTACTCACACTCGCAGTGCTTTCAGATGGAGCATGATTTACGACTTATCACAGAGTCGTACGTCAGCGCATAAATATCGCAATTTCATAATCCCAATAAGGCAAAAATTTAAAGCGAAATTTCATGTTAATTGTGATTTATCGTGCAGCTCTAGTACAGATGAATATTTAAAGCTGCAGTATGTAACTTTGAGTTAAAAATTATCCAAAATGAATAAGTACACAACCAGTCAGCGTTCAAAACTCTCTGCTTGCCTTAGCTAGATTTAAAACGGTAAGCTTGTAATGAGGTTTTTAATTCCAGTGGTACTGGTGGATTTCCATGGGAAATTCGAGCATGTCTCTGCATCATTACGTCACATCTGTACACATAAAGAAGAAGCTGTCTTTTCTCAACAATTAAACTTATCAATTTGATGGCGGATCCAGAAAGGTTCAAACGACAATCGCCACCAGTGACAACTGGAGAGTCACCCGTAAAATGCAAAAGAATTCGGACTTCGGAGTGGCTAGAGAAAAAAAGAGCCTGCAACCGTGCCCACGCGAAAACGAGGATAAACATCGGCAGGGCTTTTGAAAGGTGGCGTGAACTGCGTGATTCGAAGGGCTTCAAAACGGACGCAGAGACGGCGTTTTTTCTTCTGGACAGGTAAGACATTTCAATGGTTCAGTTATGTAATAGTACCACAAATTTGCTTAATTCATACAGTTATGGAGTTTCCTTTGTTGTGCCTTTTCTCGTTTTGCTAAATATCAATTGTTTTTGTGCTAGCTATGAAAGGGAGCAATTCACCTCAACTCCAAGAGAACCAAACCCGCCGTCTCCGTTGTCAAGTATTGGAGCTGAATCAGATTGGTAAGGTGATATTTTTCCTGTCGTAAGATGTTAGCGGAAGAGTTATATTATGTAAAACACGTTTATGCATAACAGAGATTCAGTTCATACACCGTTTATTTCATAGCATTATGATTGTTATTTGTTTGTACATGTTAAGTGCTCTAACATGTAATTTACTGTTTCCATCACACAAAAATTCTCAGACTGTGTAATTGACATTCATTTGGTACTCCTTTTGCAGAGAAACTGATTTTTCTGTCCCTAGAGTTGGTTTGTTGGAAAAGTAACATGAAGTAAAGGCATTGCATACAATACATTTATCACTAGTGGTTACATGGTATATATTTTTCCTTTTTAAGGCGAGACACTACAGGTGAATAGGGTATTTTTTTTAAATAATAGATATCATCATGAAACTTTCTCAGTTGATTACTTATGCAAGTATATTAAAAAAATGTATTACAAGTTTTTGAAATTTGTATGTTTAATTATGCAAATTAGGCATTATCTCGTTAAATATGCACAATTTTGCATATATTTTCGGTAGATAGATCTGACCATATGATAAAGCCAGGTGCAAAATTATTTTTTCATTTTGTTCACACACAAGATGAAAAAAGAATTTCAGAGGGATTTCAGGATATATGCTTTCATTACCTAGGAAATCAAAATATACTGTCCATAGCCTTAAAAAATCAATTCTCGCCATATTTTTTTTATTAAAAAGTCACATAAATCAGGCCAGAAATGATTTATAAACAAATCCCTCTGAAAATATCTTCAGAATACTGCTAAGTGTATAACTGGAAAGTTTGGTGTACATAGGTGCTACACAGGCTGAGAAGTTTCTACTGGAGAATGACAAAATACTCATTTTGAGAAAACAGCATTTAAAGATTTGTAATGTAAAAATGAATACTTTTTTTAGTGGAAACAACTATTTACAGACACAATATCTTATCAAATCATCAGCACCAACAATACAAACCAACTAAATCACATTACAACTTATAACACAGCATTTATGGCCTTCAAATGAACAGAAAAAGAGTCAAAAACACACATCTAAATGTCAGAGCGCGTCACGTGATGCATCTGAACCAATCACGTTGTCAGAAATTGACACCAGCCAATGAGATTTCGGTTTTAGAGTTAAATGCCCATTTTACTTTCACGATTGGTTGCTGATAAAAAGGAAATGACCATATTTGGATCCGACAGCGTTGAACAGGAGAAAGAGAGCTTTCCAACGGTGTGTGTGATGACAGGGTGCAGATAGCGATCGCAGAGCAGCATGTTGATATATAACGACAACTTTTTGTTGAATTTAGGAGAAATCTACAGACGCAAATGGACAAAGTGTAGTAAAATAAACACCTAAATGTGTATTTTGGAATTTTTTTCACCTCAAGTCTGAAAGAAGACATGTTATTGAAGACAAATAGCCCAAAATCTCAAAATTGACCAGTGAAAAAAAAACGATGTTTTTGCCTGCCGTGTCTCGCCTTAATATTTTGTATTTTAAGGGGGATTTTACTAAATATACCCTATATATTTAGGTTAGTAAATTTACTAAATATTTACTTATAAATTATTCACCATTTATCATCTGCAATATCAAGGTGTAACAGGGCTTGAATTTCGGTGCGGGATTGCGGGTATTGCGCATCATTTTAATCATTCCCGCAGGTCTTGCGTTTATAATGTGGGAAACGTTTCAGGACAGGAGTCGGGACATTTGATGGAAATGTCACTTGCAGAATCGGGCCATTGCATCGTCACTAAGGTTTATAATTTGTACGTCTTTTTAAACCTTACCTATTGAAACATTCAAGCGATTTTAAAACGCATAACAAACAGCTCGTGAGTAACAAAACTGAGTTATTTTTCGTGAAGTATAGTGCGTTAAAGGTCAAAAGCACACAAAATTGTCTCATTCCGGTCTTGGGGAGTATCCTTTCAAACACAATCGGTTATGTCTTAAATAAAAATAATACAAAAAGAAAATGCACGTGACACTATAATGAAAATGGTATGGGCCGTTCACGTTACGTCTTTTGTGCGCTCAAGTTCGGTATTTATTCTTTGCTGAAATGTCTTCGTCTTCATTGAGAACATAGCTCATGATTGCTTAGCAGCGGGGAGCCCTTTTTAAAAGAGGACAAAGTGGCGTGGACTGCGTTTTCCATGCAACATGTGAACAACATGAATGCAACATTCTTAATGGATCCGTGCACTAGATCTTAAAGTGAGAGTAGCCTAAAATGTGTCTGTCATTATTGTATATAAAACAACAAAAGATAGCATTAATTGTAAGGAATCAGGATTAATAGCCTATGTATTCAAATTATACAGGACTAAAAGACAATTCTGTGTTATTTTACATTTGATAAGTTTTTTCCGTTTCTGTAGTATTTCTGTATACTAGTGTTAAAACCTAAACTTTTCTCTATTTATTTCATGTATTTATTTGTGCAACTTTTTTTTTTTTTTCAATTTAATTCAAAGATTGAAATCAAGCTTCCTTTTGTTGTGACATTTAAAAAAATGACCCCATTGTAAAAACACAAATATAATGAGTGAGCAAACATTTTGGTAAACATAATTTTTAAAAATTGTCTTAAAAAAAACTTCCCCCTCAAATTCAAAAATCCCCCCATAAGAATCACCTAAAGGGGGATTTCCCCCCTATATTCCAAAACGAAATTCAGGCCCTGGTGTAACCACTAGCTGGCTTTATAGCCTTACATATAAATTTAAACAGTTGCGGCTGAGTGACAGCATAAGACAAAGTACATGTATTATGTTATTCATTTGGATACATGTAACCTGTCCTACTCGACTCGCACTGAACGAGATTTGAACCGGTGTGGGTTCGCTAACAAGGATGCTAAAGACCGCAGACACTAGCTAGGGGAGTGACGTTTACAAGCACAGCTCTTACTGGTCTACGTATATTTTATATAGATACAGTATATTGTGGTAATAAAGAAATAGGCCTGTAATTTGGGGATAGACACAAGTTCACAAATTACCGGCCTATTTCTTTATTACCACAATTTTCCAAAATTCTAGAAAAACTATTTTCCAATAGATAAGACAAATTCTTAGATAAATATAAAATACTTTCTGACAATCAATATGGATTTAGATCAATTAGTTCAACATCACTGGCATTAATTGATTCAATTGAGGAAATCACAAACGCTTTAGAACACAAACAGTATACAGTTGGAGTTTTCATCGATCTTAAAAAAGCTTTTGACACAATCAATCATAATATATTAATTAATAAATTGGAACGGTATGGGATCAGGGGCGTAGTATTGCACTGAGTGAAAAGTTATTTAAGAGATAGGAAACAATTTGTGAAGTTAGGGGAATACTCATCGGCGTACTTGGACATTACTTGTGGCGTCCCCCAGGGGTCAGTTTTGGGTCCAAAATTATTTTTGTTATATATAAATGATATATGCCAAGTTACAAAGACAGTAAAACTATTACTATTTGCGGATGATACAAATATTTTTTGTTCTGGGGGAAATTTACAGGAGCTAGTGGAGATTATTACTTCTGCAATGTATAAATTAAAAAGATGGTTTGATAGAAATAAATTATCATTAAACATTAATAAAACCAACTTCATGTTATTTGGTAACTGTAAAAAGAGTATACAAATTTGGATACAGGTAGATTGGGTGGATATGGGGTGATAATAGATGACAAAATATGTTGGAAATCTCACATAAAACATGTACACAATAAACTTTCAAGAATTATTTCAATACTGAACAAAGCAAAACATGTTCTGAACTACAAATCACTCCACATTCTTTACTGTGCGCTGATATTACCATATCTAAACTATTGTGCGGAGGTTTGGGGTAATACTTACGGATGCAGACTATTATCTGTATTTATATTGCAAAAAAGAGCATAAGGATGATTCATGGTGCTGGTTATAGAGATCACACAAATGTATTATTTTTAAAATCCAAGACATTGAAATTTACTGTTCTATGTTCAAACAGTACAAATAATGTATAAAGCAAAAATAACCTAATCCCTTGCAATATTCAACAACTGTTTTTTAATAGAGAAGGGAGATATAATATTAGGGGTGAAGTTTTTGTGTTTCGATATAGCCCCTTTCACACAGAGATTCCGGAAAATACGCGGATAATGTGCCCCGGCATTTGTCCCGGGATTGGTTGATTTCGGTTCATTCACACTGCCAGTGATTTGCCGGGATCTGTGAGTGCGTTCACACACAACCCGTTAATGTCCCGGAAAGCCGCGTGACGTCAGGAGGAGACGTGTAACGTACGCTTCGAAAACATGTGCACGCGCGCACCTTTCCACAGAGCTGGCGAACGATCGCAGCTTCAGCGCGGATAGTGAGGAGCTCCTGTCTCTGCTTCATTCCAGTTTGCAGACATTTTTTCGTTCTTTCTTTGTTGATGACGAACAGAAACTTTCTTCTAAGAGCAACAGAGTCGCGCGATGGCACATATGCGTCATCACTGACACACCCCTTACGGTATTGGTTCTGGCTTTTTGTTCACACAGCGCACGTTCCGGGTCTGAACACGGCAATGTTACTAGGTCCCCAACCCGGGATCGATCCCCGGCAATCAATCCCGGGTCGTGTTTGCGTTCACACAGAAGGCACTCTGGCAATTTGCCGGGTTCAAAGTGCTGTGTGAAAGGGGCTCATGTGGAGTGAAGTTTTGGAACAGATTAAGTTCAGTACTTAAACAATGCCCAAGTATGACTCAGTTTAAAAAGAGCTGTAAAAATAAGGTATTTGCAAGGTACAAAGAGGAAGGTTATTAGTTAGGTGACAGTTTATTTATATTTTTTCTCATTTATTTTTTTATGCAATTTATTATTAACGATGTATATAAACATAAATATGTATGTTTTTTTTTCTTTCTTTTTTTTTTGGTGTGTAGAGACAAATAGATCAAGATGTTCGGTTATTTAGTTAATTATTAAAAAGTAGTGGAGATGGGTAGGATTGAATAAGCTTATGCTTCTTCCTACTCCTTTTCGGACATGTATAAGTTAAAATTGTTTTTTTTTGTTGATGTTGTTTTTAGTTTTCTGTTTTTTCTCTATTCAACTCTATAGTTTTCTGTTTTTTTCTATTCAGACAGTACTAGGGATGCACCGAATTTTCGGCCACCGAAAATCTTCGGCCGAAAATGGCCCAAAAGTGCATTTTCGGTTTTCGGCCGAAAGACTTTTATTACCGAAACAGAAGGGCCGAAATGTTGTGATGACGTCGGGTTTAATTTATCACCTGAAATCCAAACATTCCGATCGCTACGCTGAATATGAGAGGAACACGGCCCAGAGAGAGAGAGAGAGCGCGCGCGAGAGAGAGAGCGCGTGTGCGAGAGGGTGGAGAGCGAAAGAGAGAGCGCGCGCAAGAGGTACGGAGAGAGAGAGTGCGCGAGAGAGAGAGAGAGCGCGCGTGCGAGAGGTGTAAGCGAGAGAGCGCGCGCGAGAGGTACAGAGAGAGAGAGAGAGAGAGAGCTACAGCGCTCTGCAATCAAATATGATTTTAAATAGGCTTAGTAAAAAAAAAATAGAAAAATCAACGTGTGGTGAACCTAAATGCACTTTGAGAGAACATTTAATTTTCAAACCTTTCTGCAGGCCAGTAGGCCTGTACATTATTATTTAATTTACACATGAGTGGGGTCAAGTTACCATTTTAGTCTGAATTTTATTTTATACTGTGCATTTTTGCAATTTGCTAAATAAATATTTGGATACTTTGTAATTGATTTATTCTTTGAAACTTTAATATTAATTTATGCAAATGTAATGCCTTGATTTTAGTAAAGTTAGTACACAGTCATAGCCATAAATGCAATGGTAGGCCTACTAATAATTGGCATAATTTCTTTCGGTGTTTCGGTTTTCGGTTTTCGGCCTTGGTTTCCTCTTTTTCGGTTTTCGGTTTTCGGCCAAGAATTTTCATTTCGGTGCATCCCTAGACAGTACTAGAGACTACTTTTCTTAAAAGTTGACATTTAAATGTTGATTTGAAGTGTCAGTGTTTGCATTATTATTGCAGTCAAATCTGGACACAAAGCAAGCATTTGTTTTACTCATTTTTTTTTAAATGTTTTATCACTTATGGGTTACATGATCGGTCACATGAAAGTAATCAGAATAAATATTGTCTTAGTGCGACCAGGGTGATATTTCAAAATAAATAATTGAGTGTTTCAGTGTTTCCTTTTAGGATTTTTTTTTAGCAGTGGGGGCAGGTCTGTCCGAACAGCCCTTTCCCTTAAACACTGTAGGTAATGTGAACTTAGGATACCTAGTTATCTTCATCATCAGGTGTCTTCCTTTTCTTAGAGAAATATTTTAACAAACTCTTCTGAAAAATAAGTCATGAATAATAGCGTTATAATTTGGAAACGAAGTTCACTATATATTTTTGTTTATTATATATATATATATATATATATATATATATATATATATATATATATATATATATATATATATATATATATATAATAACAATAAGCCCGCTATTAATTACATTATCTTAATGCACTAACTACTTCAGCATGTAAATAATGCACCTAAAATACAAACGTGAGCAAGGACGTTAAGCAATCGCTATTATATCGAATCAACAGCCACGTGAAATTTAGCTAGCAGGTGAATAATATAAACAACAAAAATCACCTATCACTTAATTTAAATTTGCTATAACTATAGACTAATGTTGTCAGTTCATTTAAGCCTCTTATTGTATAAGTTATACGACAGTTCTCAAGGAGGCACAAACCGATCTCAAATTTTCCTTTCTCTCCCTTTTCCGGTATGAAGTGCGCGTCCGCGATATTCTCCGACTTGCACTTTAACAATCACTGCTGATAGACGGTTTTTGTACAGCCGTGGCGGCAGAAATTTTGCCGTGGTGGGCCGCCATTACCCAATCAACATAGAGGAAACAGCGTGTTTACATACCATGAACAGAGTCATGGGTCTGTGGTCGAGTCGTGAATCTTTCTCATATTTGAAAAACCAGTGCTCTTTCAGTGCTGTCAGGAGCAATCCATGCATGAATATTAAAAAACATAACATTTAGCAGTATTTAGTAATTGTTTTGACGTTTAGTGATAAGACTTTTTTTTCACATTTTTGTCACCATTTCTGAACAAGCTTACGATTAGGCAATGCACAACAGGCTTACATTATATCTTAAGGTCCTTTTAGTTGAAAACACTTGACAAAATGTGTAAACAACAAATATGAGGAACAAAAGCATTTACGGTCAAGCAACGCAAACGCTAAAAAAGACTGCGCCAACTATCGTATAGAATGTACACACTCGAGTCCGCATATGGTTATCGTGTTTATATTGTTTCATGTTGAAAATAAAAACAATATCCACATGCTCAAGAGCGCTCTGCTCTGACAGACGTTAAAGAGACAAAAAGATAATGAAACAGTATTTTGCGTTTTCTGTTCTTAAACCGGTCTCCCTCAACGAAACTTAATGGAAGGATATGCCTCAATAATTTTGCTATCTGATAAGGTATCATCTCTGGTCAATCGGGGTAGAAGTGCGTTTACCTGCAGTCGTGAATGCAGTGATGGACAGCAGTCTTTCCTCATTCGACTGGGGTTTTGATTACATGTGATTTCATGTGAAAATTGGATTGTCAACCAATGGAATTTAAACGTAGGAAATTAACATGGGAGGAGTATAGCAGCTTTGAACTTCCCTCCATGGTGATTGCAGTGATATACAGGCTCCCAAGACAACTAAAAAAATGTAATAACTGAATTTTCTCTGGGGTAAATGCCTCAAGCCCCGTTCACACCGCCAGCGACACGCAGCAACAAAACGACAAGATCCCATTCATTTCAATAGAGCGCTGGCGACACGAGCGACATTGGCCGTTGACGACAGAATGTGGGCGTGTCAAGCGATGCGAGACACGACAAAAGTTCAGAAATTTCAACTTTTATGCAAATGAGAAGCGATTTTCGCGAGTGACAACCAATAGAAAGAAGACTTTCAGTGGAGCTCACGTCACCGCCTCGAGTGCAGGCAGCACAGAAGAGTTCAGGGGCGATTTCACTGATTTATATGATTTGACTGTAACTACATACATGGATATAATAAAATGATGCATAGAAAATAAACTGTCGACAGTGTCAGTAAGTTTAATTCATACAATTATAGTTCCAGTTGTAATTTTATGATGCAAGTTTAGCACTGCTGCAGTTCATTTTACAGTTTCAGTGTGGAAAGAGTTTGTGTACATGTAAACCTTAAACGAACACGCCGACCTTTGGGGAATTTAGCTTATTCACCATACCCCCCCAGAGTTAGATAAGTCCATGCATACCTTTTTCATCTCATTGCGTGCCGTAACTCTGTCTGACGCACCCACCGCTAGCCTAGCTTAGCACAAAGACTGGAGGTAAACGGCTCCAGCTAGCATACTGCTCCCATTAAGTGACAAAATAACAGCAACATTTTCCTATTTACATGTTGTGATTTGTATAGTTACAGTGTGTACAAATAACAAGGTCATATGACAGCCATCTTCTAACCATATACATACTTGGGCGGAGTGATAAGCGCAGCACCTGAGTGAACTCTCTGCTCCTCAACACGGGGCTTCTCAGGTGCTGCGAGCAAATCACTCCGCAGAAGTAGCAGTGCTTCTGGCGCCTCCGTCCCAACATACTGTGCAAGACGAAATACATTCACTTCACATGTTAATGCAGCGGTAGAGTTACGCTCACGTGACACTGCAGTTATTCGTAGTCATGAACGTGTATAATTTGCATGCGTAAAAAAATGCATAATGTTGCGTAACGAAGTTATATTTCGCGTCTTGTTGAGCTTAAACGGTCAAATACACTAAACAAATACATAAACGCAGTCGGTTCTGTCTAAAGTGAAAGTAGACAGTTGGAATATAAACGGATGTGTCTATCCGTGCGTGAGCTCTTAAAGTGGCAGCCACCATAAAATACACATTGCCGCTAGTCCTTAATTAACAACAAAGAGAAAATCACTCTGATTCTTATTTAAGCTACTGATTTAAATAAGTTTTTCAGATCAATGTATAACTTTTTACAGTATTTTTTACATGTTGTTTATTCAATTTTGTATTTGAATGGTTCTGTTATGTACACCAACTGTGGCTGAAAAAATAAAGCACTGTTTATTTCATTTGTATAGTATGTTTTGATTTGTAATGTGCAGCTATGTTCTGATTTTTTTATAACAAAGATGAGATGAAATAAAGATTTTTATCTTCGCCCATCATAGCCTACATGGTCTGTCTTTTTAATTTTCTGTTATATTTTAACTTGCAAGGCTTAGTTGTTAAATAGGGACATATGTCTGGCTGTACTGCTCAGTCACTTAAAAATTAGTAAAAACAACATGAAAAGAATCGTGATAAAATCATGAATCGTGATTTTTCCTGAAAAAAATCGTGATAAAATCATGAATCGTGATTTCCCCGAAAAATTCATGAATCGTGATTTTCCCGAAAAAATCATGAATCGTGATTTTCCGAAAAAAATCGTATATTATATTTTTTTGCCATATCGGCCAGCCCTAAAAGAGGGTATAACAGAAGAACGGCGTTACAATGCCACATAAAAGTACATTGAGCGTTGAAGTGGGGAGTCCACTGAAATTAAGGATTCCTGTCCCTTCTACTACAACCTGGATGAAATTTTGGGTGCAAGCACTTGTGCTTGTCTGACAGATGTTGTCGAAGGTGGAAGTGTGCACATGCAAAATGCAAAGGATCTGAGTTCTTTTGGGGTTGTGGTGTGAACAAGAAAGGGTCTGAGATCACTTCAATGCAGAAAAGGATCAAAAAAGGAACTGGGTTCTCTTTTGAGTCTACTATAAATAATGTGAACTCCAAAAGGACTGAGGTCACTTTCAGCTGGTTCGCTTTCTGGTTCACTTTAAGTGAACTGGGTTTGGTTCTTTTAAAACGAACTATATGTGAAAACGCCCTTAAACTGAATTAATTTATGGCTCATTGGTATACAGGTGCTGGTCATATAATTAGAAAGTTTATTTCAGTAATTCCATTCAAAAAGTGAAATATTAAAGATATTATATTCAATCATTACACACAGACTGATATATTTCAAATGTTTATTTCATTTAATTGTAATTAAAACTGACAACTAATGAAAACCCCAAATTCAGTATCTCCGAAAATTGGGAAAAACCAATACAAAAAAAGGATTTTTAGAAATGTTTGCCAACTGAAAAGTATGAGCATGTACAGCACTCAATACTTAGTTGGGGCTCCTTTTTCCTGAATTACTGCAGCAATGTGGCGTGGCATGGAAGTCGATCAGTCTGTGGCACTGCTCGGGTGTTATGAGAGCCCAGGTTGCTCTCATAGTGGCCTTCAGCTCTTCTGCATTGTTGTGTCTGGCGTATCGCAAATTCCTCTTCACAATACCCCATCGATTTTCTATAGGGTTTAGGTCAGGCGAATTTGCTAGCCAATTAAGAACAGGGATACCATGGTCCTTAAACTAGATACTGGTAGATTTGGCACTGTGTGCAGGTGCCAAGTCCTGTTGGAAAATGAAATCTGCTTCTCCATAAAGTTGGTCAGCAGCAGGAAGCATGAAGTGCTCTAAAACTTCCTGGTAGACGGCTGTGTTGACCTTGGACCTCAGAAAACACAGTGGACCAACACCAGCAGATGACATGCCACCCCAAACCATCAATGACTGTGGAAACTTTACACTGGACTTCAAGCAACGTGGATTCTGTGCTTCTCCTCTCTTCCTCCAGACTCTGGGACAAAATTTAATTTCATCAGAGTACATAACTTTGGACCACTCAGCAGCAGTCCAGTCCTTTTTGTCTTTAGCCCAGGCGAGACGCTTCTGACGCTGTGTCTTGTTCAAGAGTGGCTTGACACAAGCAATGCGACAGCTGAAACCCATGTCTTGCATACGTCTGTGCGTGGTGGTTCTTGAAGCACTGACTCCAGCTGCAATCCACTCTTCGTGAATCTCCCCCACATGTTTGAATGGGTTTTGTTTCACAATCCTCTCCAGGGTGCGGTTATCCCTATTGCTTGTACACTGTTTTTCTACCACATCTTTTCCTTCCTTTTGCCATTCTATTAATGTGCTTGGACACAGAGCTCTGTGAACAGCCACCCAGTTTAGCAATGACCTTTTGTGTCTTGCCCTCCTTGTGCAAGATGTCAATGGTCGTCTTTTGGACAGCTTTCAAGTCAGCAGTCTTCCCCATGACTGTGTAGCCTACAGAACTAGATTGAGAGACCATTTAAAGGCCTTTGCCGGTGTTTTGAGTTATTTAGCTGATTAGAGTGTGGCATCAGGTGTCTTCAATATTGAAACTTTTCACAATATTCAAATGTTCTGAGATATTTTGGGGTTTTCATTAGTTGTCAGTTATAATCATCAAATTATAAGGAATAAACATTGAAATATATCACTCTGTATAATGAATGAATATAATATTCAAATTTTACTTTTTGAATGAATTTACTGAAATAAACTTTTTGATGATACCCTAATTATATGACCAGCACCTGTATGTGTTTTCTGTTTTGAGTTTGGCAACGATTTGGCTGTCTGTGACAAATTTTGCTAATCCTAGAAGATTCCTCTGACCCTAGACTAAGATCTAAAGTCTTTGATCGTTAGATTTGACATGCTCACCAACAGCCAATTCATTTGTCTTAGGTTTTCAAGAACAGCCATGACCAAAATTAACGTTAGAGATTTCTTTGTAGCTACCATTTCAATCATGTGTGTAATGCAGCTCACTGTCACCGAACAACAACTGAGATCTTAGGGTGACATGACTTACAGCGATGATCATGATCATATAGCAGGGGTCGACATTAAGCCTTTTCATGTGCTTATCCTTCGGACAAGTAAATCTGTCATTCACTTGTCCGAGTAAAAAAGTTGCTTGTCCGGATTTTCTTTTTTGTGTGTTAAATATAATTATTCTGAAGCAATATTTTCATCAGCGTTCAATCAGCTTTGATATATTTAAATCTGCATATTGTAATATCTGCACCTTTGGAGGGCATCCACTCCAATCTTAGTAAATGTATGCTTCATCTTTCATTTTAAATTCCTAAATTTGATCAATAAATGTAATTATTTAGAATAATAAGACACTATAGGGCTGTTACCCTAGGTAGGGCGGATCAAATGAAAACATTTACACTGAAAAATTACAATTGTATTAAATAATGTTATGAATATACAAATAAGAAACGTTGGAAAGAATACTACTTTTAAATATAACAGCTAGTGGTGGTGGCAGACGACCGTTTATGAGTGAGTCGTTGATTCATTCATTCAAACGGTTGATTAATTCAAGAATGAGACGGATGTTTATGAATGGGTCAGTGAATCTTTGACTTAACCCATTCGTTCAAAATGCTGAAATCTGTTCCTGTGTTATGCGTTATATGGTCCAGGTGAAATAAAGCAGCAAGAGTCACATGACACTCAACTTAGATAGACTGAGTCATAATGAAATGCAATGCCAAACACTAAGACTGAAATCACCAATATGTAATAATTATAGCTGACCTACTAGCGTCAGCTACACTGTTTATTGAACTGTTATAGGAAATCAAGGTCACATTTCCAATCGTGATGGTATTCTGGAAAAGTATTGAGGTTGCTTAACATATTTTTTTTAAATTTAAAAACTCCACATTTATATTTTTTGTATAGGCAGTATGTTAACAGTGTAGATTTCTACTCGGAGGTTGCGCGAGCCTCAACAGCGCAAACATGTTACCGTCAGTAATATGTTTATTATATATCGATCACAACTTACAATAAATGTAATAAAATCAGAATCATTCTCTCATTTTAGTGATTCCCTATTTTTTTTTATTGATGTTCTAATCAGGCTTTTTGTCCGGTCGAGCAAGTACAATTCTCTTTTACTTGTACCTTCAAAAAACAAGCGTTAATGTCAAGCCCTGGTACAATCTGACAAGCAACAATCGTAAAGGACTATTATAAATCACACAGTGCATCCGGCTTTAGTGACAATAAAAACCACTGAGCAAATCCTACAGGTGCGCCCACACCATTCTCTAGAAATGTTCCGGTGAACTCCATTCTCATTTCTGCTATCCCACCAAGGCATCAACCACTTGTTCATTTTAACGTATTGAGATAGGACTGTTAAACAGATTGTAAACTAAGGAAGACGGATGGTATGGTGAGTGCTCAGGCCTTCTCAGTGTTGTCAATATTAAAGTCTGCCACCCCAAACGTCCCACACAACAACCAGAGAGGCCGGACTTTTGTCAAATGGAGGGTGCAAATGCAACCCTCCAAGAACTGAGTTTGGCAACCCTGGTGCATAGGATCAAACATACATGTTATTAGTTTTAATGTTATAAGTGTCTAAATGTTTGTGCTTTGTGGCATTAAACTGGGATTAACTTTTGTCTTTTTTTCGCCTCAGACCTGATGCCGTTGAAAGAGGAGAGGCAAGATCCGAATAAAATGGAAGAGAAAGATCAGTACAAGACACATCATGATTTCACTGAAGAAAAGTCTTTGAGTTGCTCACAGACTGAAACAACTTCCTCACGAAAAAGGGCTCAAAAGACTGGGAATATAGGTGATTTCACCTGCCACCTGTGTGGACTAAATTTCAGAAAGCATGGAAACCTTGAAGTCCACATGAAAGTTCACACTGGAAGGAAGCTTTACCCCTGCGAAGAGTGTGGAGTAATTTTCAGTCAACAAGGAACCCTTAAAGTCCACATGAGAATTCACACTGGAGAGAAGCCTTTCACTTGCTCTCAGTGTGGAAATAGTTTCAGGCAAAAAGGAAACCTTAAAAACCACATGAGAACTCACACTGGAGAGAGCCCTTACACCTGCAAACAGTGTGGAATGAGTTTCAGGCAAAAAGGAAACCTAATTTACCACATGAGAGTTCACACTGGAGAGAAGCCTTACTCCTGCCAACAGTGTGGAACACGTTTCACTCAGAAAGGAAACCTTACAAAACACATGCTTATTCACAACAGAAACAATCCTTTACATGCCAATGGTGTGGAAAATAAGGTTTAATCAATATGAAATATCAATACTTAATTTGTGTTATGTTATGAAACGTGTGGTGAATAGTTTAGACTTTAGATAAGGGGAAACAGAAAGCTTTGTATAATGATTTTTTCATGCGTTTACACCATGTATAGCAGGTAGTTTGTACTGCAATGTCAGGGTACAGACAGCTGTCTTCTCTAACAGCCATCATTACTAATATTAAATAAACTGCAATAGACATGACTCCTTTTTTGTTACATTGATTGAAACTGTCTGAACACACACACATATATATAATGTATTGGTTGCTAATACAATGCTAAATCATAAATCAGATATACCTATGTTCAATAACATACTGATGTCCAGCAATCGATTTAAATATTACATTGGGTTTAATTTGTCGTTTGATGAGATCTAATATGTGTTGGTGCCGAGAATTTTCACGTGAAGAAATACATAGATCCGATCCGACTATGTTTTGTATGTATTTTAATGGTCCAGTGGCAGAACTTTTGCCAAGCGTATCAGAGGTACTGGGTTCTAATCCGCACTAAGAAGTACAGTTTTTTTTTTTTCCTCAGTAAAACCAATTATGTTTATCAGTGGTTGTATATCAAGCAGGGACACGTTTGTGTGCATTTTACTTTGTGATTTCACCGGAACGTGTAGAGAGTCTACGCAATGGATTAAAGCGTGCGTCCGTGTGAAGACTGTGCGCGAGCCTCAAGAGAACACTGTATCTGCAGATCGCAGAGTCAAAGAGCACTTCGATCACTTGATTTCAAAAACAACACATTTTACCGCTAGATCGCCTCTTATTCAACAAACGAATGAAATGAATGCTCTGCTAGTTAACTGGAGATGTTTTATTTAGTTACATCTGTGCCGCGAGATGTTTCAAAAGTGGTGGGGACAATATCGACCCTGGCAAAAAAGTGGTGGGGACATGTTCCACCCGTCCCAGCCACAAATAACGCCTGTTTATATATCGTACCACACAAACCATTTTTGATAAAGGTCACATCATGTTTCTAAATTTTTTCCCCTATAAATTGTGATGGAACAAGAGAATGATGACATTTTCCCCCTGAAACTTGTTTCTTCTGTAACTGATAAACTCCTTTACTTTTGAAAGGAAAAGTTTTATTTAAATGTCAAATAAGCTGAACTTAAGGTTGAATCTTAGGTTGAAACATCAGATTGTTGAGGAGAATGTCCCTTTAGATTGTTTCTTCTTTGACCGATCAACTGATCAACTTTTTTTTGTTGCAAGTTTGCTGAGAGATGGGAAGGTTTGTTCATGATTTTCTTTGTACACGCTAAGTTTACTTTTTTTAAAGTTTTATGTTAACACTGATTGTGAGCGAGAGGCATGCAGTCATGAACTCATAAGCAAAGACACAGCAGAAGATGAAATACTTCCCATTGACGTTCCATTTAAATAAATATTTCGGCCTAGTACTAGTATATAAATATTCTAAAATCACTTATTTAAAAAAAAAAATCCCAGGGAGGACCGATACTTCAATTTGAGATCAATCCGTCCATCCCTAGTAGACTGCAGTTTAAGCCACCTGAGTAGAGCAGCAATTAAGGCATTATTCACAGAAGAAAAGCATTTTGAACTGGGAAATGCGTAAAACCACACCTCTCTTCAGATTCATTTCTACACATAAACCATCAAGTCATTCTTGAGAATCTGCAACTTGGGTGACAGTTTACCATCTTCCAGACCAAGTAAAATGTTCTGAGCAAATTCAAAATTGTTGGTTATTCTCATTGGATAGTAGCCTGGATGCCGGCCGAACTTAGCCCCGCCCACAACATTTAAGGTCGGGAAGTTCGGTCTGGACTTGATCTATAGTGGAGCAACTATGCCCGAACCAAAGCTGTTCGCACCAATCAAATTGTCAGGGCAGGCTTTACACGATGATGGACAGATGATCAACAGTAACGTAATCATCCACATCTCCAAAGAGTGTTTGGGTTGAATTCGTTTTTCAACAACGGTGGCTGTCGCTGGTGAATTGTAAGAATGTGTAGATTCAGCTGTTATAGTCTGTTATAGAAGATATCGACAGCGCATTCATTTTAAGAGGAACAGAGAACCGCTATCAAGGCATTTGTCAATCGGAAAGATGTATTTCCTACGCGATTCAACATGCGTCACTCCTTTGCTCTGATTAGTTGTAGGTCTATCCAATTGAGTGCAGAGGCATTTTCTTTCCTGGTTCGGTTGAATCATGCCCCATAATCATAACCCAATGGAGCAGTATCAGACTCATATTCTGACTAGAATCTGTGTATGATGACGTCAGGCTAATTGGATAGCTGAGGTGTAATGCATAAATTAGTTCAAACATTACCAGGACTTTCGTTGAGGCTGAGCACAATCTCACTTTCTAAGATGGCACAGATTTTTACAGCTACTTATCTATTGGAATTGTCTTTGATGACTAAGGAAAGCCATGGAAAATCTCCAAGCTCTGGTTCATCAGATGCCTCAAAAGAGCTCATGTAAAGTATTGTTGTTTGTTAAAGAAATAGTTCACCCAAAAATGAAAATTTTCTGTTATTTTGCACACACCTGGTCAGACTTTGGGCACACACTTGAAGATTTTAAGCCCGATTTGTGCCTGCAAGCGATCGGGGTGTGGCCCGATTCAAGGCTGGACACAAGCAACTTATTGTCCAAATAATAAGTTGGGTCTGAGACCGCCATCCTTCTTTGGAACGAGGAAGTAACGACTGTAAAAGCCTGACATGTTTGTGATAGCTGGACTGTTTCCACAGCTCCCTTCTCTAACATTTCGAAACTTCGGTGCGAAGAACCTGAGCCACGCCCCTTCTCACTGTCGTCTCTACCATGGCTGAAAAGTTGCGGTGGTCTGCGAGCAAACTGTAAAGTAGCCTCGTTTTATTATGTTCAGCACCCATTCTGATATATCGGGGATGGCCTGCCAGGCCTTGGCCTGCATAGCTAGGGGTTGAATGTAAACTGGGGACAGGCCGTTGTCTTATGGGGACCCGGCCGCCCAGCCATTTAACGCTCGCGTTGCTATGTGAGCGGCGCTTATTTTGGGGCCGCGTGCATTACTGCCGGCGCACCCTTTACCACTGAATGAACAGTTTTCGCATGTGGGATTGCAAACTTCACAGTTGCCACAAAACTCACATTTGTTACATCTCCCGCACGATCTGGGGGGAGAATTTATATTACGGTGGTCTTGTTTATGTGAAGGGTTGCACATTTCGTAGTGGGCACTAGGGGTGTGCCGGTTTCAGATTCGGTGATGACGGTTATGATGTGAGTCAAATGTGACGGTTCATAACATAACCGTCGGCGCGTGGGGGGGGGGGATTTGTGACGTTCGTCTGTTATAGAACAACTTAGTTTGAATAAACGAGCAGACACTGATTAGCTAGTAGCTACATGCTCTAAGTTTATTTAAAATTAACAGCAAGACAACTAGAAGTGAATGTGCTTTCCATTAAATGAATCACACACAGTAAACAAATCCCTAACAAAAAAAAAAAACATGTGTTTTAAATAAATATCACACAGTAAGCAAAACCTTTAAAAAAAAACCTTTGCAATGACCTTTGCAATTTAGACACGCAAACTGGGTGCTGGTGCTGTGAGACGTAGGCTACATGCTCGGGCAGATTGAAGTAGTTCATCCTCGGATGCGGCGCCGCGCGTGCTGCTGTTACAAAACAACGGTGCATTCAGCCAAACGAACGTGGTCTTGCCGGTCTTATGCACCCAACGCGTCATTTTTGCCGCGCACCTTCGCGCTTGTGCGGACGCGTCGAGTATAAACAAGGCTTTAACAAGGCGCGCGCTTTGATCGGTCTCCCGAATCATCTCCAGCAGTGCAGCCTCCGAAGCACCACTAACTCCGCCTCCGTTTCCCTCGTAAGCTGATATTAGTATTTAAACATCCTCTATGATAAAAAATGTTTGTAAAAAAATATTTTAATAACACGGTTTTGGCGGTTATAGAGTTCTAATGACGGTTTTCCACTATAACCGTCGGTCTCACGGTTATATAATAACCGTCACAGCCCTAGTGGGCACGCGCATTACGTTCACTACACTCTCCGCTGGAGAGCCTTATACTGTGTGAACAGAGCTTGTGTGTAGGAGTGCATACTTCATGGTGGGCACATGATCAACATTTAATACGCTCTCCGCGCGTGTGTGTAGGGGTGCATGCTTCATAGCGGGAAAAGAGCGGGAGTCGCGGGGTCGTCGTCGGCAAAGACAGCCAGTCGAGCCCGCAGGGTGGGGAGATCCATCCCGTCACACTCGGGGCAGTCGCCCTTGGTGAGTGCAGCTTCCGCATGGTCCCGGCCCAGGCAAGAAGCGCAGAGGATGTGTCGATCTCCGCTGTAAAGAGAGCCTCAGCATGAGGCGCATTAGGTGCGAGGCATTACAACGCCTCGGAAAATTTTCTTTTAGGTAAAAAAGAGTGACGTAGCGGCGAACACACTTTTTGTTATACTAGGATACTGCGCGTCCCAAAACCAGGAAGCCGGCGTCCTCAGAACTGCAAGGCAGGTGGCTTGTCCCATTGAAGGCTTTTCGACGGCGGCGAATGTTTCCTTCCGGAGATCAGCGAAGGATACGAAATCTGAATTCGTCATGGCTGAATGGGCCATTCTGGCGGGCTCTGATTGGTTCCGTGTCTGAGCCGCCTCACCATAGGTTCGTGCAGTTTCTGCAGCACAGCCAATGACCGTGCTGTCCGCTCATCTGTGTCTGCTGTGCATCTGCACTGCGTTTTAAAACGTAATTAGGAAATTATGACGTCATGGGCAGACGTCCATGAGGCTAAAATCAGACGTCAGAGGCTAAAATCAGGCTAGGAAAAATGCCTTTTATTTCTAAATTATGACTATTTTTGATCTAAAAAACATACTAACATTATAAGGGCAACCCAGGAAACATTATAAAATGATAAAATAACCCCATGTCAGGGGACCTTTAAGCCATCAATCATGTTTCAGGGTAAAATTAAAGCTGCATTCTAGACAAATTACACCTACCGATATCACAGACATCAGTTCCTTTTATTATTCTTTTCATATACCACTGTAGTATTTTTAGGTTCAGGTTTGTTTAATTGTACACCTTTTTATAACCGCTTGGCCCTTAGGACTCCTGTCCAATTTGTGGAAAGCAGTTTCCTGCAGAGATTGTTGCCTATCATGCAAGTTAATGTATGATTTAGATTTAAATAATGAATTTTATAAAGTGGGAATATACAGCTATTGGTTCAGACTACACAATTTTAGCTCGATTTTTGGGATGATCTGTTTAATGTAGGGTGTCTGTGGAATTTGTTAAATGTAAATGAAAAAAAACCACAGTGACTATCATAACAGAAAAAAAAAAACGGTGTGGTCTGAGCCTGGCATTAGTGTTGAGTGTATTAGTCTGTGTGGTCTATATTTGCTCATGGAGACTTTTATGACTCAAATGCATTGAGTTTCATGGAATGCAGATCATGTTGATTCACATTTTGCTCCAAGTAGAACACAATAAAAATCATGGATTGTGGCTTTATACAACTCTTCTATTTTCTTGTTTTTCCCCTTTCTTAATATCATAAAAAAATGATAATATACATTTGTCTGTAGGGCAATATGGTTTTCGTTTATGTTGCCTAGAAATTTGAGTGATAGGCTTTGTCCTATTTAATTTATTTATATTTCATCATTTTTTTCTGTGACATTTTTTTCTGTGCTGACAGTACAATGTTAAAATAATATTTTATATTGACACGAACACAATTTTTTGTAACAGTTTAAATGTTACCTGAGTTTTTTATAGTTTATTTTCTGACTATTGCCTGAAATTACCTGGGTCAAGTGGTAGTACCACTAATATCCGCTTGGGGGCACTAGTGAGTGTGGGCTGCTAGATATAAGCCTGGTAAGCAGTGAAGAAGTCAGTTCGTTTGGTAGAGGAAATCAAATGGTTGAACTCATGCTACCTTCTTGCTCCTCTAAAGTCCTTTGTTGAGAACTCTTTGAGTTTCTGCTCAACTGTGAGTATGAATTGACTTATGTACTTGATGTTGTCTTTGTTTCATAAGATCATTGATGTTAGCTATGTGCTTTCTTTCTAGAAAGGACTTTTTATTCACTTGTTCTGTTGTGAACATTATCTGAAGAAAGAGACAGAAAAGCCAAGTGCAATCTCCACTGGCAACGAGGCTACAGCACATGGCCAGCAACAGGGCACGAGGGACAAACGATTCACTGACCACCGTGGTGTATGATCTTTTCTCACATTGTGGATAGGTGGATTAAAATCATTGCATCGCACTCAAAATTGACCTTGTGGAGTTAATTCTCATTTCATCATCATCGTCATCATCATCATCATCATCATCATCATCGTCATCATCGCTACGTATCAAAAGACAGGACATTCCAGAGTTAAGTTTTCTTCATTGCATGGATTCATTGTTGAAGAGACAGAGATCTTGAGAGTGTTTTGCAGTTTGTTTATTGTGTGTTTGACACATTTAGCACAGTGGTGGAAAATAAAAGAGGTTTAATGTTAATTTGTTTGTGGGGATATTTATTTATCAGTACATGTCAAAAATCTGTTGAACCCCTCAGAGTAACATCTTTAAAACAAAGGAGGTGTTACAGATTGGCGCCCGAACAGGGACACTGAAATTAAACTTTATGGAGTCCCTTTTATTTAAAATATAAATTTTGACTGTACTGATTAATCTTCACAAGCAAATAATATAAACCATCATTTGCAATGGCAGAGAGCGCAGCCGTCACAGATTTCTCAGATGAAGCTTTTGCTCAGCACAGAGACCCTGTAGTTAATCTCATTGATACCTTTAGTGAGTTATATTTGGACTCTGAGGAAGAGAGAGAGTCTAGAGATATAGCCACTGATCAGAGTCCCGATGACTTGCCATTACCTCCTCCTCTTGAGTTTCATGAAGACCGACTGCAATTCAACAATGAAGAAGTTGACCAGCGCATGTGTAGCATTGAGGAACATCTTGCTGATCTCGAACATCGTGTCAGTGGACTGGTTACCACTGAAACTATGGAAGCAAAGTTGCAAGCATGTGAAGACAAGATTAACTACTGTCTGCAAAGAGAGTTGGATCGTGTTAAGCAGTTGTTCCTTTCAAAAATCGACGATATGAGTCAAAGTATTGTGGATTGCTTAAAGCGACGAGACCGACAATTAGAGCAACAGTTTAAAACCTTCAAACCTCTTATTTCTACTCCCATGCACACCAGTACTTCAACTACTCATAGGATGTCTCAATTCCCATCCAAGATTGATCCAGCTACACAAAACAGCTCAAAGCAAGTAACATATTTTTCCTCATCTCCTAATCCCCCAGTTAAACTTGAACTGCCTACCTTCAGTAATCTTGATTCAGAAGACCCAATTGATTTTATTGATCGATTTGAAGAATATAATGAGCTGAGACCTCTGTATTCTGAAGAGCTGTTAGCCTCATTATCTGTGAGTCTGAAAGGTACTGCTAAGAGTTGGTGGAGAGCGGAGAAACAAAAAATAAGAGACTGGGCATCTTTCAAAGAAAAGTTTCTTTTTTCCTTTCTAAATGAAGATCATAAAGAAGTTGCTGCCCAAAAATTAGCAAACTATCGTCAAGGTGTTAATGAGAATATTAGAGATTTTGTTTTTAATTACAGAGCACTGTGCCTGAAGAATAATTCTCTAATGACTGAAACTGAGATAGTTCAAGCTACTTTAAGAAACTGCAACCCTTGATTGGCTTCGTTGTTAAGGGGAACAGTGAAGACAGTTGATGATCTGGTCCGACTCGGTACGCAGATAGAGAAGGATTGGGTTGAGAGTAAAAAGAGATGGAATCAAGGAAAAGAAGAGGAACAGAGGAAGAAATCTTCTGGGGGAAGAGGGCAACAAAATCACCTCATGCTCGTTGATCCAACTCGCAATTCTCAATATAATAATGTGCTGCAAACTCCAATAATTTTAAATCACTCTTACTTTAATGCTGTAATTGACACTGGAAGCACCTTCTCTTTGATGCAGCAGAAAGTTTGGAAGAGGTTGAGAAGAAATGATGAGCATCTGACCAAAAGTACTCAATCTTTTATGCTTGCTAATGGACAGAGTCAGTTAACTCAGGGAAAGGTTCTCTGGGAATGCGAAATATATGGAGTGAAACTTGCTGTAACATTCTACGTGATGAATGATGAAGACTTGGCTGTTCCTATCATCCTGGGACTGGATTTCCTAAGGGAAGCCAAAGTAACCATTGATTTTAATTCTTCACGTGTTTACTTGCCCGATTCCAACGCCAGTCACCCCATTTGTTTTAATGAACTTTATGAGAACGCTGCCATCCAGTTTTATGCTGCACAAGATAATGTCGAATTGATCTCAAAAAAGGAAGACTTGAAGCTCATTGATCAAGCAGTGGAAAATGCTCATGCATCCCTCAAGGTAAAGAATCAGTTGAAATCTCTCATGTGTGATTGGTCTTCAGTTTGTACCACAAATCTAGGACGTACAAGCCTGATCAAGCACGAGATTAAAACTATTGACGAACTTCCTATAAGAAAGAGACCGTACAGAGCTTCGAAAGTGAAGAATGATTTCATTGAAGAGCAAATTAAGGAGTTGCTTCAATTAAAAATCATCAAACCTTCTACGTCTTCGTGGGCTTCACCTGTGGTGGTAGTGGATAAGAAAGATGGAGGATCCCGGTTTTGCATTGATTACCGTGGACTGAATACAAAGACACACCTCGACGCGTATCCGATGCCTCAAATCACGGATATTCTTGATTCTCTCCAAGGAGCCAAGGTGTTCAGCACACTGGATTTAAAGAGCGGATACTGGCAAGTTGAAATGGATTCTGCAAGTATGGAAAAGACCGCTTTCATTACTGCTTCAGGGTTATATGAATTCTTGTGTCTTCCCTTTGGCCTTAAAAACGCCGCAGCATCATTCCAACGGCTGATGGAGCAAGTTCTCAGAGAGCACAAGAACAAATATTGCATGGTCTATATCGACGACATCATTATATACTCCCCAGACATCCAGTCTCACATGCACCATCTCGAGCAGGTGTTCCAGAGTTTACACAACGCCGGTCTCACGCTCAACCTCACAAAATGTAAGTTCATCTGTTCTTCACTGGACTACCTAGGACATACTATCACTGCAGATGGAGTAAAGATGAATGTAGACAAAGTGGATGCGATCAGGACATTTCCCACTCCTAAGAACTTAAAAGAGGTTCAGCGATTTCTGGGTCTAGCAGCTTGGTACCATCGTTTTATCCCTGATTTTTCTAGTAAAACAGCACCATTGCACGCACTGAAGAAAAAAGAGGCGAAGTGGAAGTGGACTAATGAGTGCCAATGTTCGTTTGAGCTTATTAAAGATGAACTCACTAAGGCTCCTGTTTTAACCACACCTAATTTCGAGGCTTCTTTTAAAGTACAGACTGACGCAAGTGATGTGGGCTTGGGAGCTGTGTTAACACAGGAGGTGGATGGCCAAGAGAGAGTAATTGCATACGCATCCCGTTTGCTCAGAGGTGCAGAGAAGTCCTATTCGACATCAGAAAAGGAATGTCTAGCGGTAGTGTGGGCTGTAGAGAAGTGGCACCATTACCTAGAGGGTAGAGCTTTTGAGGTGATCACTGATCATGCATCCTTAGTCTGGCTTTTCCAACATCCAAAACCCTCATCCAGACTGGAAAGATGGACGATCAGACTACAAGGGTATCACTTTACTGTACGGTATCGGAGAGGACAATGTAATGTAGTGCCTGACGTATTGTCCCGAAGGTATGCAGCTGAGTCACCAGCTGTGTTGTTGCACACATCTGTCACATGTGATCTGCCAGTGGATTTGGCACAAATTGCAGCAGAACAGAAACTAGACCCAGAGTGCCAAGAATTGATGGTTAAAGCCGAAAACCAGAAATCCACTGACTTGAAGAGAACACACTATGTTTTCAAGAACGCAGTTTTATTTAGGAGTGTACCAGACTCCAAAGAAGGTCAGAGAATCCAAGTTGTCATTCCTGCAAAGTTGAAGGAAGCAATTTTAACTTATGCACATGACAATCCTCTGAGTGGGCACTTGGGTAAATTTAAGACATTGATGAGACTTTTAGAGTTCGCTTATTGGCCCTCAATTCGTACAGATGTATGGCAACACTGCAAGAATTGTCAGAAATGTCAGCAACACAAGCCAACTAACTTAAAACCTGCTGGGGGCTTACAAAGTGTCAAAGAAGTCAGTTCGTTTGGTAGAGGGAAATCAAATGGTTGAACTCATGCTACCTTCTTGCTCCTCTAAAGTCCTTTGCTGAGAACTCTTTGAGTTTCTGCTCAACTGTGAGTATGAATTGACTTATGTACTTGATGTTGTCTTTGTTTCATAAGATCATTGATGTTAGCTATGTGCTTTCTTTCTAGAAAGGACTTTTTATTCACTTGTTCTGTTGTGAACATTATCTGAAGAAAGAGACAGAAAAGCCAAGTGCAATCTCCACTGGCAACGAGGCTACAGCACATGGCCAGCAACAGGGCACGAGGGACAAACGATTCACTGACCACCGTGGTGTATGATCTTTTCTCACATTGTGGATAGGTGGATTAAAATCATTGCATCGCACTCAAAATTGACCTTGTGGAGTTAATTCTCATTTCATCATCATCGTCATCATCATCATCATCATCATCATCATCATCGTCATCATCGCTACGTATCAAAAGACAGGACATTCCAGAGTTAAGTTTTCTTCATTGCATGGATTCATTGTTGAAGAGACAGAGATCTTGAGAGTGTTTTGCAGTTTGTTTATTGTGTGTTTGACACTTAGCACAGTGGTGGAAAATAAAAGAGGTTTAATGTTAATTTGTTTGTGGGGATATTTATTTATCAGTACATGTCAAAAATCTGTTGAACCCCTCAGAGTAACATCTTTAAAACAAAGGAGGTGTTACATAGCATTTATAATTCTTATAGGCTACTTAATCTCTCTCTTTCCGTTAGAGACATTTGAATGTGAGAATCTGGAAACGAGATCTGAATTTTTGTGGTAATAAAGCGGGTGAACACAAAGTGTATTATTTTTTTTTAAGAATTTTCAAATAATACTAACATCAAAAATAAAGACAGACAGGCCAACAAACAAACCCCAAGCGCTGCAAGTTAAATAAAATGTATAATGTACAAATGTGTGTGTTTACAAAAAAACATGCGTCAAAACAAGAGAAGCAAAAACCTTCATAAAATAAAAATAAAAGGATCCCAAAAGACTCCTGAATTTGTCCTGTTTGTGGTTGAGGTCATAGGTTAATTTTTCCAAAGGAAGAAAGGCTGACAGCTGAGAAATCCACATAGATATAGTAGGGACCTGAAATGTAGACCATTTTAATAGTATACATTTCTTAGCCAAGAATATGAGGGTTGTAAACAGAGGTTTGCAGTCTGAGTCAAGCAGGTCTTTAGGAATGTCATTCAGCAAAAAAAGTGAAGGAGATAAAATAAAATGTTTTCCTATTATCTCCTGAATTGCAGAGTGAACCCCTTTCCAAAATGTTCCTGTTATCAGCTGTCAATCAAGCTGTCAATCAAGCTGTCAATCAAAGTTAACCACGCCCTTATTTGTCATACATTTTATATCTAAATATGATCTAAACTACAATTTAGAAAAAAAAATTCACCCCCCTCACAGTTGTCAGGCACTCGGAACCTATCGAAAAATACAATAAAAGTTCATGGGACCAACCTGTAAAAACACAAATTTATGCTGTGAAAACAGACATTTTACATGGGGTCTATGGACATTTGCTCCCTTTTTGGACCTGCCCCTAGCGGATTTTAGATGTATTGCAGTTTTTCGCGCTTCCGGGTAGGCTTCATTTATCAGATTAGAATGTTGCCGCTTGATATGAACACAGGACCAAAATACATGAAAAAATGTGCCCTTACAGGTCCTGCATTTAAAACAGAGGTCGGAACAACCTGGGAAAATTTTATGCAGACGAACAGGTGTAAATTAAATTCTGTGAATAAATTCAAAATTTTGTTCATGTATGGAAATTGAGGTGCATTTTGGAAAAATACCATCACAGATCCTGGACCAATCTTCAAAGTTAAACAGAACTCCTAGGTCCCGTTCCCACAGTGGTTTCAGAAAATCGTAAACTGAGGAATCAGAGTAAGCTAGTAATGTAAAAAAATTTGGAAATAAGCCCTTTGAATGAATCAACTGACATTATGGTTTCTTTCAATTCTGATCATTTAAATCGAAATTTGTTTCGCTTTATAAGAGACACTATAAAGTGCCGGATTTGAAGATATTTGAAAAAGCCTTCGGAGGGTATATCAAACTCTGTTCAAATGATTTCAAAGTTTCAAAGGAAAACATTCCTGAGAAGTCAGACAAACCTCTAGAACTCCAGTCCAGCAACCCAATGCTCCTAATCTGAGTGGGAAAGTCCGGGTTCAAAGCCAGAGGGGAGTGAATGGATATATTTGGAGGGATATTCACATGTTTTTTCACGTCCTTCCAAACCAGTAATGTGTTATAGACAATCACATTGTCAGTGAGAGAGTTTATCTGAGTTGCCCTGTGCTTTATTAGCAGTATATCTAAACTTCTTGGATGGCAAAATGAAGATTCAAAGTCAATCCATAGAGCGTCCTGCCTATTCCTAACCCAACTTGTTATCATTTTGATCTGGGCAGCCCAGTAATAAAGCTGGAAATTGGGTAAGGAGAGACCCCCGAGGTCCCTTGGTTTACATAGTTTAGAAAAACCAACTCTCTGTTGCTTATTATTCCAAATATAACAAGATATGGCAGAATTCAAGGATTGGAAGAACGAGGTAGCTAAGTAACATGGGAGATTTTGAAAGAGATAGTTTAAGCGGGGAAGTATGTCCATCTTAATGACATTAACTCTACCAAGAAGGGAAATTGGTAAAGGTGTACACTTTTCTAAATCTTTTTTAACTTTTTGAAATAAAGGATAATAATTTGTTTCAAATAAATTATTCAAGTCAGGAGTGAGGAAAATGCCCATATATTTAAAGCCTTTTTTAGAAACCTTAAAAGGAAATTGTATCGGGATTTATCGGAGTAATTAAAAGACATAGAAGCAGACTTTTCGATATTGACTCTATAGCCCGACACAGAACTGAACGAAGCTAAGGAATCCAGAACTGCAGAAGCAGAAGTCCGCAAATTCTCTAAATATAAAAGGACGTCATCCGCATACAGAGAGATGACATGTTTTTTCCCTCCAATTACAATTCCGGATATAGCAGGATTGGTCCTGATAGATTCTGCCAAGGGTTCAATGAATAATGTAAACAATAAGGGTGATAGAGGGCATCCCTGTCTGCAACCTCTTCGTACTGGAAAGACTTTGGACATCAAGCTGTTTGTGTTGACAGAGGCAACAGAGTCTGAATAAAGAAGCTTAATAACATTAGTGATATTAGAGCTTAGTCCAAATTTTTCCAAAACCAAAAACAGGAAAGGCCACTCCACGTGGTCGAAAGGCTTTTCGGCATCCAAAAATAATATCATTTATGTATTTTTTTGAATGCGAAAATAATGTATAGCATTAAGAGCACGGCGTACATTATCTGAGCCATGTCTAAATTTCACAAATCCTACTTGATCAGGATATCACCTTGGGAAGAATAGATTCCAATGTGCGGGCTAAAACTTTTGCTATTATCTTATAGTCCACATTAAGAAGGCTAATAGGCCTATAAGATATAGGACTGTAAACAAATGAGGCATGATTGCTATTCACACCTTTATTAAAATGGCTGTAATCGGTTACCACAATAGTACTTGATCTGTTTAAAATGATTTCATTGATATATGCCTACTAAGGTGTTAAATTAAAAATCAAAATTAAAATGTGTCTAATCCAGTAATTCATTTTTTCTATTTTTGATCTGAGCACATAGTCAGAAAATCAGAAAACCCGTCGTTATTCGTTTTTTCATTTTAGTTCAGGAAATAATTAATGGAAAAACAAGTCGTTGGCCCACCATCTACTGGCTTAAAAAAATATTACGCCGGTTTCACACTGCACGCGTTAGCAGAGCGTAAGCAGCGCAGGAGCAGTGCGTACGGTGAGCGGAAGCAGGACACACGTAGCGTTTGACGGGCGCGGCGTGTTTACAGACAAAGTACTCTATAATGGGTAAGTTGGCATTGCTTTATTTCGTTTTCAAATACATTTAAGAGAAAAGACTTGTCAAGAAGCTTATTTTATTAATTAATAGGCTATATTATATGGCTTTTGGTTCATCTTTGTTTTTGTTGACTTTGTTTTCTTCTTAAATTGATGAAGGTCATTTTATTGACTGTTTAAAACACAATAGATATCATCAATGCGCTTTTGGGTAAAACTGCTGTGTATTTTGGCCATGATCAATGCATTGTCACTTTAATAGGCCCTTTTCACAATTACGTCACACAACTTCCGGTCTGACTCGAAGTGGGGTATATTTACATCCGGTGTGCTTTTGCCTCGGAGACTTCTCCGGAAAATGCACAGATGCTCATCAACTTTACGAAATTGCGAAAGGTAAGGTTAAGAATAATAGTATATATGTGTTTAAATTAGTTTACCATGGTAACGTTATCGATCATTTTCAATTTATTATCAAGACGATGTTATTGCAGTGTTCCTTGTTGTTCCAATAACAAACAGAAAAGTCCGTATTTGAGTTTCCACGATTTTCCTGTGGATGCAGAAATACGTGCCAGTTGGGTGAGAGTGATCAGGAGAGATGAGGGGCCGAGTTTCAAAATCCTTCGTGAGAGTACCCATGTGTGTAGTCAGCACTTGGCCCCAGAGGATCTAAGTACGTCAGCCAGTGGAAGAATCCGGATTAAACAAGGAGCAGTGCCGTCTAGATTTTTCTGGAATGACTGGGGTAAAGGTAGGAGGACAGTGTTAAATCTGTCTGTTAAATCTACTTTTGCTGCACGAGCTCGTTACGATGGTTATTGTTTGCGTGTACTGGATGTGGACGCTGGACGAGGTAGGGAGAGTTTGCTAATCTCTCACTAATCGTGCTCTGTTGAAATGCGTGGTTGTGAAGTGCTAGTTTGTATTTAAGGACGTGTCCTAATCTATACCCTTTCTCAGTGGTGAGAACCTGAGTTCCCCTCCAGAGAAAGCCACGTTTCATTTTCCTTGACGATCGGTATGTATTAGTTTTATGTGCGTGCATGAGTTGGAGAATTGATCTAGCAGAGTAACAATCTTGTTGTTTATAGGTCCGTAAAGGACGGTAACTACATTCCAGTCGGGGTGCTCCGCGTTCATTTACGGCCGCAGTGCTGTCCTGTTCCGGTCCTGTTTCGACTGTATTAACTGTCCACTGATCCCATTGAACTTGGGACTCCAGTTGATATTTTCTTTAGCAGCTTTTTTGCTTTCACGTAGTTTTCATTTTTCTTTTGAACTGATATTAGCTGCAATGATTGGTGCTGGAATCTGAGCTGTAATCCTTGCTCTTCTATCCTTCTAATTTATTTTGACGTTTCTACTTGCTTTCTCATTTGTATTTGATTTTGTTTCTGAAGTTGAATTATCTATTTTTCAATTATTTCTCTGAAATAATAGTTCATTTCTTTAGATTGCTTTATTTTTTGCTCCTAACTGCTTGACTTGTTGTTTTGATCAATCATTTTGACTGAAGTTTGGTTTGTTTTCTTTATTTCTTTATATATTTTGCTACCGCTGTCATATGGGTTTAATTTCAACTAACTGTTTATTCCAATATATTAATTGTAATATTATTTTGCTCCCAACTGCTTGACTCGTTTTTGATTAATAATTTTGACTGAAGTCTGTTTGTTTCCTTTATTTCTTTATATATTTTGCTGCCGCTGTCATTTGGGTTTAATTTCAACTAACTGCTTATTTTAATTTATTAATTGTAATATTATTTTGGTTTTCTTGATTTGAGCGCTAATAATCCTTCCAGTTATTGAATTGACTTTTATCCGATTATTTATATCTGTATCTGATGTATACCCTCTTTGTGTGTTAGCAGGGCCTGAGTACCGGGGGCAGAGGAATCTTATTTGGGTGACGGTATCTTTCTCACCGTGTGCAGTGCCTGGCATTAACATCTCTGTGTGTGTGTGTGTGTGTGTGTGTGTGTGGTGTGTGTGTGTGTGTGTGTGTGTGTGTGTGTGTGTGTGTGTGTGTGTGTGTGTGTGTGTGTGTGTGTGTGTGTGTGCACAGTGAAGTGCAGTGGTCCTGCACCTATGGGTGGTATGCTGCGACTCTCTGCCTCTGTGTCTCTCGTCCCAGTCTAGACCTGGTCCTAAACCTTTAGGGGTTCAGTGAATTTGGACAAAGTGCCTCATATCCTTTTTATACTGTCTCTTTTAAGAATTGTCAATAAAACTTATTTTGTACAACAACCCATGTCTCTGACTCTATTAGGTGATACGAACCTGTGTGTGCCTTTTGTTGGGGCTTACTCTTAATTCTTTGGGTGAGATTCCCAGAGTGGCGTAGTCGGAGTGTGAATGATACAAACCTATTAATTATAATTCTTTAAGAAACCTCTCTCGTGTCGCCCGCCACATATGGTAGGTTCAGTCAATCAGCTGTGGGTCATCTGCTGCCTAATGTCAAACTATCAGGGGCCACCTGATCTAAAAGGAGACAAACCAGTCTAAAGCCTCCCCACCCCTTCAAGTCACATTTCTTGGAAAATGTGATCTATCTCTGTAAAAAATGTGATCTATCTATGATCTATCTCTGTATATCTATATCTACCTGTGTTTCTTTATAGCTATTAATGAGTGAATTAATTAATTAATGCTGTGACGCATTCTGTAAAAACTTTTGTAAATAGCTTGTCCTTAGTAGAATGCATTTGTACATCATTTACATTTAACTTGCACCTTTTTGTATTTATACATTTGGCAATGAATATATTTAAGGGAAAGGAAATACACAAATTAAAGCTTCCATTGTGGAACAAATCAGAAACAAGGTTTGTAGTAATTTCTTGCAAACATACATCTAATAATTCAGTTAAGCATTGTACATGGAGCATAAGAAACAATGAGCAAAAAAAGCTGTACATACAGATATAAAAAGCATACTGTGTATATATACTGTATATATACACACACATCTAAATTCAATTCTCATCAGTTTACAAATTTGGTCCATTTTGCATTGAAAGAAAAAAATGTATTTACAAAAGGAATATCAATTTCACCTTCCGCATTAACCTAAAACTTTCCTCAGGGTTTACAACTTAAGAAGATATCCATGTAGATGTTATGATAGAAATGATCAAGCTTCTGTCTCGTTGAGTGGATAATCTCCTCATCCCTTGAACCTGATAATGGTACTTGTGGCTCTTCTTAAGGCAGGTCTGGCCTTTAAGTGTGATCAGGTGTTTCCTTCGGGTTGAAGACTTTAGCATCAGGGCTAGCTCCAAGGTGAGGTGCATCGTGGTGGATGATGATCCCACACTGTATCACAGATACATCACACAAATCTGAATATTGCCTCAGTATTTCAGGTTCCAGATCCAACCCTCTTTTCATAGCGCTTGTCTGGGGAGTTCCTCTCAGAATCTGGGGTGCCAAGGCTTTAGTTTTAATAATATTTTACAATATTATTGTTTACAATAATTTTGATAAATGCAGCCTTGTTGGTGAAAAAGTACATTTAATTTATCGTATTGATCCTTATGCCTAGGATGAAGAATTCGAGAGGACTCGCAGACAGCGTGTGCGTTCTTCTGACGTGGAAAACCTAGAGCCTGTGTCCTCCAAAACACTGAAAACGTCCAGCCCTAACAAATCCTCCCTCCCACCCACCACACCAGAAAAGCTAACTGACAGAAACCCCTCTGTCCTCTTCTGTTGCACTGGGTAACATGGAAATGGGTAGAAATAATACCTGTCCTTGCATCTGAGCGGTAACTCAAGACTATTCCAGAGTTTTCTCTGAAGTTTCATGCTGACTATGAACTAAGTCTCAACTCTAGCCCATCTTGAATTACCGGTCAATAACAGAAGAAATTGCACGACAATCAACTACAACATTTTATTTACAGTTAGATTGGATTGCACGCACGGTTGATTCTTTCTACTGTCAATGAAAGTAGCAGAAAACAGTTGTCACATAACGATACAGATGAACCCAAGCGCAAACAGGATGTAACACAAATGGTTTATTCACAAACAGGGAAAACAAAACCCACGAGGGGGCAAAACATAAACAGGACACGAAGAGAATAAACTAGACTATGATAAATAATAACTAGACAATACTCTGGAACAGGATAATACAAGCTCTCAAAACTCACAATGATCACACAAAGGTAAGGATCACAATGAACCGACACGAGACAGCAAACACAAGGAGATTAAGTAGGGAACAGGTGATACTAACTAGACAATCATGACAACGAGGAAACAAGGGGGTGGGGTAAAGTAACGAGACACACAAGCACATGGCCCAGAACAAGGACCATGTGTTGTACACAAACATGGATCGGTCATGATCCTGTCCCAGAACTAGAGAACTCAAGGACAGAATCATGACAGAACCCCTCCCTTAAAAAGCGGCAACCAGACGCTTCTCAAGAGTACACCAAACTCGAGACATAGACATGAACCAACACAACATAGCCAAAAATAACAAAGGCATACATGAAAACCGAATGACAGGATCAGGGTGAAAAATTAGGAACAATAAACAAGGAAGGGGAGGCGAAGGCACAACAAAGTTCATGGGGGATTGTACAGGGTGGGTGGGTGGGACGTTGGTCTTGGGTCTACGGGATGTAGACCTCCGATGAGGAACCCAGGCGGGTTTGGGTGGGGAACTGGTAGACACAGTCCGGGATTGAACCTTAACAGGGGATACCGGGGAAACATACATAGGCTGGGTGACAGTGGGGACTGTTGCAGTCGGCAATGGAACGAAGACAAGAGGTGTAACTGGTGGTAAGTAATCGGGAACAAGTGGCGCTGCGGCGGTCGGTGATGCTGGAACAGGACCCACGGTCTCATCTACAGATTCGAAATCCTCTGAAACAGATTCGGAACCCACACACTCCATCATTGACTCAGAAACAGAGTTCTCTGTAGCATCCATGGAAACCGCTCTCTCTGCAACTGACTTGAAACCCGCACTCTCCTCTGCTGTAGACGCAGGACTCGAGGATGAAACGGGTCTGACAGGAATCTCCAGAATCTTTACAAGACTCGACAAGTAATTGGATAAAGTGTTGGCCATGTGTATGAATACCACGAATGTTATTTCTCGTGGCATTTATACGGCAAAATCAGTTTTGGCGTATATATGATACGCAGTTTTCGCGTGCATATGATACGCACTTTATGGCGTGTAATACGCACGCACCCCCATCCCCCCTCCCCCTAATCCAACCCAAGGGATTTTCAGTGCGTAGCATATGCACGCCAAAGATGATTTTGGCGTATAAATGCCACGAGAAATTCAATTCGTGGTATTGATACGCACTTTCATGAGACTGCGTTTTAGTGATTAACACGTTCTTTCCGTGAATTTCTCGAGTTTCGGGTGAACGTGGTAAAAACCAATAGGAAAAAAGTACCACATAAGACGTGATATTGATGTTTTGAAGGGGTTGAAGGGGTGACGCATATCGTCGAAGCAAAGTGTAAAAAATGTTTCAACCACGTTGTGAAAATACGTATTTATAACGTTAAAAAATGTTTCAACCACGTTGTGAAAATACGTATTTATAACGTTACTGTGTTACGTTACGTTGCTGGGTTGTTAGATCACACACATCACAAGGATGAATCGGCATCAAACGCACAATAACTGGAATTTAAAACTGTGAAACAAAGGAACAAATCGGATTTGTGCGCTCGACATTTCTCCGCTTTGTGACGTGAACTTTTAAATGCGCACTTATGCAGCGCAGCGCTGCACACTGTGACTCCATGTTACTTTGAGCACATCATTCTGCTCCCGCGATGCGCATATACGCTGTGTGCGCACTGTTTTTCATGTTATCATGTGTTTGCGCACTGAAATATTATTAAAAGCCAATATATTTTGTTATACCTAGCCTGCTCAATACATTTTAAATAAGCATTATTTAATTGTATATTATTTCTTTGTAGTATAGACTATATACCTATGCACTTCTGAATTCTTGACATTAATATATAAATATAAAATTGTGACATATATGATTGCCTGATTGAATTTTATAAGAGAACTAATAGTAATTTTATAAAATTACTGTGCAGATTTTTTCAAGAATGACATTTTGCTGCTGATTTAGGCTATACACTCATTAAGTTTATTCAAAATTCATAATACATTTATGTAATATTTAAAGGTGTTAATTGTAATCTTACACTGCAAAATAATAACTTAAAAAGGATTAAATTCATCACAATTATGTAAGTATCTGGAAATTTGCCGCGGGGCTAGGGCCCTTATATATATCATATCTATATAATATATATCATTATATATAATATAATATATATTAGTAGGGCCCTACTAATATCATTAATAACATTACAAGTCAAGTTCAAGTTCATTTATTTGTATAGCACATTTAAACAGCCACTTAGACAGACCAAAGTGCTTTACAGAACACACAAATAAGAAAAGTAAAAACAGCAAAACAACCCCTAAAACACATAAAAAGCAGCAGAGCTACGAATAGCCTTAACAAAGATTCAAATATAAAATCGTAGAAATAATGAAAAAAAAAACTTTACATATTACACAATAAACCAAAGTATATCAGTAGGAGTTTCCTTAAGTCTTTCTGATAGTTTTCTACAGGCCGGTTTACTACAACAGTAGAATACAATTCTGAAATTATGGTTTATAGTTTTGGTGTGCCACCCCAAGATTTTAAGTGGCCTCATCTGGCCACCCCTATGAAAAATTTCTGGAGGCGCCACTGCTTGGCCGGTGCCAGGTCTGCAGTGAGCTGGTGCACGACAGAGGCAATGGCACTGTCTTGAAGCCCATAGTACTATAGTGAGCAGTTTGAAACAGAAGTGCCACCATGTGATTGCACAGAGCGAGCAAGAACATGACATGCGCTTCAGGTCCACAGGAACCTTTGCAGAATTAAGTGTAACCTGTTAACAGGGACATAAGTATTATTGATGAACATTATATTATTTATTTTATCACACATAATCTGTCAGTCTTTTGTCCTCAAACAACCAAATACTGTTTTAAAAATATTTACAAAGCTAGCTACACAAAGTAATTTACATCAGACTGAGAAACACATGTAACTACAGTGGGAGATTACCAAGTCTGCAACCGCAACAAAACTAACAAAAAGAAAACTTAACCCTCTAATCATAACGTTAGATAACTATTCATCTGAGAAACCTGAAGGTAATGAGCCTCCTCGTTTTTCTTCATTGACCTGTGACATCGTCCTCTCACTGACACCTCACCCTCAACTGCAATTTGAGACTGTTCCAGTACAGTATTTGGGGAAACATTTCATTAACGTTACTGACTTTTATTTTACAAACCAGACTCAATAGCTAACAGCAGCAGTAATATAGAAAAGTGGTTGCAAAAATAATTTACAGTCTGTACTATATGAACCTAATCAAGATTAGAGCCTAAAGACGTTATATTTGTGAAACAGAAACGTCACGTAATGTTAACTACCTACTGCTATCCTATCATATTCATAACGGCTAGAAAAGACAAAAACACGTACCTCCATAATAAAACAGGTACTGTTCAATTTAAGAATTTGTAGCCTTTATCAAGTTTTGAACGTGTTGTCAGTGAAAACTTGTCTGCAAGTCGTTGTATATCATCAAACCATATTTTTGGCAGATGTAGTAGCGACTGTGTAAACTCCATGCTCCGGAAGTAGAGATACCCTGCTTCGAGTCAGAACGGAATTTGTGTGACGTCATGTGAAAAGGGCCTATTCAGCGTAAGCCACGCGGCAAAAATAGAGAAGACGCCGAAACGATCGCGGCACTGCTGCTCCTACTCTGCTCCTGCTACGCGCTGCCGCGCCGCCTCTGCGTGTGGTGTGAATGCTCTAACCTGTTAACATGGGTGCCAAAAAAAATATGCGCTGCTTACGTGCTGCTAACGCATGCAGTGTGAAACCTGCGTTAGCCCACGGCCAAAAGTTACTTGCCGACCCCTGCCTTAAAGGCACAATATGTGATTTTTCCTGCTAGAGGTTGAGTCACAAGTGACGAAGGAAGCGGAACAAATGTCCCCTGGAACAATATCAGTGAAACACCGAGCCGGTTCCGCTTGTTGTTGGTTTCCATGACAGCGGCGGCTGATGAGGCAAACGGTATCACGTGCAGGCGATTGGTGTGAGGATCGGTGATAGGGCTACGGGCCGAATGAAGCAGTTAAAAGGCAAAGGAAGAGGAAATCGAGTGTGGTACTCCCTCGGGAGAAATCGTTCCTTTGGCAGTGGCTTGAATTCGCTGGGATCTTTGGAGAGGGCTGTGAGGATTTGGCTGGATTAAGGGTGCAGCGGTGATTTGTGTGAATACAAGCTGGAAACGGGAACTGGATGGGAAGTGGGAGAATTGTGGAGATACAGTCAAGACTGGAGAGCGCCATCATTCCTGAGAGGAAGTTAAGTAATGAAACATCGGATCTGTGTGAATGCATGCCTTGCACTGAGTTGAATAAGGAATTGTGAAGTGTATTGATCACGAGTGTAACTGTAGCTTAAGAGTCATTGAAATCCTGATATCTTTGTCTGAGTGTGAGAGAGTATTGAAAACGCTGTTTCCCATGCTGTGAGAAGTCATCTGCATCTCTTCATCTTGTGAGTGCTGATTCAGCGTAACAGTGGAAGGATTGATCATTGGGTGAGTGCTGGCCTTATTGCACTGAGAGTGAGAGTGGATATGCAGTGCCCGAATTGAAGTGTCACACAGTATTGGACTTGACGTGAAGTTGCAGTGTGTGGATGTATATGTATATTTAACTGCCAGTATTCCCCAGTTCATATTCTCGCCCAGTGTTTGCTGAACAAAGCCTCAGTGTTGAACGTGCATGTCCCGCTCGGGCTATAAGCCCCCGCTTCGATACTGAAGAGAATTGTGCTTGCCCCGTATAACTTGTCCTGTCTATTCAAATAGAAGATTCTTCTGCTACTGCCTTCTTGTGTGATGCCTGTCTGAAGGAGGGACCCACCCTAGCCTCAGTGCTGTCTGCTTAGAACAACACAATACAGCCATAAGCTCGATTCTCCATCTTACAGAGAAGTGTGCCTGCCCCTGTATAAATTGCTCTCTCTGTTTAAATAGATGATTTTTCTGCTACTGTCTTCTTGTGTGATGCCTGTCTGAAGGAGGGACACACCCTGGCCTCAGCGCTGTCCGCTTAGAGCCACACAATCCAGCCGTAAGCTCGATTCTCCATCTTACAGAGTGTGCCTGCACCTGTATAAATTGCTCTGTCTGTTTAAATACATGATTCTTCTGCTACTGTCTTCTTGTGTGATACCTGTCTGAAGGAGGGACACACCCTGGCCTCAGCGCTGTCTGCTTGGAGCCACACAGTCCAGTCGTAAGCCCAATTCTCCATCTTACAGAGGCGTGTGCCTGCACCTGTATAAATTGCTCTGTCTGTTTAAATAGATGATTCCTCCGTTACTGCCTTCTTGTGTGATGCCTGTCTGAAGCAGAGGTTCGCCCTGGCCACATCGTGTCAGCACAGCCATCCGCTCCAGCCGTAAGTCCTTGCCCCATTGTAAAGGGAAGTGAGCTTGTAAAATTGTCTCTGTCTTTGGAATAAAGGGATACCTCTGCTAACGACTGAACCCCGCTGAAGGAGAAAGAGACACGAGGGACCCCGCACCTGCTGTCCAGCGACGAAACGGGAGTGCGCCCTGCCCTGAGGAGATATACGTACCCGGCTATCCACCTGACTGGCGGAGAGTTCCCTCCTGGCCCACAGCCCCCGTGCTGATCACATCCGGAACGATTAACGGCCCAGGAACATACCGACCCATCTACCCACCTGTCCTCCAGTGAGGCTCCTCCGTCCTGCTTTGTCCTTTGGAGAGGTATACGTACCTGCCACTCACCTGTCCGGTGGAAGAGTCCCCTCCTAGTCCTCAGTCCTGGTCCAGGCCCGTCTGGACATTTGTCCGCCTGTATCACGCCCAAGAAGGTTTACTTACCAAGATACTTACCTGCTTGCTGGAAGGGCGGTCGAATCCCTCCTCCTCAGTGGTTGCCGGTGGCACGGATCGGTGGGGTGAACCCCTCGCTTCCCAGGGTCCAAAAGCGGGTTCGCCTTCCTGGGAAGAGACACAAAATCCACGTCAAGACTTTTTAATTCCCCTTTTTATTCAATAAAGATTGTTCATTTTAATTCCACTTCTGTCTGTCTGGTCTCTGGTATGCTCCTCAAGGTGGTCCTGGGTTTGAGGGGTGGGTGCAGTCTGGCTTGGCCCCCCGACCTGTGACAGTTGCTTGTTCAAAACGAAGGCGTAGCTTGATAAGGCCATGAATGAGCGTGGACTCATGGGAGTTGTCATCTTTACCTTACAGCTGATTGAAAAACAATACGCCAGGACTCGAGCAGAAATCATATTCATAGATGAGCTAATGTATTAAAGTTTTATTAACGTTATATAAAATATATACAAATAATAAAAGAGATGGCAGTTCCATGTATTGGTGAAATACATATGTAAATACTTGTTATCCAATGATGTGCTGACAATATTAGGAAACTACTAAAGACTATGAGACTTAGTCTAAAAGGTAAAACTGTTTGGGTGAAGAAATCATTTATACAAGATATTAATTCGTTTTAAATTAATAATAGTGACCAATGTGATCAAATGTATATGTGTCAGTATTGAAATGCATACATGACACTGTTTTTTTCTGATATTAAAAATGTGGACATATAAAGTTAAGTTGAGTCTAAACATTTTTAGATATCTAAAAGTGATGATTGTCCTAGAATCAGTAGATTTATTTTCATGATATCTTCATAATCTTTCAACAGTAATTGGCATTGTTTGGGTCACTTTTCCCATTTTAAAGCCTTAAAATAATAAATGATGATAAAGTAGCCACAAGACAAAAAAAGAAAAAAAAAACTTTTGTTTGAGGGTTGAAGCTAAACTGTCTCGTTACACTCTCAAACAACATTTATTTGAATATATCCATCACCTTTGTTTTTCCGTCCCCAAATTAAAGGCCTATTAAAATGTTTAAGTTTTGTTGTACAATCAAACCAAATTGTTAAGGACCCACAAGAACCCTGTTACTTGCTTGTGAAGTAATGGCATTTCCTATTTTTTTTAATGTGTTTTCTATATTTTATATATACAAAGACAGTAAAAATTAAAGTTGTGTACTGTGTCTTGATTTAGGGTAGTTTAACATATGTGCTACACTATTTTGGATTATTAAAGTCTGTTACTAATGCAATTGGAGAGTTTTTACTGTAATTTTACAAAACAAGAATTAACAGTGTGGGTGGCATAAGGGTGAGTAAATGATGAGAGGATTTTCATCTGTTTAAACTATTTCAAACTATCCATTTAATGCTAAACTATGGCAGATTGAAGAACCAGCAGAATTGATAACTATGGGACAGTGAATTAACCCGAGAGACACTGGAGTGGTGTAAATCTCAGGGAAAGGCTGTAGGCTGAACTTTCTGAATGGGACAATGAACTACTGTGATGTAGATGTGAGTCTAAATGGAAAAATAAGTAATAAGTATTTCATTAAGACAAAAGAATAAAGTGACTGCATTGTGTTATTGCTTTAATTTTATTTTTTGTGAACTGTATTATTAATTTACCATAGTGTTATTAAATGTATTTCACCAATACATTCAGCTCTGAGTTGTGTCATCTTTTATATATATTCTTTTCTACGTAAATTTCTATGCACTTTTGTGATTTTAACCAGCAGCGTGTGAACAGGACTTTTAATTTGGTCTCCAAGTGTGACGTCATAAGGCGGCGTCGCGCTCTTGCATCTGTTGTGATTCGGCTGAAGAAAGGTCTGTTTTAAGATGTTTAACGCGATAGAAACCGTTTAATCGTCTTCAAGCGACGCTTACTGGTTTATGCATCGTTAAGTTTAACATTCCATTGCTTTATCTAACATTTATTAACGTCGTGTGAGCAAAGTAACAATGAAAACTCGAGTAACAAATGATGGGTTTCAATTCGGTCGCTGGTGAGCAGTGAATCAAATACTTTTTTGAAACGATTCAGTGATTCGAAGCGCTACATTTCTATTTATATCTCTATTTCTACAAATCATTAAATACTCTAACTGCCTTAGTGTCTTTAATTTGTATTCTTTTATAAATTTGTAGTGCTAATTTCGAGTGCAATTTTTTGTGTGTAATCCGGTTATTTAACTGACTGACTCGCTTATATTAGTTTGCTGAACTACTGAACTAGATTGAGATGCACACAGGTTAGCTGCGTCCCAATGTGCATACTATCCACCCTATCTGTCCTTAATAGTATTGACAATTATTAATGTCACATACTATTTAGGATGGATAGTATGCACATTGGGACGCAGTAGTTTGGTTTTATTTTTCTTTCTTGTTAATTATTCTCATTTTAAACAGGTGAAGCGACTGAGGTCCACGTGACACTATATTATAAAGATGGCGTTTATTAAAGAGGAAAGTGAAGACATGAGGATTGAAGAAACATTCAGTGTGAAACAAGAAGAAACTGAGGAGCAAACAAACATGCCGTTTATTAAAGAAGAGAGTGAAGACATGAGGATTGAAGAAACATTCAGTGTGAAACAAGAAGAAACTGAGGAACAAACAGGTTAGTTTCATTTTCACAGCTGATCCCTATTAAAATGTCCAGCTCTACAGAAATAGATTATATTTTTGGGGGGTGTGCTGTGTTGTTGTTATACCACACAAAAGGCAAAAAAACCTAAAACACCATATTGTTTTTGTACACTATATTCCAGTAGCAGGCGGTGCATCTCACACCTAAGCCTTCAGTGGTCTCCTACCTGACTTATCCACAATAATTATTTTGCATTGACAGTTATAGGGTTAATGCTGTGAGTTCGGAAAAGGCCGGGTAGAAAGAAAGTGTTAATTTTGACAGCAAATTTTGATTTAGTTTTAGTCATAAATAGTCATATTTTAGTCATCTGAATTGTTTACATGCATTAGAGCAGGGGCGGCTGGCCAATAGAGGGCGCTAGGCTAGAAATCGCCCCAGAAAGGCGGGTCTCTGGAGCACTTTAGCCAATTGCTGATTTAAGATATAAATGTTTGACATAATCTGTAGCCAATAATTGTTCTCCAATCAGGTCAGCTATGAGCGATTCTTTTAGCGCCCCAAGCTGCGCGCATCTCTATCAGACAGCAACACTATCAAAGCTGTACACTAGAAAAGCCTGGCTAGCTGGAAGCGGTCATGCTAATGCTTTGTTTTGGTGATTACTGTTTAAAACAACAGTGACAGATGACAGTGAGGGAAGCAGCACCTGTCTGAGAAAGTAAACTAAAATTAAATTTCAAATGGAAATGGAAAGTTTGTGCAATTTGTATGTTTTTGTGTAAGAATGCCTCAGCCTTGTAGTATGGCATTAAATAACTAGAAAAAAAGTTTGATGAGACAAACTTTAAGTTGGCTTGAGAAAGCCGGACCAGAGAGTTTGAAGAAGTTTAAAGTAGTTTGAAGTTTGATAGATGAATTAGTTAGAAAGAAAGAATAGTTCTAAAAAAAGAAAACGATTGGTTAGAAAGAAAGGAAAGATTAGGTAGAAAGATAGATAGATTAGAAAGATAAATTAGTTAGAAAGAAAGAGAGAAAGATAGAAGAAAGAAAGATAGATTAGTTAGAAAGAAAGATAGATTCGTTAGAAAGAAAGAAAGATAGATAGATTAGTTAGAAAGAAAGATAGATTAGTTAGAAAGGAAGAAGAAAGATAGATTAGTTAGAAAGAAAGAAAGATTAGTTAAAGAAAAAGAAAGAAAGAAAGAAAGAGAAGAAGAAGAAAGAAAGAAAGAAGAGTAAGAAGAAAGAAAGAAGATATAGAAAGAAAGATAGATTAGTTAGAAAGAAAGAAAGTAGAAGATTAGTTAAAAAAAGAAAGAAAGAAAGAAAGATAGAAAGAAAGAAAGAGATTATTAGAAAGAAAGAAAGAAAGAAAGAAAGAAAGAAAGAAGATAAGTTAGAAGAAAGATAGGATTAGTTAGAAAGAAGAAGAAAGAAAGATGATAGATTGTGGAAGAAAGAAAGAAATAGATTAGTTAGAAAGAAAGGATAGATTAGTTAGAAAAAAGAATAGATAGATTAGTTAGAAGAAAGAAAGATTAGTTAGAAGAAAGAAAGATAGATTAGTTAGAAAGAAATATAGATTAGTTAAGAAAGAAAGATAGATTAGTTAGAAAAAAGAAATGATAGATTAGTTAGAAAGAAAGATAGATTAGTTGAAGAAAGAAAGATTAAGATTAGTTAAAGAAAGAAAGAAGAGATTAGTTAGAAAGAAAGAAAGAATTAGTTAGAAGAAAAGAAAGAAGATTAGTTAGAAAGAAAGATAGATAGATTAGTAGAAAGAAAGAAAGATTAGTTAGAATGAAAGAATAGATTAGAAGAAAGAAAGATAGATTAGTTAGAAAGAAAGATAGATTGTTAGAAAGAAAGAAGAAAGAAATAGATTAGTTAGAAAGAAAGAAAGATAGATTAGTTAGAAAGAAGAAAGATAGATAGATTAGTTAGAAAGAAAGGAAAAGATTAGTTAGAAAGAAAGAAAGATAGTTAGAAGAAAGAAGATTAGATTAGTTAGAAAGAAAGAAAGAAAAAAAAGAATAGAAAGAAGATAGATAGTAAGAAGAAGATAGATTAGTTAGAAAGAAAGATAGATTAGTTAGAAAGAAAAAGAAAGATAGAATTAGTTAGAAAGAAAAAGAAGATTAGTTAGAAAGAAAGAAGAAGAAAGAAAGAAAGATAGATTAGTAAGAAAGAAAGATTATTAGAAAGAAAGAAGATTGTTAGAAAGAAGAAAGAAAGATAGATTAGTTAGAAGAAGAAAGATGATTAGTTAGAAAGAAGAAAGATAGATTAGTTAGAAAGATAGAAAGAAAGATAGATAGATTAGTTAGAAAAAAAGAAGATTAGTTAGAAAGAAAGAAGAAAGAAAGAAGAAAGAAAGAAGAAGATAAGAAGAAAAGAAAGAAAGAAAGAAAGAAAGAAATTGATTAGTTAGAAAGAAAGAAGATAGATTAGTTAGAAAGAAAGATAGATAGATAGTTAGAAAGAAAGATAGATTAGTTAGAAAGAAAGATAGATTAGTTAGAAAGAAAGAAAGATAGATAGATTAGTTAGAAGAAAGAAGAAAGATTAGTTAGAATGAAAGAAAGAAAAGAAAGAAATAGATTAGTTAGAAGAAAGATAGATTAGTTAGAAAGAAAGAAATTAGTTAAAAGAAGAGATAGATTAGTTAGAAGAAAGAAAGAAATAGATTAGTTAGAAAGAAAGAAAGATGATTAGTTAGAAAGAAAGAAAGATAAAGAAAGAAAGAAAGAAGAAGTAAAGAAGAAGATTAGTTAGAAAGAAAATAGATTAGTAGAAAGAAAGAAAATTAGTTAGAAAGAAAGAAAGATAGATTAGTTAGAAAGAAAGATAGATTAGTTAAAAGAAGATAGATTGTTAGAAGAAAGAAGAATGATTAGTTAGAAAGAAGAAGATAGATTAGTTAAGAAGAAGATAGATTAGTTAGAAAGAAAGAAGATAGATTATTAAGAAGATTAGTTAGAAAGAAAGAAGATAGATTAGTTGAAAAAGAAGATAGATTTAGAAGAAAGATAGATTAGTAGAAAGAAAGAAAGATGATAGTTAGAAAGAAGATAGATTATTAGAAAGAAGATGATTAGTTAGAAAAAAGAGATAGATTAGTTAAGAAAGATAGATGTTAGAAGAGAAGATAGATGAGTTAGAAAAAAAAAGAGATTAGTTAGAAAGAAAGAAAGAATTATTAGAAAGAAGAAGATTATTAGAAAGAAAGAAAGATTATAAAGAAAGAAGAAGATAGTTAGAAAGAAGATAGAGTAGTTAGAAAGAAAGAAAAGAAGATAGTAGAAAGAAAGAAGAAAGAAAGAAAGAAAGAAGTAGAAAAAAAGAAAGAAAGAAAAAAGAAAGAAGATTAGTTAGAAAAGAAAATAGATTAGTTAGAAAGAAGATAGATTAGTTAGAAAGAAAGAAAGATAGATTAGTTAGAAAGAAAGATAGATAGTTAGAAGAAAGAAGATAGAATTAGTAAAAGAAAGAAAGAAGATTAGTTAAGAAAGAAAGAAAGAAAGAAAGAGATAGATTAGTTAGAAAGAAAAGATAGATTAGTTAAGAAGGAAGAAAGATAGATTAGTTAAAAAGAAAAAAGATAGTTAGAAAAAGAAAGAAGAAGAAGAGAAGAAAAGAGATTGTTAGAAAGAAAGATAGATAAGAAAAAAAGATTAGGAAAGAAAAGATAGAAAAGAAAAAGATAGTAGAAAGAATGATTAGTTAGAAAGAAAGAAAGATAGATTAGTTAGAAAGAAAGAAGATAGATTAGTTAGAAAGAAAGAATAGTAGATAGTTAGATGATAGTAGATTAAGAAAGAAGATTAGTTGAAGGAAAGATAGATAGTTAGAGAAGAAGATAGTAGAAAGAAAGAAGATAGATTAGTAAAAGAAAGTAGATTAGTTAGAAAGAAAGAAGATAGATTAGTAGAAGAAAGAAGAAGTTAGAAGAAGAGATAGATTAGTTAGAAGAAAGAAAAGTAGAAGAAAGATAGATTAGTTAGAAAAAAAAAAGATTAGTTAAAAAAAGAAAGTAAGATAGTTGAGAAAGAAAGAAAAAGTAAGAAAGAGTAGTAGGAAGAAAGATAGATTATTAGAAAGAAAGAATAGAAAAGAAAGAAAATAGATTTAGAAAGAAAGATGAATTAGAAGAAGATAAAAAGAAGTAGAAATAGTAGAAAGAAAAAATAGATGATTAGTAAAGAAAAAGAAAGATAGATTAGTTAGAAAAAGAAAGATTAGATTAGTTAGAAAGAATAGATTAGTTAGAAAGAAAGATAGATAGTAGAAAGAAGAAAGAAAGATAGATTAGTTAGAAAGAAAGAAAGATTAGTTAGAAAGAAGGAAAGAAAGATAGATTAGTTAAAAAGAAAGGATAGATTAGTTAGAAAGAAAGAAAGAAAGATAGATAGATTAGTTAGAAAAAATAAAGAGATTAGTTAGAAAGAAAGAAAGAAAGAAAGAAAGAAAGAAAGAAAGAAAAATTGATTAGTTAGAAAGAAAGAAAGATAGATTAGTTAGAAAGAAAGATAGATAGATTAGTTAGAAAGAAAGATAGATTAGTTAGAAAGATAGATAGATTAGTTAGAAATAAAGAAAGAAAGATTAGTTAGAAAGAAAGAAAGATAGATAGATTAGTTAGAATGAAAGATAGATTAGTTAGAAAGAAGGAAAGAAAGATAGATTAGTTAAAAAGAAAGGATAGATTAGTTAGAAAGAAAGAAAGATAGATAGATTAGTTAGAAAGAAAGACAGATTAGTTAGAATGAAAGAAAGATAGATTAGTTAGAAAGAAAGAAAGATAGATTAGTTAGAAAGAAAGATAGATTAGTTAGAAAGAAAGATAGATAGATTAGTTAGAAAAAATAAAGAGATTAGTTAGAAAGATAGATTAGTTAGAAAGAAAAGAAAGATAGATTAGTTAGAAAGAAAAGAAAGATAGATTAGTTAGAAAGAAAGATAGGTAGATTAATTAGAAAGAAAGATAGATTAGTTAAAATGAAAGAAACATAGATTAGTAAGAAAGAAAGATAGATTAGTTAGAAAGAAAGATAGATTAGTTAGAAAGAAAGAAAGATAGATTAGTTAGAAAGAAAGATTAGTTAGAAAGAAAGAAAGATAGATAGATTAGTTAGAAAAAAAGAAAGAAAGATAGATAGATAGATAGATTAGTTAGAAAGAAAGATTAGTTAGAAAGATAGATAGATAGAAAGAAAGAAAGAAATAAAGATAGATTAGTTAGAAAGAAAGAAAGGGAAAGAAAGAAAGAAAGAAAGAAAGAAAGATAGATTAGTTAGAAAGAAATAAAGATAGATTAGTTAGAATGAAAGAGATTAGTTAGAAAGAAAGATAGATAGATAGATAGATAGATAGATAGATAGATAGATAGATAGATAGATAGATAGATAGATAGATAGATAGATAGATAGATAAAGTTCATTAGTACATATAGAATGGTAGTTTAATTGAGTCAGGGATTTTAGATTTGAGTTTATTTGGTGTAGACTACTGGGCCACCGTAGTCTTGGCTCATTTTGAACTGTTCCAATGAAAGTCAATGGGATTTTTATGATTTTTAATATTAATTTTTAAGAAATCTGAAAGTCAAATCAGTCTGAAAAGATATAGCACACTAAGTCAGAACAGTTTGAAGGTCTGACCCGAGTTTGGAGTTTGTAGAGTTAAAGCTCTAGGACGAGTTAGAGTTTAAATTTTAGAGTCAGAAGAATAATAATAATAATAATAAGTTTAAATAGGATTTCAGTAAGTTGGCTTTCTCAAGCCAACTTAATTACTGACTTATTTTACTTATCACAAAGCACGGGTATCATGCAGTTTGTTAAAATGTGTTTGGGTGGTTAATAATAATAATTATTATTTGTATTTATATAGTGTCTTTCATTTAAGTCGACCTCACCTTAAAATAAGATTTAAACTGAGCATGTTTTTCTATCAGGTAAAATTCTGTAAATGCATGACATCCTCGTGCAGATTGCTGCCTTGTCGAATCGCACAATACTACCGTTCTAGACAATATATATATACATTTGTATAATACAGAACAAATATAGACACAGGCTGTGCATGGAGATCGATATAAGATTCAAACTCTCTTTGATATAGACACATTCCCTGTGTGAGTTCCTGTGTTTAATGTTGATCACATTATATGAAGGTCCACACGATTGCAAAAATGTGACTTGATTTTATACAACAGGTCAACAAACGAAATATTAATATTAAGTGATGTTCATTTAGGCTACAACACAGTTGTCAGTATTTTTTTACAACAAAATAATAGCTCCAAAGCAGAACAGCAGCACACAGCAGTGTTTGCGAACAAATCTGCGGCTTTGAACGAATCGTCAAGTCACCTTTATTTATATAGCGCTTTTTACAATACAAATTGTTTCAAAGCAGCTTTACAGGGATAACAGGAAAACAATGTTGTAATAGTATTGTTAAATTTAAAATTAAATGTTAAATGTCCCCAACTAAGCAAGCCAAAAGCCAATGACGACAAAGGCGAAGAG
>CM070822.1:41655766-41804074 GCA_036326025.1 Chrosomus eos
GGAGAGTTGCTAGACCACACTGGCTGCAAAATAATTTTTGCTGCCTCTAGGGTGCGTCTAGATTTCTTGGCTATAAGTTGTACCATTGTACATAATGTTCCAGCTATGTAACCTGAGAAGCAGCTCTCATAGTTAATGTTAGCTTGCTATTTTCAGCCTATGTTAAGTTTCCATAGGTTGAGCAAGAAAAACAATTGTCGTACATTACTTTATAATGTAACTTGTTAAATGCAACTGTGCCTTATTGTCACCAGTTAATGTTGACATGTAAAAATGAGGGTATTTGGTAGTTTATTTTAAAATGGTTTGATATATTTTTGCCCATCCCAGTTTGTGTATTTAAAGGGTCTTTGTGGATGCACTCAGTACAGAAACAGATAAGTCACTTAATTATTTATTAAGCAGTTATATAAAAACTTGATTCAAAAACATTTTAAAAAGGCTTGTAAAAAGAAAGCAAATTGTTCATTGAAAACAAAATAAATATATTTTGATTCATGCAATGTGGCCTGGCTTTATCATCTGCTAACATGAACCACAAACTCAAAATCATTCATCAACTATCTTACTAACTTAGTCATCAAGGAATGTACAATACATAGCCTCTTGCTTAGTCTTGCTAAGTAAAGTTTTTCCTCCTGATTGCGGCAGCTCCTCGACTGGTTTCCCTTGTTATTTTTTAAGCTGAAAAAAACGTTTTCCGTTGTTCATTTTCCTTCCTAAACGATCGTGTGACCTGCTGTGGCAGTTCTTGATCGAGCAGCACTGACCAACCATATCGACGTTTATTAAAATCTCGACAGAAAATCCAAACACAGCCTCCAACACACCAATTCAAATACTGCGGGCGCGATCCTGTAAATATGGCGGCAGAGCGGACCCATAATGCAACACGGTGTGACGTCACCTTCACATTCCTTATTGAAACCGACAGAATATGACACAGCCCCACCTCAGATATTTTTCACCAGCCACCACTGCATTAGAGTCAGTTAATTCTGTTTTTACCCGGACAGATCGAATAGAGTTTAGCGACTCTGCGTTAAGCTGGATAAAACTGAATATGGGATTTTTTTCCCCTGGTAGGTTTGAAACCGCTGGGGGTCGAGGAGGGAAAGAAACTTTGATTTGTGGGTTGAAAAACTATTACATCTACAGGAGTAGCCTATATTTTAGTTTATGCAGTTCGCTACGCTGATGCGGTTTGCTAGCTCTGACTACTAGTAATAGTTATGGCTGAAACGATTAGTCAGCATTGTCGACAACAGTGACAAAAAAAATTGTCGACAAATATCTTTGAGTAGTCATTTGATCTCACATGACCTAATGTAAGGGCCTGCAATGTCGCGATTTGACCGCTACGGCTTTGTAATGCAGCCCTTACAAATGCTATTGCGGTAGAAGACAACACAGTGCAAATAATGACTGAGTGCAAACAAATCCGAACTAGCAAGGTGTGGGAAAGTTTCACAAAACTTCAAACCAAGAATGCTGTTGCGTGCAATACAACATGCAGAATCGGAGTAAGCATGTCTGATAAGTGACGTGCTGTAATCTGATGAATCTTGTTGTCTGTCGCCATTTGTTAGTTTAGTGTAACACACCACAGTTGAATTAATTACCGAATTTATTTAGGTGCACGTGAGGGAACTGTCTCAAAATGCCAAGCGAGGCTGAAAAAAAAAAAGGAAGTACGACAGGTAGTGTGTCGTTTCTGCAATACTTGTGCTTTTGACACTTAGTACATGGCTTGCGAATCCACCGTTGAACACCATTTAGGTTGAAGAAGCAGTCGTCAGTAAAATGATAGGAACACAGCACAAGGTTCGGGCTATACTGCTGTGGAATTGATAAAATAGCGAGCGCTATTGGCCAAGGAAAACGAAAAATAGTCTGCAGGTGCATTTTGAAACGTTTTAACTAATCCTCTTGTAATGAATGTAATTTCAGTTCTATTTAATCAGTATGAATTTTATCAAATTCATTTAAAGACTGCCACAAACTCAACTGACTGGCTTTTCTCCTGTATGATTTACATGAGTTTCTTCAGACCTTACTATACATGAATTATGGCCTTCCAGAACTTCTGATTGAGGCTATGTGTGGCAACCTAATTGTATTCCTTTCCACAAATTGAACAACTAAAACAATTAATTGAACAAATAAAAACAGGAACCAAAACAACTACACAGTCCAGAGATAGGTTTGATATTGAGTGGCAGACTATTGTATGTAGCCTTTCGGATCTGCGATCACGCGTACTCCGTGTATAGCGAGCGGCGGTGCTGAGCACACATTCTACGATATGACATTTATCAGACACTTAGGCTCTGTAACGCAACGAATCCTCCACCATCGTCACGTGATCAGTGAACTGTGATTCCTGCTGCACTTTGTGAGACTGCAACTTGTGCTGGGTGAGCAAGGCAGACGTTTACAGTGTTTTTTTTTTATTTTTTAAAAAAACAGCAAAATGAGAGTGAAGGTGGGATTGCGGTGGCCACCATAATGTAATTTTAATGTAGCGGTGGCATATTCTATGCTAATTTCACCCTCACGCTCCGCTCTGGCTCAAGACAAGGCAGAGGTGGTAAAATCCTAATCACTTTTTATTAGGGATGTGAATTTCTGCCAAAAATTAGGGCTGTTTTCGACTAAGGATTTTCATAGTCGAATCTGATTCGTTAGATTTTGCCATAGTCGACTGATAGTCGAACCTTTTTTTTTTTTTTTTTTTTTTTTTAGATAGCAGCTAGATTTTTTCCATTTCAAACAAAAGAGCTAAAAACAATTAAAAGAAAAACATGGTGTGTAACAAATACCTTTTATTCATTTAAAGCCAGATGAACAAAACATCACACGTAGGGTCACCAGACGTCCCGTTTTTCCCGGGACATATTTCAACTCTAATTTTAGGGGAACAATAAGCACTAGTGTTGCACGGTGCACTGATACTTCAAAAGTATCACGATTCTCAGAAATTAAAAACGTCACGATTCCTAAATTTATTAGTATCGATACTTCTAAGAATGACCACGTTCCAGCATTTAACATTATTACAGCATTTAAAGAGCACAGACCTACGCAAAGGAGGTGTAGCTATTTGTGAAACGCCTTGTAGAAATACTTTTCCTTTTCAGGAAAAATATCGAAAAATCGCAATTCTGGACTTGGTATCGGTATCAAAACACTAACTTTGGTATTGTGACAACACTAAGCACGACATTCCGTTTTTGCATCGCCAAATCGTTCGTTAGATCAAAAAATAATGTCATAATGATTTTATGCAAACCTGCCTTGTTACCGACAGTAGCCTAATTTTTGAACAAATTAGCTTCAATCAATGTAAACTATTTGTGTGACTATTAGGGGTGACTCCGAATAGTCGAAGATTCTATGCATCGATAGGATTCGAATACCAATCTCACGGTCGAATCTTCGCAGAGGTTATATGAGGGTGCTCTTGGCTGAACGTTTGCAAATTTATTTATATATTTAATAGGGCTGCACGACACTGGGAAAATGTGTGATATTGTTGAGTATTGCGATAATGATATATATCTTCCCTAGAGAAATGCTATTTTTATTAAGCTTTTTTAAAAATCATTTTGCATATGTAATGATCATTCTAAAATAAACAGGTAGGCTAAAAGATATTCTTCTAATCTTCAGAAGAATATCTCAGGTTTTTTTACACTTGCAAAACTTTGATTGATGGTTGTCTGTGAGACTCTGTTATTGTTACTTGGCATTTCGTTAGCAGGTTTGGTAGATGTGGGCTTACACTTTGTGAAGTCTTCATATAGCTTAGCTCCCTGAGGTTGTGTTTCAGATGAGATGACTGTGGAGATTAGTTTCCTCTCGATCTGGCCACAATTTTTCCGCACAACTTGTTCACATATGTTCACATATCACGTTTTTTGCACGTGCAAATTCGCTATTTCAAATGCAGGTGCACAGCAAGCACGCTCATAATGGAAGCACATTTGCGCCTATGCCGTGATGAGATGAGAACATCTCAACTTTTCAGAATGCCGCAAGCTCACCGCAGGTCATGTGACAAAAACCAACGATCAGCTTCGGCCTTTCCGTAACATCGAAAGCTCGGCCCGAACAGCTGATCATAGCTGTAGACGGCGGCTTTTTATTTCTCATCTCCATAAATATATCTAGAAGTAAAGCTAAGGCCAATCAGGATGCTCTGTCTTACATGCGCTTCATGAGGCACACACGCAAGGTCTCTCGCTCTCTGCCGTGCGCGAGTTACACGGTTGGAGCACAGTATGTTCTGTCTCGCATACGCGCTCTTGCTTGCTCGCTCTAGATTCCGGGAGATTTTAACCCTTTAACGTGCATTTTAACTGTGCGGTTAAATTCCTGTAATTAAAACTCGCCAAACCCCATTTTTAGCTGTTTGTTGTTCTTCCTCTTACTGAATAAAATGTGTAATGGCAATTATATCCACTGGGTGGCAATGTTGTAATATATTTGTTGCTGAGACAAGCTGAATCTGAACCGGAAGTGTATTTTCATGACCTCTCTTCAAACAATGGCTGCCAGTGACGAATTTAAGGTAAGATTTTGTTTGGTTGGATTTCATGTTCTAGACTTCCTAATGATTATATTTTTGTTGAATGGTAGAAACGTGATAAGATGCATCTCTCTGTTACTTCAGAAAAGTTGTGTGACCGCTTGGTTGCGTTGCCAAGTTAGGGTAAACTGAACTGGAAACTAGCTAAATTAGCACAGCAACTCGTGACTCAGTATAATACACCCTGCAGGATCATACGGCCTATTTCTTTACTAGACTATATGTATTTTACCCTTATTTATATGGCCTGTCGTTTTACCTTCAGATTCTAAATTTAATACTGTTTACTCTTTACATATTACGAAATGAACCATTAGTCCTACTCATTATTTCTGCAATAGCCATCGTAGCTGAGGCTTATTGACTAACACTACGTAATGCATTGAATAGCTACAACTACAGCTGTCTAGATGGGTATAAACATTACATTTTCTGTTTAATAATCTGACAAACATAACACGATGATGAGACTGTAATTGAATTGATGGTTGGACATTTTTGGCTTTATTTAGCACAGTAAACTTACCTTATCAGTCACACTTCAACATTTTCTGTCTCTTATCTAATTTCATGGTTGTGTGTTATCCGATTTGTCGTACATGGTACACACAGTATTTATTAGCTTAATTATGCAATTTATTCTTAACAAATTACAATAAATCACAATGTGCCTGTATGTTTGGAGAACAATTTATCAATATGACAATTGTGCATTTATTATGGATGTATGTACCTGATGCACTGATTACTCAAGACACAGTTTGCAACCCTACACTGTACAGTAATGTTTGTTATGTTCCATCCCTTTCAGACATAATGGACTGCCGTACATTTTATGGACCCCCCAGATCTACCTCTAGCACTATTGCACTTTTACCCGCTGATCCATGTGACTCAGAAGTGGAAGAGCTCAGTGATCCAGACAATGGAGATAATGAAGATTTTTTCCCTCCACGCAGTATAGATTTACCGCCCCCTTCAAAGAAATTGAGGAATAGAAACAGGCTTGTTGAGGTATCTTCAGACCTCAATCAAACTGCCTCCCCTCCTGCAAAGTCCAGAAAGACCAAATGGGTCAAAAAGGACATTCCAATCTTCACTCTGCCCGAGCCTGTCTTCGAGCTTCCAGAGTTGGTCCAGACGCCGTTTCTGTATTTTAAGAAGCTCTTTACTGACCAGATGATTGTGCACATAACTGAGCATACCAACCAGTACTCAGTTCAACAGACCGGGACATCCATCAACACCACAGCTGATGAAATTGAGGTTTTCTTGTCAGTTTTGCTCTATATGGGTGTTTTTGAATTTCCCTCTATGGAAGATTACTGGGCCTGTGAGTCACGCTTCCCACCAGTGGCTGATGCCATGTCAGTGAAGCGCTTCAAAGTGCTCCGAAGATATGTCCACTTCAATGATAACTTCCAGACGGAGGGCTCCCCTGACCGCTTCCATAAGATACGCCCTCTTTTTGACATGTTCAGAGAACAATGCCTCCTTATTCCACCTACCAACAGGCAGAGTGTTGATGAAGTTATGGTGGCTTACAAGGGCACCAGAGCTGGCAAACTCAGGCAGTACATACAGAACAAGCCGGATAAGTGGGGGTTTAAGATCTTCTGTCGGGGCAGCTACTCTGGCATCATCCACGACTTCATATTGTACCAAGGGGCCACAACATTCTTCAACATTCAAGAGGAAGAGCATGCATATCTGGGCTTGCAAGACCTCCACCTTGGCGCCAAGGTTGTCTCAATACTCTGCAGCACTATTGTACACAAAGAGGCAACTGTGGTGTTCTACGACAACTTCTTTACCAGCTTCAACTTGGTGAAGACGCTGCACACCAACCTGGGACTGAGAAGTGTGGGTACCGTCAGGGTAAATTGCACAGGTAATGCACTTTCAGTAAATATGTTAACCATGTTAGTTACACAATCACAACCAAATCAAACCATGCATTCACATAAATGTTTTCTTCTGATGCAGATATACTGTACACATGCCTTCCATTTGTTATAGAAATTATATTAGTGTTATTTGATGCATACTCTACTCACAAAAACAAATGTCCATGTATTTCAGGTGGTGCAACATTGATGAGTGATAAGGAGATGGTGAAGCGAGGACGAGGTTATGTTGATTTCTGTTCATCAGAGGGAGTCGTTGCAGTAAAGTGGTTAGACAAAAAGTGTGTCACCTTGCTGAGCAATGCTTATGGGGTGGAGCCACTGTCTTCAGTGAAGAGAAACACAAAGGAGGCGCAACAGAAGGTTGACGTCCCCTGCCCATCCATCGTCCTGGCATACAATCAAGCCATGGGGGGCATTGATCGCTCCGATATGCTTGTGCACCTCTATAAAACACCAATGAAGTCCCGGCGCTGGTACCTGCCATTGTTTGGGTACATCATCGATATGAGCATTGTGAATGCATGGCTTATGTACAAAAGTGACTGCAGCATTCTCAAACAGAAACCGATGCCCTTGAAGAAGTTCCGTCTGTCGGTGGCAGCTACGTTGAAGGGAGCTGACAAGGTACCTGCCAGGTTTGGCCAACCCCCAGATGCAAAGCACAAGCCACAAGTCCGTCGCCCCAACCCCCGAGTTCTCCACCCCACCCAGGAAGTCCGATATGATGGCGTTGGACACTGGCCTACATTTGGCACTCAGAGAGGGAGGTGCAACTTCTGCAAAAGTGGAGTGTCGCGTTGGCGATGTTCCAAATGTGGAGATGGGAAGTTGTTCCTTTGTTTGAACAACAAAAAACAGTGCTTTGTTGCATATCACCAGAGATGAGTTAAGAGTAAGCCAAGGATGAGACCTATGCATGTACACACACACACACACACACACACACACACACACACACACACACACCCTTACTTGATATTATTACTACAATGACTAATCACCCTTTATAATTTTTATATGATTTTACAAGTTTTTTGATCAGATTTCTGAGAAGTCGTTTGAACAGAAAACTGTTCTTTATGTATCACCTATCTAATCAAAAGATATGTACTATATTTCTATTTTATTACGTTGACAAGATGTATGGTATAGACAAATTGACAGATATTGTTACCAGAGATTATTTATTTTATTTATAGTATATTTTTTAAATTATTTATTTTTTACAGTTATCAAAATTTAGTTTTGTATTTTTTTACATTTCTTGATTTCTATTATGTTTACTGTTGTACTTTACAATGTTTTTTATTTAGTTATAATAAGAACGTTTTTAAAATAAATTGATTATATTGTTAACATATTCTACTGTCTGTAATGTTTTTATATGAGAAAAAAACTTCAGACCTCACACAAGAAAAAAATCTTATATACCTAATACTAGTCACTTCATGCCGAGAATTACCCTAACTGAGCAAGTTCTAAGTTTTTTTGCATATTTATTTCTTAGTGTGACTGATAAAGTAATTTGCGGCCATCAGGGAGCCGCTATCTAAGGTGACCGGGAGGGGACATGTTCGGTTCACTTATTTTTGTCGTGGCCACAACATATAAACTCGTGGGATCGTGATAATATCTCGTGGGAACGTCATATTAAGTCGTGGCCACGAGATCATTTTGTTGAGGCAATGACATAATTATGTCGTGGCCACGCGATGCAAAGTCATAGCCTCGAGATCATATGTTGAGGGAACGATATATTTATCTCGTGGCCACGACTTCATATTTTGAGAGAACGACATCTATTTGTCGTAGCCACGAATGTTGAGGGAGCCACAGCGGCCAATACTGTAACCGTACCATAGCTGGGCTAGCATAAGGGAGATGACAGAAGAAATAACATTTTACTTTAAATTAGGAATGTCATATAAATATATATTGCGGCATTAAGACATGGGTACGTTATAAGTGAAAGAGACCTGAAGCGCATTCTTAAAGTGAATGGGCTTTTTTTTGTCGCACTTTTGCACTGGCATGAAGTTGGTTTGACGGACGTTCGAGATTCGCATTTTAGAGACAGTCTCAAAATTACATGCGACATTGGCATAAACGTTTCCAACTTCAGTAGCATTTCAAGACAATGACTTACAGTCATACAACCATCTGTACATTGTTCACCCAGATCTCATGTACGATGCACACCTTTAAGATTGTTGATATTTATGACAATAAACTGTTAAATCATATGCAAATATTGCTATGTATTTCACTACTGTCACATACCTGACACCTAGATGAACAATGTACAAGTTGGTTTTATGACTGTAAGTCATTGTCTTCAAATGCTATTGAGCTTTAAATATTGTCATATTCTGTATATGATTCCATACATTAGTGCAATACATAGCAATAGTTGCATATGATTTAGCAGTTTATTGTCATAAATATCAAAAATCTAAAAGGTGTGCATGATACATGAGACCTGGGTGAACAATGTACAGTTGGTTTTATGACTAAGTCATTGTCTTAAAATGCTATTGAAGTTGGAAACGTTTATGCCAATGTCGCATGTAATTTTGAGACGGTCCCTAAAATGCGAATATCGAACCCAGGTGTCTTTCACTTATAACGTACCCATGTCTTAATGCCGCACTATATATTTAAATGACATTCCTAATTTAAAGTAAAATGTTACCTCAACAAAATGATCTTGTGGCCACGACTTAAAGGGTACCTATTATGGCATTAAAAATGTTCCTAATATATACTTCTGTTCTAGGAGTCCCCAACAACAGTTTTACGAGCATGACAAAAAACACTTTTGTTGTCTTATAATATGCATTTATTTTTACCTGATTTGCTCACCGACTCCCATATGAATCGTTTAGCGAGTCATTTTTCCAAACCCCATCCTTGCGTGACGCTAAACTGCGGTGATATCATAGCCCAAAGTTTAGTGGTAAAAGCACATTCAGTCTTTGTTTGCGTTAGCCCAACGCATAAACATATTGATAATGCAGTACTCAAGGCCATTGCACACTGAGTCCGATTTTTTCGTATGCGTTTTTTCGTGTTCATCAGCCTAAAAATTCGTCACGCACAGAAACCTTGCACACTGAGTCCGATGCGTATTTATTAAACCTTTGCGGAAAAAAAACGCAAAAAATACAAAATGGATTCGTCATGCAGTGAGGATGATTTTGTTGCCCTCTCTCTTCTTTAAAAGAGAAAAAGAAAAAGAGGGTCCATCCAATCTTGTGCCGAGAGGAAGGAGAGTTTCAGCTCATCGAGGAGTTGCGCAATTATCCCGAGCGATTCAAAATTTACCTCAGAATGTCAATGGAACAGTTTGATGCTTTGCTAGCGATACTGGAGCCAGCCGAGCCACATATTAAAAAGAAGACCACCGAAAAAGACACACACACACACGGCCGGCAGAAACGCTGGGCCGACAGAACAGCTGTATGGTTTGTTTATCATTGCTTACAGTACTTTGTGCTGCGAGACGAAGTCTATCAACTTATCAGATGCCATTCTGGATTGTGTCGTTCACTTGTACGGTGGGTCTGAATAGTCAAAAAACCTCTCAAAATGCTGGCTGTGGATGGGAAAAACGCAGAAAATCGAACCTGATCCGAATTTTTTTTTGACGGACGAAAGTTTCGGAGGCAGTGTGCAAGCGTGATTGACATAACGTGAGGTCGATTTTTTTTTTTTTTTTTTTTTTTTTTTTTTTTTACGTGCGAAAATTTCGGATGCGAATTTCGGACTCAGTGTGCAATGGCCTTAAGAGGTAACGTTATAGCTATATTCTTTATGACAACTCCATTAACAACGACAAACACTTCACATATTTTAATACAACTGACGACCTATGCGCTGTGTGTACACAACACACACACATACTTGAGCATGATACATAAAACATAAAAGCAACAATTAATATTAATAATACTTACGGTTTGTGATTCGGAGAAGGAAGCTGATCCAAATAAACTCGGTACTGAACCTTCAGTATCAGCCGCTCGCGAATCCATACTTATAGCATTTAGGTTTGTGAAGCAATCATCTTCAAAATGATGCGAACACAACAAGGTCTGGGCTATACTTCTCTGGTATAGTTGTATATATGAACTGTAGCCACTTAACGTTAGTCTTCAAATGCTCCTCACTGGGCAGATGAAAAAAGTTTGCTTTTGCGTCGCACTTCTCGACATGTTAGTTTCCCCTGCGTCTCCGGCAGGGTTGCCAGATCTGCACAACAAAACCAGCCAAATTGCTCATCAAAACTAACCCAATCATGGCCAAAAATAGTCAAATAGCGTTCCCGGGTGTTTCCCCAATAACAATCATGTTCCAGTTGGTAAAACAATCGCGGCAACCAGCGTGCACTACACAAACAACCCGCGGAAACAGTGCAGGCATATACGGACAACACTGGCAACACTGGTCTCCGAACACAATAAGTGGGCGTATCTTATTCAAATAACTTGTCAAGTTGACGTCAACTAGACAAAGGAAAAGCATCGTTCGTTGAACGATTCATATGAGCGACTCAGAGTCGACTCTTACTTGAGAGACAATAACTTTGTATACGGTGAACTTTCATGTTTAAAACTTTGCAGGATGTTTTTGTTCACTTAGATCTATGTTACACACTACATGAAGGGCAATTTTCAAAAATCCATAATAGGTACCCTTTAATATGACGTTCCCACGTGATATTATCACGTTCCCACGAGCTTATATGTTGTGGCCACGACAAAAATAAGTGAACCGAACATGTCCCCTCCCGGTCACCGTAGTATGCGGGAGACTCCCGGAACTTCCAGGAGACTTGGGATGTCTGAAAATGTAATTTATCGCACCTCTCTGCGATACGGATATCGCATATACTATTATCGCGAAAGCGATAATTTTTTGATATATCGTGCAGCCCTAATATTCAAAAACCACGTAAACGCAGTTGATTGCGTATAGGATCTAGCATACATGTGATATATAAATGTTTAAGTTTTACATGTCTTTGCTTTGTGGTATTAAACTGGGATTAACTTTTGTCTTTTTTTCTTTCGCTTTAGACCTGATGCCGTTGAATGAGGAGAGTCAAGATCTGAATGAAATGGAAGAGAAAGATCAGTACAAGATACAACATCATTTGAATAATCCAGCTGAAAAAAAATATTTTATTTGCTCACAGATTGAAAAAACAACCTCAAGAAAAAGGGCTCAAAAGACAGGGACTGAAAGATATTTCACCTGCCAACTGTGTGAAATAAGTTTTAATAAGCATGGAAACCTTGAAGTCCACATGAGAATTCACACTGGAGAGAAGGCTTTTATCTGCTCTCAATGTGGAAAGAGTTTCAGGCAAAAAGCAAACCTTAGTAACCACATGAGAGTTCACACTGGAAAGAAGTCTTTTACCTGCCAACAGTGTGGAATAAGTTGCAAGCAACAAGGAAAATTTAGAATCCATATGAGAATGCACACCGGAGAGAAGCCTTTCATCTGCTCTCAGTGTGGAAAGAGTTTCAGTGCACAAGAAAGCCTTAAAGTCCACATCAGAATTCACACTGGAGAAAAGCCTTTCACCTGCCAACAGTGTGGCATAAATTTCACTCAAAATGCAAGCCTTAAAGTCCACATGAGAACTCACACTGGAGAAAAGCCTTTCACATGCCAACAGTGTGGCATTAGTTTTACTCAAATAGGACACCTGAACAGTCACATGAGAATTCACACTGGAGAGAAGCCTTTTACCTGCCTACAGTGTGGAAAAAGTTTTGGCCGAAAAGGAATTCTTAGCAGGCACTTGAGAATTCACACTTGAGAAAAGCCTTAAGCAGGCTAAATTGTTCATTTCATATATATATATATATATATATATATATATTTATTATGGGTGTAACGGTTCACAAAATTCACGGTTCGGTTTGATACGATACACTTGTCCCTCGGTTCGGTACGGTTCGGTACATTTTCAATGCAGCAAAAAGAAAGAAATGCCAGAGAAATTTCCTTGATTATTTTTTTTTTCTTATATTATTAAAACTAACATCATAAAGTATGAATGGAGCTATACTTGACATTTCTTAGGAGCATATAAAACAAAACAGCTCCTTGGACAAAATGAAATGTTATATTGTAGTAGTTATAAACAGGTTTATTTTAGTTCAGATTAACATTTGAGGGCAGCAATTGTATTCATAATGTCAAAATAAAACCGACGTGATGTTACTTGAAAGCATTGCCTAGGCTACTATTCCTGCCAAACGTCCATGGTTACAGTGAGTGTTACTACAGTAAATCCATGGTGAATGCTGATCTGTGGACACCGAATAGTTCATTCATGGCACAATGTTTCTTCCTGGTTTCCACGTCAGCGCTGTTTGATCCATTAATAACGGAGAAATGTGAATGTTTCTCACTAGATCTCGCAGCGATGTTATTACTTCAATAGCGAATTCAAATGCTTTCTTTACTGAATGTCTCAGCGCTGTGTAGTAACAGAGATCGGCTCGTGCTGCATTGGTCCAAACTGACAAACAGTCTGTCAACCACATAATAACGAGTAGCTCAGTTTCCTTCCGCTTACATTACACTTGCCATTTGATGTTGGGCAATGTTGTGGTCGCGCCAGCATCTCGAGTGCGCTTGCCACGCGCAACACGTGGCGCGCGCCTACATTTAAAATAACGAAATTTTGGCCGGCAGGAAAAATGGTCCAACGAACCGTTCGGTTTGAAAATGCGTACCGAAAACCGAACCGAAAGCCTCGTACCGAACGGTTCGATACGAATATGCGTATCGTTACACCCCTAATAAATAAATATATATGTGTATATATGGGGTGGGACGTGAAGGATTACAAATTTATTAAAATGTTTAATTTAGGTTCCAATGCAATAGTATATAAATTGAGAAATATTATGTACATTGAATGTAACATTTAAGGGTGGAATGTAAATGATATCAGCTGTGAAACAGTTTGCAGCAAGAGAATCTGGCAAATCCTGTTTTTCTCCATTTGTAAGTTAAATGAGTCTGATCACTGAGACTTTCACCTTTTGTCTTTAATGGCTCTGGGATGGCTCTTGGAATCAGAGTTCCTGACCCGCATCAACATGTGAATCGGTTATGCTGATTTAGTGCCCTCAGAGTAGGTTGTGTTCCTACTGCATTTGCATTCTTTGTTTCAGAGTTTCTTCCACCTTTATGTAACTCCTCCCCCTTGTAAGGTATATGAACAGTCTGTATTTTAGTTTAGCCAGATTTTGGGTACCATCTTGAACGAAGCAGACTACAGCAAATAAAGAATCCTGCTTAAAAGATACACCCGAGTCTCCTGGTCTGCTCTTCTGAGTTCCTACACTTTAAGAAGAATTATTATCCAACAAACAGTACACAAAAGTTACGGTTCGGTTCAGATATCACGGTTCTGTACGATTTCGGTACAATGGAGTGAAAAGCAAAACAAAAATGCAGAAGACATTTTTATTAATGTCTTAAGCCTTGTATTTTTTAAATAGGTTTTATTATTTGTAGTGCACTGACAGGAGTTTTATATAATTAAATTATTAATTAAATTATTAAAAGATTAAAAGACCTTGAGATATGTTTGGTAATTGTACCTGAATGAATTTAAAATTAATTTGCTATTTCAGATCAAAATATTTGTTTTCCTTCATTTTAGTTAACCCTAACTTTATTCTCATCTGAATTGTAAATAATTGATTTCCGTATAAAATAATACTACCATTAAAAGCTTTTCTTAACAGTTGTAGGTTACAGTTTGACAAGAGTTTCGAGTGTGACAAAAGCACAATGCTGTGTTTTATTGCAAGTGTACACAAATATAAGTAAACAATTTGCAGTTTTAATGATGTCCTGTATGAAAAAAATGACGGAGTATGTTTTTGTTTCCACTGTTCGATCGCGCACGAGAGATCTCTCTCTCGCACGTGCGCGCACACTCTTCGATTGCGCGATTCGCGCCCGCGACACTCTCTCTCTCTCTCTCTCTCTCTCTCTCGCACGCGCACACACACTGTTCATCCCGGTGTTCATCGCACCTCTCTGTCTCTCTCTCGCACACACACACTCCAGCATTGCAATCTTGATCGCAGCCTGTTCATTGCTGCGTTCAGTCACACCAAAAGCGAATAGAGCGAAATTTATCGCTATGTGAGTTTTTTTTGTACCGTGTATTCTCCGTGCAAATTCGTGCACCGAACCGTGACGCCCGTACCGTTTCGGTTCGATACAAATACATGTACCGTTCCACCCCTAATATATATATATATTCTGTTGTATTTGTCCTATTGCCTTCTGTTTATTTACTGACCTTTTCAACTCACTGTTGTTTGTTGTCGGTGTACACTTAGGGCCCCCAGAAGACTAGGAACAGCACTGATCTCTGCACACGTATTTCGAACTTCGTTTTACCCCTAAACGTAGAAGGAAAAAAGAACTTTGGCATAAGTATATGGCAAAGTTCTTTTTTCTTGTCAACAAACAACAGTGAGTTGAAACTTTCAGTAAATAAATACAAAAAATTAATAGGACATTGAATAAGTGAAATGTAACAAAACATTCCATAGTTTTCACTGTATGAATTACATGTACATTGATTCTTATTAAAGTTAATAATGTTTTTCAGTGAAGAGCCGTGAATGATTATCTTGTTTTCTCTTGTTGTTTGAATAACATAAAGTAACAGCAGTCTAGTACCCTCTGCTCTCTCTTGTCATTTAAAGATCAAATGCACAGAGCTGATACACTTGCAAGCAATCCTCCTGTTCCTGTGCGTTTCTGGATGCGGCCGTTCCCTGTCTCCCTCTGACGGTCACGTTAGTTGCATCACGTGTTTAGGATTACAGCATGCTGAAGCAGCTTTTGTGGATAGTTCATGTTCTAATTGCAAGTACATGACTATCGAGGTGTTGAGATCTAGACTTGTCTTCGTCCGCGAAGGTGGAGTCCCCATTACCACGCCCCACCCTAGGGTATCGTGTGGGATGGGTGATCAGAGGATCATAGTGATGGATTCCCAGCCCGGTAACCAATCCCTGTGGGCCACTCACTCCTTTATCACACCACAGCTGGTGGAGCCCCCCGTTGAGCTTGCTGGTCCCTCTGTAATGGACCGACCAGCCGTTTCATTCGGGGCCCCTCCAGAGGACAGGATGCCGATTGCAGCATCAGAGGGTGAACTGCCCTCTGGAAATGATGACACAGGCTATCCAGGGATAGGGGGACGAGCTCTTCAGATGGTTACCGTTCCGCCGCTGGCTCCCCGGAGTCCAGTGGTACCCGAATTGTCAAAGAAAGAGAAAATTCCTCTGTTCCTGGGTCCCAAGAAGGCAAGACTGGCGGTGTGTGACCCTGTAAAGCCTTGCTCCCCTCAGCCCCCTCTTGTGATGCCAGCCGGCAGGTTGGTGCAGTTCGAGGACCCGATTACACCTTCTCAAGCACCCCCTGCCGACCTGTGGAGACAGTTAGGCACACTCAGACCCCACTCAAGGCTGCTCCGGGCCTTCCGAGCCGGGTCCCTGTCCTCCACCTCTCTGGCCCGGTTCGTAGAAGCCTGGAAAGTGCTTCCGGACCGGTCTGGCCGCCTACTCGTACCATCAGACTCGGCTGTACGATTCAGTTTGGCCGGCGTCTGCCCAAATTCAGCGCTGTTCGCTACACTCCGGTGTTGATGGAATGTGCACCTGTCATGCGCATAGACATTGCAGTCCTACTGGCAAAAGGAAGGGATCGATCCCTTTAGCCGATATGAAGACTGGCTACTATAGCCCGTACTTCATTGAACCCAAGAAAGGTAGTGGTTTACGGACAATCTTGGACCTGGCCCTTTATAAGCTTCCGTTTAAGTGGCTAACGCAGAGACTCATTTTCGAATGCTCCGTCCCGGAGACTGGTCTGCGGCGTTTGACCTGAAGGACGTGTACATCAGATCTCTATCCTCCCGCAACGCAGGCTGGACGGGCCTCCGACTGTCATTGGCATCAACTGCCTCGAGTTGCTAGCAGTACACTTTGCTTTAAGACGCCGCAAAATGCCTTTGCTCAGTAAGCATGTACTGGTCTGTACAGACAACATTGCGACCATTGCGCTACGCTTACCTTACATGTCACAACTCACCCGCCAACTCCTATGGAGTCAGAAGGTACTGAGGTCAATTCATTCCACTTAATTTTCCGGGCTGCTCAATCGTACTGCCGATGAGGTTCGTTCCATCACTCCGTGCTTTCTTTCCTGCAAGATGGGTTGGAGCGAGGGCTGTCTCTTTCCACCCTCAATGTCTGTGTTGATCTATGCATGCACATCATGATGCAGTGGATGGAAGTCTGTGGGAAAGCACAACTTGATTGGCAGGGTCCTGAGGGGAGCGAGGAGACTGAATCCACCTTGCGCCCCCTCTATACCCTCTTGGTACTTTTCTCTAGTGTTACCGCACTGCAGAGACCTCCCTTTGAGCCCTGCAGGCAGCTGAGTTAAAAGTCATGTCTTTAAAAACAGTTATCCTGCTTGCTTGGCCTCTATTAAAGAGGGTAAGTGACTTGCACGCATTTTCGGTCGACGAATCGTGTATGAATTGAATGTGTCGAGCCGGTTGCTTACGGTGTGCTCCCTTCACATGAAGCCAGTTACACTGTAAGCCCGGTTCGAAGTGTCAGCTTGCTGCGCCATTCCCCTCCTATGGATATGTGCGCCATTCTTGCTCCAGTAGAGTTCCTCTTAGCCGAACCCTGTCGAGTTCCTCCACACCCTGACGTGGCAGAGCATCCAATGCCAGGCCTAGCACTCGTATGCACTGCTGGAACTTGTGCTAGGCTGGGCCCATATGTTGTGTTCTCTACTGCGATCATATACGTGTACTCTTCCACGTTACGGCTCCCTGTAGCGAGCCCATGTCTTTCCCATGGCAGACATCTCCTCCACATGTATACCTCCCTACCGACTTCCGCAGCGTATTCCTTTTCAACTAAAGGGCACGCTTTCCCACTGTTAACAAGTCTGACTGAGTGTGTCTTGCGGAACAGCAGTGACTTCCCTGGCCTGAACCCTGTCCTATCTCCGCCTCAATGCGGGAGGATTTTGTCTAGCGACTGGAAGGTGGCAGCACTAGTGGCATTTCAATAGGGATCCCAATCAGTCGACTACGTCGAATGTGAGCGACTGAAAGGGAATGTCTCGGTAACGTATGTAACCCTCGTTCCCTGAAATAGGGAACAGAGACGTAGTCCCATCGCCACTATTGCTGGATCACCACTGACTCCAGGCTCCGCTCGGCTCCTCAGCAAAAAACAAGTGGTGCGTGCATCCACTTCCGTATTTATACCTGTGCTGCGGGGCGGAGCGTGGATGCAAAGCTCGCACGCCAATGTGTGCATTGGCTTGTTTTATCAATACTCGAAAATAAGCTGCACGTAAAAAATTTTTTTTTCTTTAATGCCACCTCTTGAGCCCCGTGTCTTTATTTTACATTTATGTTGTCACTTTCTTTGTCTCTCCTTTTATATGGATAGAAAATGTCTGTCTAGCATAGCAGGTGTTACCAAGGAGTGTCAATGCTCTCTTAGTGACTATAAAAAAGACCTCACTGTAAATCCTCACAGGAGCGCCCACACCATTCAACCACATGTGCATTATAACTGCATGTGCGTTTTTTTTGTTGTTGTTGCCTTATATTCCTGTTATCTCTGTAAAGCTGCTTTGAAACAATCTGTACTGTAAAAAGCGCTATATAAATAAATGTGACTTGACTATAACGTATTAAGATAGGACTGTTAAACAGATTGTAAGCTAAGGAAAACGGACAGTAGTGGTGAGTGCTCAGGCTCTGGCATTGTCAGCGCTGTCAATATAAAAGTCTGCCAACCCGTCAAAAATAAAGGTCCAACCCAACCAGAGAGGCAGGACTTTTGTGAAGGCATACATCACTTCTGAGTTCATATTGGTGGTGCAAATGCAACCTGGAAACCCTTCAAGAGCTGAGTTTGGCACCCCTGGGGCCTATAACATGAAGCCAGTTTAGGTGACTAGTAGCCAGGTATATATAACCCTGGGTTAAAGTCACCATGAAAGTGGTTTGGCTTTTAGCAGTCTTCATCGCCATAGTAACTTGTGCTCCACAGCTAACCTGGTCCAGGGCAAGAGATCTCAAACCGAACTTGGACCAATCAGCTATGAGCAAAGTAGATTCATGTCTGATGCGATAGTCACTCCACCCATTTCTACTCCAAATTAAAGGTCACTACATAGCAAGTGATTTTAAAGAAAAAATCACCTGGCTTTTAGTAATGCTTATTTAGAATAATAATTTTGTATGATATAGATATTATGTAGCTATTATCCTTAATCGTTCCCACATGTACAGTTTTAGTTTATTAATTATTACGCACAGTTTAAATGAATAAATATAAAGGTAATAAAACATGCTTTAGAATTAATATATAAAGCTATAAAATGACTACATGTGAGCTTAAATGTCCAATTCTCTCTGTCTTTATCAACTGTAGTAAACTAATTTCACAACTTTTACTTGCATTTAGGGCTGCAGCTATCGATTCTTTTTGTAAGTCGATTAATCTTGCACTTAATCGAATCGATTAATCGGATATTTTTTTGTGTGTGTTTTTGAACAACCAAAACAAATTATGCATAACAAAAATTATGTGGCTGTAAAATGATCAAGCATTTGGCTTATTTCTCAACAGAGGTATTTATTTCCAAGTCCAAAAGTTTGCCTCCAAAAGTTAAGTGCCAAGTTGGCATTGCCAACAATTATATAACTACATACAGTTAAGTGAACTTACTGTAACATGTATGAATACAAACTTAATATGAATATAAACTTAGTGTTTTGTTTTATATAAAATATATCATGCCAAACAGGTACACAATGTATAATGTATTTCATTTTTTCACAAACTTAATATGAATATAAACTTAGTTTTTTTGTCTTCTTAATACACATGACAAAAAAAGGATTGCACCTTCTGCAAATTTAGAGAACAAAAAATTCATATAAAATATATCATGCCAAACAGGTACACAATGTATAATGTATTTCATTTTTTCACAAACTTAATATGAATATAAACTTAGTTTTTTTGTCTTAATACACAACATTACAAAAAGGATTGCACCTTCTGCAAATTTAGTTTAGTTAACCTGAGAACAAAAAATTCATATAAAATATATCATGCCAAACAGGTACACAATGTATAATGTATTTCTTTTCTTTTTTTAAAATAAAACTATTATAAATATGTAATCTCAAAACAAACATAAAAATGTACCTAGGTGAGTGAGTGTGTGTGTGAGAGAGAGAGTGTGTGTGTGTGTGTGTGTGTGTGTGAGAGAGAGAGAGACAGACAGACAGAGAGAGAGAGAGAGAGAGACAGAGAGAGATTTCAGATTGATTCTACAACAGCTTATAGTTGCAATGGAGAAACGTCAACATATCCACATGCTTAGCACTTACGCCGGTTTCACACTGCACGCGTAAGCAGCGCGTATTTTTTTCGGCGCCCATGTTAACAGATTAGAGTATTCACACCGCACGCAGAGGCGGCGCGTCAGCGCGTAGCAGGAGCAGAGCAGGAACAGCAGTGCCGCGATCATTTCAGCGTCTGGTCTATTTTTGCAGCGCGGCTTACGCTGAATTAAAGTGTATTTTGGCCATGATCAATGCATCTTCACAGTAGTTTTACCCAAAAGCGCATTGATGATATCTATTGTGTTTTAAACAGTCAATCAAATGACCTTCGTCAATTTAAAAAGAAAACAAAGTCAACAAAAACAAAGATGAACCAAATGTTATATAATATAGCCTATTAATTAATAAAATAAGCTTCTTGACAAGTCTTTTCTCTTAAATGTATTTGAAAACGAAATAAAGCAATGCCAACTTACCCATTATAGAGTACTTTGTCTGTAAACACGCCGCGCGCGTCAAACGCTGCCAGTATGAAAGCAAAACACGTGTGTCCTGCTCCTGCGCTGCTTACGCTCTGCTAACGCGTGCAGTGTGAAACGGGCGTTAGGCTTGCCCTACGTTTTGAGGCAATGTTCCTAGCAGCAGAGAACAGGCGCTCTGAGGGTGTTGATGTTGCTGGGATCCCCAAGAAAGACTTTGCCAGCTGTGCCAAGGTTGGATATCTTGCCTGATTTATTCTCCACCATGGCAGTGGATTCTCCTTCTTGGAAATAGGCTGTTCACCAAAATACTCCAAGACCTCCTTCTGCACCGCTCTGCTCATCTGCTCATCCTCATCATGATCCTCTCCTTCATCCTCATCCTCTGATGATGATCCCAGGATACTTTTCTGATGTGATCTACCTTTAGTGTGTGTAGCTGATGTGGTGGCAGTGGCTTTCTCTACCGTTACATGTGTCTATTTTGAGTCCTTTCTGGCAGCTAGTGCCATTGATTGAATACTATTTTGGACCTTCAACACTTCTACAGCAGGCAAGAACTTCAATTTTCTAAACCTGGGGTCCAAAGCAGCAGCCAGAAGGACAGGGTTGGGAGCACCATATTCAGGTAGAAATTCATATAGCCCTTCCCACCTCTCTGTGATCTGCTCTGCAACAGAAGCCTGAAATGCCTTCACTGGTGCAGTTTCAGGTTCTGCAGTCAGTATGGACTTTTTAAGGTTTTGGACCAGCTGTGGAAGGGCAGAGAGGGTGACATACTTTTCTCCACTAAGAAACTCTGTAGCTCCTTCAAATGGCCCAAGGACCGGTGTCAACTCCTCACTGATGTGCCACTGCTCTGGCTTTAGATCCAGGTAGTTGTGTTTACCTCTCGGATTGACTGCTGGATCGGAGAGAGCTGCAGTCACAGGCCATCGCTGTTCCAGGAGTCTTGATAACATGTGATGCATACTGTTCCACCGGGTACTGACATCCTGTATCAACATGAGTGGTGGCTTTCCCATCTGCTGTTGTTTTTCTTTGAGCTTAGTGCAGGCCAGTTCACTCTTTTTGAAGTGTTCCACTAGGCACCTAGCAGAACCCACACAACTAGCAATTGTTTTATTGTTTTTGAGTGTGCTCTGCACAACTAAATTTAAAGTATGCCCTGCACATCTCACAGAAGCCCACCCATGCCTCTGTCTAAGAATTTTGCTGCTGCCACCACATTGGCCCCATTGTCATGGACAACTGCCTTTACCTTTTCAAGTGGAATCTCAAATTTGGCAGTTGTCTCCTCTAGCCAGTCTGCAATGTTGGCTGCAGTGTGTCTCTCTACTAGGGGCATTGTGGTTAGGGAGAGGGACTTCATCTCCCAATCTTCCCCCAAGAAGTGGCATGTCACCCCCAGGTGGGCCTCTGTTGCCACACTGGTCCAAATGTCTGTTGTCAGGGCAACACACTCTGTTTGCTTTAGGACAGCTTTCAATTTCTCTGTAATGTCTCTGTGTTTCTTCTCCATCAGTTGTGTGAAATATGTTCTTGATGGCAATCGGTAATCGATTGTAATCGAGTAACTCGAGGAATCGTTTCAGCCCTACTTGCATTGATATAGCAAGACTTTTTCTTTTAGTTGTCCTCTTTCATAAATTCACACAGCAAGAGTAAATTGCTGTCTGTTTAAAAGCTTAATATTTTTCAATCTCGTAATATAAAATGACTGCATGTGAGCTTAAATGTCCAATTCTCTCTATACCTTTATCAACTGTAGTAAAATAACTTCACAACTTTTACTTGCACTGATATAGCAAGACTTTTTATTTTAGTTGTCCTCTTTCATAGACAGCTATTTTCTTCTTGCTGTGTAAATTTGTTTAAGTTAATATTTATCAATCTCGTAATATTTTCTGCAGAAGAGAGAAGTGAATCGTGCTGCTTCTATCGTGATAAATGAATCGCAGTTTCACTCTTTCTTCCCAGCATGTGATTGGCTGTTCGCTACTGATGTCACAGCCAAATAGAGCTTAGATTCTCTGCCCGAGCCCGACCCGAAGCACGTCACGTGTCACGCGCAGCGTCTCCTCCACTCGCATGCTGTGCTGTATTGTGTAGCTTAAGTGCAACGTGGAGCTTAAAGAAGTAAAGAAAAAAATGGCCCAAGACGGAGTCAACTCTCACTGAGTGCACTGCTCTGGCTTAAGTCCAGGTAGTTGTTTTAACTCTCGGGATGACTGTGGTCGGCAGAGAGCTGCAGTACAGGCCGCTGTTCAGAGTCTTGAAAATGTGATGCATACTTCCACGGTATGATCGTTCACATGATGTGCTTTACCATCTGCTGTTGTTTTTCTTTGAGCTTAGTGCAAGCCTTCACTCTTTTTGAAGTGTTCACTGCACCTAGCAGAACCACAAATAGCAATTGTTTATGTTCTTTGAGTGTCTCTGCAAATAATTAAAGTATGCCCTGCATCTCAAGAAGCCCACCCATTTCCTCGGTCTAAGAATTATTGTGCTGCACACATTGCCATTGTCATGGGCAATGCTTTACCTTTTCAAGTGGAATCTCAAATTGGCAGTTGTTCTGCCAGTCTGCAATGTTGGCTGCAGTGGTCCACTAGGGGCATTGTGTTAGGGATGGGACTTCATCTCCAATCTTCCCAAGAAGTGCAAAGTACCCAGGTGAGCTCTGTTGCCACATGGTCAATGTGTTTCAGGCAACACACTCTGTTGCTTTAGGACAGCTTCAATTCCTGTAATGTCTCTGTTTTTCTCATCATTGTGAAATATGTTCTTGATGGCAATCGTAATCGATTGTAATCGAGTAATCGAGGAATCGTTTCGCCCATTGCATTGAATAGCAAGATTTGTGCTTTTATGTTGTCTTTTCATAATTACAACAGCAGAGTAATTGCTGTTGTTAAAGCTTAAATTTTTCAATTGTAATATATAAATGACTGAATGTGAGCTAAATGTCCAATTCTATTAATACTTTATCAACTGTATAAATAATTCACTTTACTTGCACCGAATACAAGACTTTTATTGGTTGTCCTCTTCTAGACAGCTATTTTCTTCTTGCTGTGTAAATTTGTTTAAGTTCTTAATATTTATCAATCTCGTAATATATTCTGCAGAAGAGAGAAGTGAATCGTGCTGCTTCTATCGTGATAAATGAATCGCAGTTTCACTCTTTCTTCCCAGCATGTGATTGGCTGTTCGCTACTGATGTCACAGCCAAATAGAGCTTAGATTCTCTGCCCGAGCCCGACCCGAAGCACGTCACGTGTCACGCGCAGCGTCTCCTCCACTCGCATGCTGTGCTGTATTGTGTAGTTTAAGTGCAACGTGGAGCTTAAAGAAGTAAAGAAAAAAATTTAAATAGGAGAATTAACTTTGAGCAAGTATGAAGGAAAGTCGGAGGTATGGAAATATTTTAAACTAGTCGTGGGCAGTGACAACATATGTGTCGGCTTTGTTGAGTGCAAGTGCGGCGCGCTGATATGATAGAAAAAAAACTTCGGCATGATCTTCAGGCATGATTTTTACCACTTCATTATGTTTTGTTTTGTAGAAAGCCTTTCTTTAAAGTGAATTTCGTTTTGCATAAATTGTATCTTTATTTTAATAAATGTTTCATTAACCAATTGCCTGGATTTAATAAATAAGAAGCAAATATAGCAGACAATATAGCCCAATTATGACATGGAGGCGCCAGCGAGCCGCGGTCACCATAGCACGTGAACTGGAGCATCATAAATTAAATCAATTCTCGGGACGCTTGTCACTGAATTTACAAATGCACATCTTGCTTGTTGCACACACACATATGTTGAAATTAAATTATGAATAATAATGAATCTTTAAGAATAGGCTATTTGATTGAATGCTGTATGTTGTGCTTGTTCAATTTTTTTTTTAATTAAAACGTTCATTGTGATAATTAAAATAATTGAATATTAAATATTAAGTGGCCAATTTTTGCACATTTATTAATAGTATTTATATAATATTAGGGATGCACCGAATCCAGATTTGTGGGGTTCGGCCGAATACCGAATCCACTGGTTAAGATTCTGCCGAATCCGAAACCGAATCCTACTCTCATCCTCAGTCCATTAACACAGTAAACACATTAATGAAGTAAACAAAGTGGATTTTTCATTTTATTTTATTACTGTAAATAATAAACACTACTTTTGCTTTTATAACTGTAAAAAAGAAGAAAAAAAAAGAATAAGCAACATTTTAACAGCTGCGATGTTGTGTAACCTATTGTTTAGAGTCCTTGCCACCATGAGACAAATCGGCATTGCAAATTGAACATGTAGCTCGACTTGAATTGCCTTCTTTTGACTGAAAGTACTGCCAAACAACACCTTTTCTGCTCACGAGTTCCATTTTCACTTTCTCACAGCGTACTGCACTCGAACGGTCCACCTACTGTAACGAGTGGAAATAAGGTGTGGCCCCTTTAAGACCTGCGCGCTCCCTATTGAACTGTCTGCAGTCCGTATGTGCAGTGCGCCTCGAACACCCCATATGCGGGTTATTTATGTTTGATGCTCATTTTATCTTATTTTGTTAAGTGACAGACAGTTACACAAGTTCGATTGGGGAATAAAGTGTTAGTTGTGAGATGCCCATCGCCTCCGTGAGTCTGTCTGGCCTCTGCACTTTAGCTGTGAGCTTTCCCTATTTTTCTTCCTGACACAACGCGTTACACTACAGGCTTGTTCGATTTGAACCGGCGCTGCACAGACAGATCAGTTTTTGACATCAAAGTACCGCGAGAGCAATGGTATCAGCTCCCCCAATGGTCTAGAACCCATTCAGCACCTGCGTTAAAAAAAATTATCTGGCGTCGCCCCTGGTTATAACGGCCCACGTGTTAAAAATGGTCGGGTTTAAAACGGGCTCGGGCTCATAATTAAAGTTAATATGTCGGGCCAGGCCAGGCTCGGACACAACGTGCACCGACTCGGGTCGGGTCGGGCTTGATTCTTTGGGCCCGATCTAAGCTCTACAGCCAAACACCTAAACTCAGGATCAAAGCCTGGTTGGATTGGTTTTGTCAACTCGAAACTAATTCTGTTACCCTGAGTTTGTTCAACTACCATCATGTTACAGGCCTCTGGTGTATAGGATCTAACATACATGTTATTAGTTTGAATGTTTTATGTGTCTAAATGTTTGTGCTTTGTTGCATTAAACTGGGATTAACTTTTCTGTCTTTTTTCGCTTCAGACCTGATGCCGTTGAAAGAGGAGAGTCAAGATCTGAATGAAATGGAAGAGAAAGATCAGTACAAGACACATCATGATTTCACTGAAGAAAAATCTTTGAGTTGCTCACAGACTGAAACAACTTCCTCACGAAAAAGGGCTCAAAAGACCGGGACTATAGGTAATTTCACCTGCCACCTGTGTGGACTAAGTTTCAGAAAACAGGGAAGTCTTGAAGTCCACATGAGAGTTCACACTGTGAGGAGGCTTTACCCCTGCGAACAGTGTGGAGTAATTTTCAATCGAAAAGAACACCTTAAATTCCACATGAGAATTCACACTGGAGAAAAACCTTTCACTTGCCAACAATGTGGAATAAGTTTCACTCGAAAAGAAAACCTTATATTCCACATGAGAATTCACACTGGAGAAAAGCCTTTCACATGCCAACAATGTGACATACGTTTCACTCAAAAAGGAAGCCTTAATAAACACTTGAGAGTTCACACTGGAGAGAAGCCTTAAACCTGCCAACTGTGTGGAACAAGTTTCACTGAGAAAAGAAGCCTTAATAAACACATGAGAATTCACAACAGAAACAATCCTTTACATGCCAACGGTGTAGAAAATAAGTTTAAATCAATATATTAATAATAATTTGTTACATTTACTTTTCTGGGTATTCATACATTTGTTAGATTTACTTTTCTGGGTATTCATACATTTGTTAGATTTACTTTTCTGGGTTTTCATACATTTGTTACATTTTACTTTTCTGGGTATTCAAAGCGCTTTACATGGAAGGGGGAATGTCCTCAACCACCACCAATGTGCAGCATCCACCTGGATGATGCGACAGCAGTCATAGTGCACCAGAACGCCCACCACACACTAGCTTACTGGTGGAGAGGAGCCAGTGATGAAGCCAATCAGTATATATGGGGGTGATTAGGAGGCCATGATGGACAGAGGCCAAGGGGTATGGCAAGCCGTTTTAACTTTTATTCATTTTCAGGATATGAATACTTGATATCAACAATTCAATTTTCACTAGTTAAAATTATAATTATTGATATCAACAATTACATTCTTGATATCAACAATTGTATTTTCACTAGTGAAATGTCACCATAGGCTGCCATTCAAAATCAATTGTTGATATCAAGAATTACATTTTTGATATCAAGAATTCAATTGTTGATATCAAGAATTACATTTTTGATATCAAGAATTACATTGTTGATATCAAGAATTACATTTTTGATATCAAGAATTCAATTGTTGATATTAAGAATTACATTGTTACTAATAAAAAATGCGAATTCCTGATATCAACAATTAGCCTGGTTAAAAACAGACCATTCTCAGTTGTAACTGAGATAGGGTCTGGCAAAGCTTCATTATGGCAAGCCGTTTAACATTTAATCATTTTAACCTACTAGTCTCTATTTTCATGCTACTAGTACTTATTTTTTAGATACTAGTATCTATTCCATTAAGTACTAGTACTTATTCATTAGTGACTAGTGCTTATTCTTTAGATACTAGTACTTATTAATTAGCTACTAGTGCCCTTTCTTTAGATACTAGTACTTATTCATTAGATACTAGTCCTTATTTATTAGATACTTGTACTTATTCATTAGATACTACTACCCATTAAATAGATACTAGTTTTTAATAATTAGATACTAGTACTTATTCAATAGATACTAGTACTTATTCAATAGATACTAGTACTTATTCATTAGATACTAGTACTTATTTATTAGATACTATACCTATTAAATAAATACTAGTACTTATTCATTAGTTACTAGTACTTATTCATTAGATACTAGTACTTATTCATTAGATACTAGTACCTATTAAATAGATACTAGTACTTATCCATTAGATACTAGTACCTATTAAATAGATACTAGTACTTATCCATTAGCTACTAGTACTTATTCAATAGATACTAGAACTTATTCAATAGATACTAGTACTTATTCATTAGATACTAGTACTTATTCATTAGATACTAGTACCTTTTAAATAGATACTAGTACTTATCCATTAGATACTAGTACCTATTAAATAGATACTAGTACTTATTCATTAGATACTAGTACTTATTTCGATAGTCACTAGTAACTATTCTTTTGTTACTAGTAACAATTTTTTTTTTTTTTGCCATTGACTTCTATGGGGATCTGTCATTTAGATATCAACTATTCAGTTCTGACTAGTATCTATTCCAATTGTGACTAGTACTTATTCATTAGATACTAGTACTTATTCATTAGATACTAGTACTTATTCATTAGCTACTAGTACTTATTCAATAGATACTAGTACTTAATCATTAGTTACTAGTACTTATTCATTAGATACTAGTACCTATTAAATAGATACTAGTACTTATTCATTAGATACTAGTACTTATTCATTAGATACTAGTACTTATTTTTTAGATACTAGTACTTATTCATTAGCTACTAATACTTATTCAATAGATACTAGTACTTATTCATTAGATTCTAGTACCTATTAATTAGATACTAGTACTTATTCAATAGATACTAGTACTTATTCATTAGATACTAGCACTTATTCAATAGATACTAGTACCTATTTATTAGATACTAGTGTTTATTCCAAATGCTACTAGTAAGAATTTTTATTTTACTAGTAAGATTTTTAATTGAACTCTACAGTGGCCGTTCTGACTAGTCATAACATAAGACTAGTAAAAAAGCAGTTGTGACTAGTAAAATAAAAATTCTTACTAGTAACATTTAGAATAAATACTAGTAGCCAATGAATAAGTACTAGTATCTAATGAATAAGTACTAGTATCTATTGAATAAATACTAGTATCTATTGAATAAGTACTAGTATCTATTGAATAAGTACTAGTATCTATTGAATAAGTACTAGTATCTATTGAATAAGTACTAGTAGCCAATGAATAAGTACTAGTAGCTAATGAATAAGTACTAGTATCTATTTAATAGGTACTAGTACCTATTAATAGGTACTAGTATCTAAAAAAATAAGTACTAGTACCTAATGAATAACTACCAGTATCTAATATATATGCACTAGTCACAATTGGAATAGATACTAGTCAGAACTGAATAGTTGATATCTGAATGACAGATCCCCATAGAAGTCAATGGCAAAAAAAATTAATTTGTTACTAGTCACAAAAGAATAGTTACTAGTCACTATCGAAATAAGTACTAGTATCTAATGAATAATGGTGCGTTCTATTATAGCCAACGGAGTCGGAGAAAAAAAATGGACACCACCCGGAAAGCTGTTGTAATGGTAGCACTGGCCGAGTACCAGTGTAAAAACATATTATGACTACACCTTACCAAAACGCAGCCATTTGAACTTGAAAATGTTCACTTTATTTCATGTTTTTCATGTTAATCTTCTGTTTTAGCAACACTAGCAACGTTAGTAATTGCACTCACACAACAACCGATTCCCATACCTACAGGGGACGCAGTAATACGAGTGATTATAATCGTCATTAAAAATACCAACGCGGTTCAAAAACAATGAAAACAATTCATTACAAGTCACACAGGGCGCAACCATCTTGAATTCCAAAACGGAATTCTTGCTCGGTGTCCTCGCGGTTGTCGACGTCCGAGAGGAGAAATCCGAGGAAAGGGGGCGTGTTGCTAGGCAACGTCTGTCTTCCGATTCGGATCTCCGAGACGGATAAATAATAGAACGCACCATTAGTACTAGTATCTATTTAATAGGTACTAGTATCTAATGAATAAGTACTAGTATCAAATAATAAGTTCTAGTATCTAATGAATAAGCACTAGTAACTAATAATTAAGCACTAGTCTCTAATAAATAAGGACTAGTATCTAATGAATAAGTACTAGTATATAATAAATAAGGACTAGTATCTAATGAATAAGTACTAGTATATAATAAATAAGGACTAGTATCTAATGAATAAGTACTAATATCTTTAACAAGCTCCTAGTACCTAAAGAATAAGCACAAGTATCTAAGGAAAAGGCACTAGTATCTAAAGAATAAGCACTAGTCGCTAATGAATAAGTACTAGTACTTAATGGAATAGATACTAGTATCTAAAAAATAAGTACTAGTAGCATGAAAATAGAGACTAGTAGGTTAAAATGATTAAATGTTAAAACGGCTTGAATTAGAGTTTTGACTAGGCGAAATGACGTTGCAGATATCTGTATGCAAATTAGGCCCGCATCACACTTTAGGCGGGAGCAGAGCGTGTTCAAATTATCTAATCACATAGCACCTGTTAACTGTTAACTTTTAATTAGCACTGATTAGCACCATGTCGGAGCAGCCAGAGGGTGAAAGAGTTTTTAATCATCTTTTAATCAAACTAAGAACTGTTTTCTCATCTAAGGAAGTTAATGTTATTGCACTTCCATGGCAAGAATTGCATGCATGTAAGCATCTTTATTAAAGTGAATTAGTGTGAATCTCTCTCACGCATAAATCTTTCATCAACAATAACCTACTAAATCTTTCATCAACAATAACCTACTAATTTTAAGCATGATCATAAACATAGAAATGCACATTGCATGTTGTCAATATTTTTGAGAGACCCCCAGGCTAATGCTAATGAATACAATTGTGTCATGCAGGAAACATTTTCTGGTGTTTTTTTTTCTTTTTTTCGATTAAAGCCAATGCAGCTTCTTTCTTCTTCCAAATAAGGAAATTAACCCACTTCTTTTTTTGATTATGGCAGGGAGGGGAAATTACATCATGCACAATAATTTGCACTAGTTATAATGACGTTTGAGATATCTTTAACTTTCATTCTGCCTAGGCAAAACTGAATTACAGATATCTGCAATTGTCATTTAAGATGTATGACGAGTTGAATGACATTTTCAATGACGTCATTGCAGATATCTGTAATTCAGTTTTGACTTACAAAACAGAATTATCAAGCGGCAACTTGAATTGCAAACACTCATATGAGGTGATTTCAACGGCTAATTAATCATTCAGAGAGCTTGACATTATTTTTGAATGTAAAAAAATGACCGAGGTCCGGACCTCGGTGACCTCATAGCTGGCTACGGCCATGGGTTCAGGGCTTCCATAGAATACAGCCTGAATATAATTGCTTCCAGAAATTATTTTTGGGGGTGCTATCGGGGTGCTTTGGTCTTTCTTGGGGGTGCTGAAGCACCTGCTAGCCCCTCCCTAGCGCCGCCCATGATGAAAATGGAGGCGTCCTTATATGGTCAGTAAGGAAGCTTGGCCACCAAACTGCTAAGATGCACAGTCAACGAACTCGACTTGGATTACTGCTTTTTAATTCTGAGATAATATAGACAGAGTCAACCGAAAAAAAGCTGGAATTACTTTTACTATTTTGGTTAGCTTACTTTGTACAGAAGTTAGCGATAACTAGCTTAGTGCTATATGGATTTGTGTAAGATCTGACATGAACACCTGCAAGAAGGAAATATGGCTCAAACACGTATGGATTGTTGTGGATACAGCAGATGACGTGCATTGCTATGGATTATGGATTTTCCATGGATTATACGGATTGCATGGAAAGGTAGGATGCCTGTGTATATAATAATTAGTTTTTGGCGTCTGTGAACGTTGAGCTAATTTACGTGACACAGATTAAATTTAGCTATAGCTCCGGGCTGTCACTGACATTGACAGATCTGAACCAATCGCCCTGAACGAAAACATTTATGACAACCTTGCTTTGTTTCTGATTGCATACTTAGCAGTTTGTCTGGCCAGCAAAGTTGGTGGTATGTTGTTTTAGCAAACTAGCTGAATTAAGCAGAATGCGATCGAAAATGTATCATGTTTATAATAAAATTTTTGGTATGTTCTTAACAAAGATGTGTCGTGTGTATGTTACGTGGTTTGATGACAATTAGCGGCAAAATTTGACCGTATGACAAAGCCAGAGTGTACAGTAACATCACAGCGGCACCGTAACATCTCTCTTGATGCCAGGCTAAACAAAGCCAGAACACCTTAACTCAACTTCAGCGTGCTGGAACAAAGGCAAAGAGCCGTAACAGCTGTTACGGCGTTCTGCTGTGGTTTCTCATATGGTTTTGGATGTTACGGTTGTCATAGCCCTTTATTTTCTCGTTAAAACAATCAAATTGACTCACGATATTTATTCACATGATAAAGGAGGTCTCAAATACCACAAAAATGACACTAACTCATTTTTGACCAAACATGATGTTACGGCGTTTTGCCTTTGTAGGGCAGCATAAAGGGGCAAATTTTAGCGAGGATGCCGGGGTTACACCCCTACTCGTTTCGAAAGACATCCTGGGATATTTTAATGACTACAAAGAGTCAGGACCTCGGTTTAACGTCTCATCCGAAGGGCAGTGCTATTTTGACAGTATAGTGTTCCCATCACTATACTGGGGCGTTAGGACCCACACAGCAGAGCACAGGGTCAGCAACCCCTGCTGGCCTCTCTAACACCTCTTCCAGCAGCAACCTGGTTTTCCTAGGAGGTTTCCCATCCAGGTACTAGCCAGGCTCAGCCCTGCTTAGCTTCAGTGGGCAACCAGTCTTGGGCTACAGGGTGATATGGCTGCTGATAATTAATATGAAAACCTTAAACTCCACATGAAAATTCATTCTGGGGAGAAGTAGAATAAAGAAAAGTAAAGTATATAATAATAAATATAAATATAAAATAACCATTTATTTAATATTGAGTTTGACATTTGCTAAAGTGGAAAAAAGTTAAAAAGTTAAATCTTTGGTGTGTAACAATACTGTAAACAGTATTAAGTCTATTGTGGGGGGATGTGCTGTAGAGACCTGTTGGTGTACTGACCACATGACCATGTAGTTGTTACTTTCATACTTGCAAATGAGGGGGCTGACAAGGAAACCAATGGTTTTTACAATATATATATATATATTTTCAATACAAATCACTCACACTTCACAGAACTTAACATTATTACAGTACAATACTTCACACCAGAAAAAAATAAACACATACACACAATACAAATATACTGGGTTTCAGTCAATGGTAATGACAAGCCTTTCACACCATTCGGTCCTGCCAGGACACACTGCCCTCAGGGGAGGTGAAGAAAGTTGCAAAGCTCTCCCTAACAGCACAGGCTTCTCTTGATGCTCTGTTTCCCCCAATGTTTCTCACTGGCGCCATGTGTCTCCCCTGTTCCTCTGCCTCTTCCAGCAGCTGTACATTTTCACTTGGGGCAAGGAGGAAATTGTGCAGGATGCATGCTGCCACCACAAGTGTGTCTACATTTTTGGGGTGCAGGTTGATCCTGCGATGAAAAATCCTCCAACGTGACACCAAAATGCCAAAGACATTTTCAACTACCATCCTTGCTCTCGGGAGTCTGTAGTTGAAAATCGTCTTCCTGTGGATGAGATTCTGTCCTGGGTAGGGTCTCATTAGGTGGGTGATTATATAATTGGGGTACATTTCAGATCAACAAAAAAGTGAATAAATCAGTGTGCTTTTCTGCAAAATAATCTAGTTGTTTACATAGTATACCCCCATATAGTTCTAAATTCATTAGTTGGCAAGCTTAAGCTCAAATTACTTTTTAAATATTAAAATGAAAATAATTATTTGATTCATTGTTTTGTCAACTAAGTTACAGACAACTGTGTTACATTGTTACAGACCTTACAGACAGGGTTTGAGGTTGTCTGTCTAACTGATTTAAAAAAATATGAATTTTAAACTGAATAACGAATATTCTTTGGTATACTATCATCAAGGATGGATATTTTTTCAACATAATTCTCATTACACTGAATTAAGAGTTATTAAACGTCTTTATGTAATACTGTTCACTCTAGAGATGTCCTTTTTATCATTTTTATTAAATTTTAGCCTACATTTAAAGATTTATGACACAAAAATCACACATAACACAATTGACAGATAAAGTAACACAGTTGACAGGAGTAACACGGTTTACAGGATGCATTAGGAGAAAAAGAGAAAACTTTCTTTAAAATAAAACCTTTTTAGTAATTTACTCTCTTGAAATAATGAAAAAATATATATATATATTTTTTTTTCTGTTAATACTAAATTAGTGTCAATCACAAAACAGTCCTTTCCAACTCATCCTACTTATAGTCTATTTCATATTCCAGTTTCTTTTGTCCTTTCATGTTTCTTTTGATTTCCAAATGTTCACATTTCTGAGATCTTGGACCATATGTCTCTGTCGATCTCCACATGATCTCGATGTGAGGTCACAAAAGTTGGAGGAGGAATCATACTGATGATGTCATCATGCAAATGGACATAGGACATCATCCCATGTTGGCCAGAATTGACTCCAGGTTGACTCCAATCCAGTGCATACATTTGACTTCGACATGCGTTTCAGTCACCTCTTGAATAATGCCAGGATAAATATCGTCATAATTTTTGAGAGAACACCATTGGCCTATGATGTCTGAGTTTGTCTGAGTTTTGCCAAGAAATTTCAGGCAGGTCTTCACTGTTATTCTTCTGTGTGGGTTCTGTTGTCTGAACCTCAAAGGTAAAACGTTTTGGTGTCGCCACAATGACACTCTAGGGTCTGTCTCGTTGAGCAAAGGCAGCTCACATCTCTGTAACTGATTTTTCTTGGGGTAACTCTTACTACACTGGTGAATGCGCATGGTTGATGGTATCACCTGGAGATAGATTCGCCTGTGGAATATTCTTTGTGGCTCCATCTACATTATCCTCATTTAGATGCTCCTTTAATCATATGTAGTAAAGTCTAGAGTGTAATGATTTATTCAGTGTAATATATAGATAATATAATAGTGTTAAGATTAGTTAAATTAATCCCTTAATGGCCACGTTTTTATAAAATAACGATTACTATGTAATTACACATGTTCATATTTTACCATGTCATTCCTGTGTAATAACAATAGTTAATGAATGTTTTTATCAACAATACTCAATATAGGCATAAACTATCAGTCCCTCCAGGATTTCGCGGGCCTTTTTTGTGATTGTTGCGGCCTAAAATGCCTGATGTTGCGGCCGCTTTTCCAAAAAGTTGCGATGAAAGTTGCGATGTTCTTCTGCATTTGTTTTTAGGTTAAAACTGCAAATGTAGATAGATTTTTACTTAAAGTGCTTATATTATGCTTTTTGGCTTTTTCCCTTCCTTTATTGAATTATATATCTTTTTTTGTGCAGGTTTACTAAGTGAAAAAGCCCAAATTCCACCCCGAAGGGACTTATGTCCCACAGAAAACACTGTTCACCATCTGGTCTATTGTAGTCCAGAATTTACTTCAGAGACAAACGTGCTCACTTTGTAACACGTTAATGAGAACAAACCCACTAACTAACCTTTAGTAACCTTATAAAAAGGCAAAACAAACGATTTAAAGACAGCAAAATCTAACAAACTAAACTTTTTTTAAACAAGATCTGCACCTGCAAAAATGTAAATGTGCAGAACCTCACAAACATTAAGCAGCATTTATGTTGAAAGATGCCAATACTAATAAAGTGGAAAATACAGTTTTCTTAGGAATAGCCACAAAAGTTAAATGGTGGAAAAATCTAAAGTTTAATACTATAATATAATGTAATATAATATAATATAATATAATATAATATAATATAATATAATATTGCCGAATATCCAATAAAGCCGTTCTCGTTTCCTTATTTATTTTTTGTCAGGCAATATAACGAGTAGCTATTTTTTTATGTGTAAAATAATTATCTGAATTGAGAGAGTTCGGGAACTGGGTGAACTAATGCACTGTGATAGTGAGTATTACAAGTGATAAACACAAGAAAAGAAAGTAAAATAAAATGGAAAATTCTTTAAATATAAAACAAAGGAGAAGCAGATAAGTGATAAGTCCGTCACCGTGGAAACAACACTGCTCATTCACGTCTGTCGGCCGCTGCTCAGATCAGCCGTTCACTGAACAGGGACGCAGAGAGATGTGACGGCAGGGAGAAAGCAAACCTCGCGCTCGCAGGATTGTGCTGGCAACATTTGGTTACTGAGGTTTGTCCAAAAAGTCGCTAGATTTGTCTCTAGTCGCTTTTTTTGTCACTAAAGGCACTAAGTTGGCAACACTGGTTGTTATTTTTGTAGGTAGCCTAAATGTGAGACGTTGGCACTTGGCAGCCCACATCTGCTGCGCGTCTTCTGAACAAAACAAGCGAGTTTGCTGACGTATGACGACGCTTTGCGGGGGACCGCGGCGCGATGATTGGTCAAAGTTGCAGAAAAGTTGCGGTGATTGGTCAAAATTGCAAGGCGCACTGAATTCACGTGGATTTGTTGAAGTTGCGTTAATAGTTGCGATCGCGACATCGCGAAATCCTGGAGGGACTGAACTATGACAAGAAAACCAGCCAACATTGTCAACCGTGTTAATCCCTGTCAACTGTTACACTTGATGGGTAACACAATTGACATTTCTTCGATTTTAGGAACTTGTGCTAACTGTAGTCCTTGAACATGTCCCCACATTACCTTGATCAACTTGTGCTTTTATAAATTTTCTCTAAATTTCTGTAAAAATAATATCTAAAGTAAGTACACAAGACCATGTTGATAATACGGTTGATGAGCAATTCATCTACTCTATGTGTAGACTATAATAATGATTAAAAATTGAAGAGGAGCAGAAATTTACCACACTGTATTTAAAATTCCTGCCTCTGAAGGATGTGACATCACATGATGTTGGACATGTGACTTTGGAATAAACTATTGCTGATTTATAGGGGTTTTGTCAATGGGTAACACAGTTGACAGAGATTTCTCGGGGACACACAAAGTTAATAATTTAACCCATTTAGGCCTAAAACGCCTGCTAAAAAAGGTACTTTTCTGTAAACCCCCTTCCAAAGGGTTTCCAGAAATATTTGTCAAAGCCTACTAAAATCTTAATTTCTCAGGCTCTATAGCAGATAAAAACATGGAATAAAAAGCATTTGAGAGCTTACTTATTTGGCTTTCAACTTGACTGACTTGCTTGGCCATAATCTTCAACTGCATTTAAAAAAAAAATCTATAAACAACAAAAACATCAGAACAGATCCGTTTTTATTTGATTATTTCATACTTTTGAGGTACCAAATTGACAAGTGAATATCACTGATACAAAGTTATAGAAAAAAACAACAAAAAAAAACAGAGGGTTACTACTTCTTTACAAAACAATTTCAATATTAATTTATGTAAATTTTGTTTCTTGTATTTTTGGATATCACCTTTGATAAAAGCATCAGAGAAACCATAGCACTAAGAAAAACATAATCATAACTTGGTGATGAGTGTACAGATCAACAGAACAGTACAGTCTCAACTCAACACAACTCATCATTCACTGTCGAGTGCTGCGGTAAGGCTTTCCGAAGCACTTCATGTACAGTGGCACATTGCACTGCCTGGAGCCATACACTGTTACACCAGAATGGGCCTCACTCTTCGACAGTGAACATTCCCTGCAGATCTTTCTCTTGTCGAAGATTTTTTCACAGTTGTGCTCGGCTGAGGCTGCCACAGGTGCTGCGGCGCACTGAGGAGCACTCTTTGCTGTCACAGGGGTGACAAGTTCCTGTGCAAGGTCCTCCTGCCACTCTTTGTAGCCATGCTTGTAGGCTCCAGCACTCCTTGCAGCAATGTAAGAATTGTAGCAGCTGACCGACAGGAAAAAGAAAAAGAGCCTCCGCCACCATTTCTTGGACCGATGCTGAAAAAGATAGTAGCTTGTCATCTGATCCAGTAGATCGACCCCCTTCATGTGTTTCTGATAGTCAGAAAGGCACGCTGGCACTGTGACCTCTGTCTGGATGTCTCCCTGTCTTCTCCTGACAGTCCCTTCTGCCATGGGCTCGTGGTAATTTGACAGTACCAGAACGACCTTTGTATCTTGCCAAGCACAGAAGGTCAGGTCATCCTTCTGAGACACTTGGTACTGATGTTTAACAATGGCAGGCCGTTTTGGGGGGATTCCCTTTCTGTTTGATCGAACGGTGCCACACACATACAGACCATGAGCCTTCAAATCTTCAAAAAGCAGCACCCCGGAATAAAAGTTAACCATAAAAATTGAGAGAAAATGGATAGCCAGATCCATCACAATGCGGTGCGCAAGGCCCTTCTCACTACTACATCAACATCTGGAACAACATCTGGAAGCTCTATCTTGATGCCTGGTTCGCGTTATACGGGATCTTCTCACGAGAGTGAAAGTTGTCGGTCTTCCATTCTTCTTGGAAGCCAACGAAATCGTGCATATCCTCTTCTTCCTCTCGAAAAATCACTAAGATCCACTGCTCTCTAACTACGCGATCGGCTGGTACATCTAAATCATCTGGGATATTTTTTTAATCTGGTCCTGTGCCATCCTCCATAACTTCATCAATATCACTTCCTTCCTTTGAGTCAGCCATGACGGCTCGCTAGCACGGTGTTTAAAAATGTTGACCAAAACAGTAAAGACAGTAAAATAAAACTTACTGTATGTGTAGGCTTATTTCGAGCAATCACAAAGCATTTTACTAGTCACATGAGTTTAAGAAAAATCCCTAAGCATCTCTGTCACTCACCTCAAGAATTTTTCAGCCAGTAACGGTGCATATAATTGGCCATGTGCCTTGAAAAAGACGACACCGCTCAAAATGAGACAGACATGTTTGCCGGGCTTAATGGTGACTACGCACAGATGCGCGATCCGGTCTTAAAGTTAAACACACACAGATGTGTGATCCGGTTTAAATGGCTTAACAGAAATAAACGAGAAATAGTTTTTATAATAAATTTGCCTGGTTTTAATGATTATTTTTAACAAATAATGATGAAAATAATAAATACAAAAACATGTATTGTAGTGTTAATTTGAAAGGCAAAACTAGACTTTTAGGAAATCGGACAGCACAAAAACTGCAATTTCCAGTACAGCATATGCATTTTCTCCTAATTAACTAATGGAACTGGTTTACTTTTCTGCATGAAATAAAGCGAAATGTGCCCAAATATAAAAGTGATCATTGCTTGAAGTGAATATTCAGTAAAAATGATAAATACAACCCATGGACTTGAAATAATTTTCAAGTCCACGGACTCCCTAATTATATAATCACCCAGGTATGTCTTCAGAGGACATTCCCGAGGTGAGCAGCACCAGGCAGAGAGGGACTAGGAGGAACGTGTAGAGTGTTGTTCTCCATTTCTCTCCCCAAATCTGAACCTACATACACCCCACCATTAGAGGTTCTTCCAAAGTCCCCCACCTGTATGCGCCTGAACCGGTAGTCTGCATCCACAAGTGCCAAAAGTGCACCCAGGCAATTTGGGAATTTCCATTTATCTCAGAAGTGTTGTGCTACCCCCTTCCATGAGTCTGCAGTTGGCCGGGGCAGAAATGTCTGCTTCATGACCTTTTCCATGGCAGCACACATCATATGCACAGAGTTCATCACTGTTGTGTAGCCAAGGCGGTAGTTAAATGCAAGGCTGATAAATGAGTCACCAGAAGCCAAGCATCTGTGAAGTGAATAAACAAAAAAAATTGTTAAACCGCAAAATGGCGGTCACTGAGGGACAGTTTTGTAAAGAACAGAAAAAAAGTGTTTCCCAGCGGTTCAGCAGGAGGATCACAAAAGGAAATGGAAGAACACAGACATCATGTCCTTTTTTGTGCTCCACCTACATCCGAGAAGGTCTGTATGATATTATATAACAGTATTGATGACAATTGACATGATAGATATAGATGATAGAAGGTCTAAAAAGGCAATTTGAGTGATGTGTTGGCAGAAGAAAGATCTTCAACACCACTGTCAATGTGTGGATCTGATGATCCGGGTCCTTCGAGTGCATCAGTGCCACAGGACAGCCAGGGACCACAGACTGTTTCACATCACTATCGGGGCCCACTACATCTGGGGTGAGAGACAGGCCCCATAGGTCCTGGAGCCCAAGGAAGAGGGTGCCTCAAGGCCCTACAGTAACAGACACAAGGAGGAGCCACAGGCCACAGACATCTGGTGTGGAAGAACGGCTTCTGTCCATCTTCTTCTGTCCAACCTTCTGGGGAGGTTTGCGGTCATCTGGTGGAGTGGCCATTCCGATCTAGGCTTACAGGAAAGTTCTCGCTGCGTCCGCTTTGGGACCAAAGCTTGCTGGACAGAAAGAGTAAACGGGATCATTGACACTCCTGTTGCTCTTGTCACAGCAGTCACAGAGGATGCTGCATATCCAGTTAATTTCAGTCCTGCAAGCATTTCTATTGTTGTAGAAGAGTGATATGAGTGATATCCCTAACTTGGCTGATGCATTTGCAATGGGTGTTTGGTTTGATGTATGCATTGCATTTGGATTATCCCAAGAAACTCATTCACACTTTTACATTCATCCAGAAAATCCTAATGGGTCTTGATGATGGTAAACCACTATGCCTACTGAGTCTCAAAAATGACCTGTTAATGAAAGAGTAGGCTAACTTAAGAGTTGTGTTTACAAGAAAATACACATATTTTCTTTTCTGCATGTTGATGTGTTTTTGGGGTTCCCAGTTTGGTAACTTTACAGTATGTTGTTGAACACCGTGTTAGTCAAAGCATTTGAAACTGTTTACATTTGGCGCATTATGTCTTGCCCACCAAATCTAACGTAGTGGCTGTTGTTTATACTTATCAGTTGTACACCAACTTGGTGCTCTGAATCCTAAAATGATGTGAGATGTTTTCTTCTTCCATTCTGGAAGAAGTTTGCTCAAAGTGTATGGACTTTGTCAAATCAGAAGTTATTATGATAGGAGATTTTAATACTGATATTCGAAAAACTGAACTTTCTGGCTATAAGGCGTAAACACATTTTTTTCGTTTATTTAGTTTACATCAGCTGATCAAAGAACCAACACGTGTCTGTTCTTCCACTCAAACTATTATTGACCTTGTTCTAGTGTCAGAAAAGTCTAGGATAACAGAAAGTGGGGTAATTAATTATGGTCTGAGTGATCCTTCTATTGTTTTCTGTACTCAAAAGATCAAGAAAGCAGTGCTCAATTGTCATAGCTCTATAAGGCATTAAAAAAAAAGAAAAGTTTGGTTCCGGTTGTTTGTCAGTTGAGGTCATGGGTCGGTAGGGAATTTTTTTTTTCTTCAGTGGCAGCAAGGGATAGGTGGGAAATTATTCAGGGCGCGACCTTAAAGTCGGCATGAAATCAAATTTGACAAATCTTCTTTTTATATGTAATATTGTAGTGTTTATTATAAATGATTTAACTGTGCACTTTATTATTTTTTAATTCATGTACCCTTTAATCTTTAATAATCTTTAATCAAATACATTACCCTTCCCTCCCCCCTCGAAACGACCTCTCTTCTCTTTCGGTCTATGATAGCCGATGAGGGTGCGGCTATCATAGACATAATATATACATAGTATACTAGCCAATACTATTGGCTGCTGGAGCTTACGTCAACGGCGCCGCCATATCAAGGAGGGCAACTTTCCCATACCTCTCATTATGGGAATTTAGAAAGATGCCTGTTTCGTGCGCTGCGTTGGGCTGTACAAGTCGCCACAAAATTGAAAACAGGTCTCGGGGAATTACCTTTCACAAACAAGACTGAAAATTTTTTTTGGGTTGTATTTGGTCATTATATAATTAGTAATAGAAACGTACACCAAGTACAAACCACTGAAAACGGCTGATAAATGTATTCGTTATTATTGTTTTTATCCAGGAAAACCGCAGCTCACCCGTTTATTTGCATTAGTTTACCGCGCAGTCTTGACCTCGATGGCAGACACGTTGACGTATCGCAGCAACGCTCCAAAGCGGCCAATAGGAAAGCGCCGGAAGTGATCTCTCGCGCATGTACGTCACTCATACAATTGTTTTATTTTTTTTAATGGTTTTCTTTTACGATGGTTTAAACATCCCGGATAAGCGCAAATTAGTACCCTTTTAATTAGCTGTCTTACCTACAATCTCTGTTCTGTGTAAACAATGAGTGACGTACACGCGCGAGAGATCACTTCCGGTGCTTTCCAGAAAAGACTGAAGCGCCCGCGACCTAAGATCACTTGGACATGGCTGTGTTTACAACAGGTAAAAACGATATAAGTACTGTTCGTTTTCTCACACAAACCGCTCGTTTCGTGTCTTAGGCCATCAATGTGTACTTACATTTACGAGACATTAAATCATGTTTAATTTGGACTTCTCTGTGCATGCTCTTTGAGGTGGACCCCATAGACCTGCATTATATGACTGACAGACAAGAACGGTTTGACCTAAAAATATCAAAATGGAAAATACTGTGGAAACAAAGACACCTACATCTTGGATGCCCTTGAGGTAAGCTAAAACATATCAAAAATTAATTTCAAAGTGAACTATCCCTTTAAACTTTCAGTATATATATTGTAATCTAGACATTAGGAGCTGAGCTTTTTGTCTCCCTCCAGCGCTGGTGTCGTGACTTGTTTATTCGTAATAAAGACCAAAATTGGGGCACTCGTTTGGACCATATCATTTCATTTTCGTATTCTAACAATGGACTTATCTAACTCTGGGGGATACAGTGAATAAGCTAAAGTCCAAAAAAGTTGGCATGTTCCTTTAAATATCAAACATATTGAGTTCACATACTCGTTTCTCTGAAATACACTTCTAAAGCCAGTTGAAATGTGCATTCTAACAGACAGCACCTTTAGTGATTGGAGTAAACAAAAAAATTTACATTTATCCATCTTTTTTATCATGTTTTTTTTTTCATATTGAGTTTATCTCATGTTAAAAAAGCATCATAATTTGATACAACCGTTTTTTTTTGCGGAACAAGAATTTTTTTACTTGTCTAGTAGGCTAAAGTGTGCATAGTATGCACATTGGGACGCAGCTTCTGTCTCTCTCTCGCGCACTGTCGAGTGCGCTCACAGACACCGTCCCAATGGGCATACTATGCCCTAAATAGTATTGAAAATTACTAATGTCACATACTATTTAGGATGGATAGTGTGCACATTGGGACGCAGCTTCGTTCTCTCTCGCGCGCTCTCTCTCTCGGACACACTCGGTCTCTCTCTCGCGCTCTCGACTCGGAGACACACACTCGGTCCGGCACCTCATAGACAGACATGCACGGAGGGGATTTTGTGTGCGTGCATGCGTGCGTGTGTGAGTTTCTTAACTTTTTCGCCGACGAAAGAAGAGCTGCGGAGAGCCGCTTCGCCATGCTTTCAGTGCAAACGCGGCTATTGTTTTGATGCCGTCATGAGCTGAAATGACGGTTGCGTCGCCCAGATTTGCTTCCCCGTCTGCATTTTCCCAAGACATACGTTCTTCTCCCACACAAAAAACCGAATTTCATTCCAAATATGTAAAATTCCGCGAAATTCCGCGTTAACACTAGATTCCGCGTTAATTGGCCAATTCCGCGATTCCGTCCGCGATTCCGTGATCGCGGAAATTATAGGGCCCTACTAAATGCTTCTTGATTTAAGAATTTTTAGATGTTTGAACTAGAAACAAGACAAAATATTAAGTAAGAAAAGCATTTTTGCAGTGAATTTCAAGTAGGCGGGTATATTCAAGTAAATAAAACAGCAGCAAAAATCCAGCTAAAAAGTGGTAGATAAAAATACCTGAAAAACATAGCGGTGTCTGCAATAAATCAACTATACTTTAAAAGATATTATTTAACATTATTGGATTTACTGCTTTAACAAAACACTTTTGAGTCACATGTGTTATTCATGGCTCCTGTCGGTCTCAGTGCTGAAACTCTTTATACAAACTTACATGTATAGACAGTGTGATAGATCTAACTACGTATAATATTTATACTCTAGCGTGTCTACAGTCGACGCCGAATGAGTCTAATCCTTTACCCTAGCACGTCTACACATCGACGTCGCCTAAGCCTAATAACCCTAACTTGCTGTGCAGCAATAATAACCATCAGAATTTAGGTTAGTCAAAATGTTAGGCCTAGGAGGGAAAGTAAGATGTATTCTGTTATAGGATACATATCTAGGAGCAGAAAATCGAGTTAGTCATAATATTAGACCCAAAGGTCATAAGGTTAGATGATCTAAAGCAGTCATTCTCAAAGGCGGGGTCCCGACCCACAAGTGGGTTGCGGGAGATTTTGTATGGGTCGCCAAGTCGAGCACTATTTTTCGCTTTTGCCATTTTGTCTACATCGAACGCACATGGGCACCCTTTAGCGTCAATATGAGACGCAGATAGATATGAGGTTTAGGTCTGGGGTAGTGTTAGGGTTAGACCGCTAGGAGGCGCCTTCTGGCCCATATCTATCTTGCGTCTCATATTGACGCTACAGGGTGCCATGTGCGTTCGATGTAGACGAAATGGCAAAAGCGTCAGTATATGATGCCTTGGGATGAGAACGGGTAATCTCTCTCATTAGCTGGGTAAACTGCCTTGATTTGGTGAAACAATGATTATAAGGACTGGTGCACTTAAACATTACTCTTCTTTTGCCTGACCAACAAAAAAAAAGGCATGTTTTTGATAGCTCTGAAGGTTCATATTACTATTGTTCTAAATATTGTTTGCATACATATTTTTGTTTTGAGAGGAAAAAATGAGAGCCTGTCATACTGTGCACTTTATAAAATGTGTAGCCTACAGTGGGTGCATAAAAAGTTCTCAAAAAATATTTCAGTAAGAAACTTGTTTTTGATTTAACTTAATGTTCATATTATTCTGGTAGATGTGCAAATCATTGAATGTTATATGAAAGGCATGCATTGATTCTGTCTGGTTTTATTGATGATAGGAAGGATTTGCACTTTGTCTCATTAAGTATAAATTGTGTACACTGTAATGATGATGTTGTGGCAAAATTTCTGTTAAACATCATCACTGCGTAAGAGACACTCAGAGTCAAATTAATAAAAAGAGAAATATTTATTCTTGCAAGAAGGCCCAGTCGCCATCACAGCCGTTACATTCTGTGAAGTGAGTGGCGCAAAACAGGAAGACATGAGACAGCTTTTATACTCTTTTCAAGGTTCCTTCTCACCCGCTGTACTTTTCCACTTAGATAAGGCCCCCACTGCTGTTCAGTTTCTACTTAAGGACACAAACTGGTACTGGAATAAACTAGCCAAATCTGACCATTCCTAAGGTCAAGATGTTCTGTCCCATATATTCCTGAAACGTCACGCACAAGCACGTACACACATATACTTTTACACATTGAATAGGCTCAATCCCTTATGATATCTGTTAGGAATAAATGACTATTAAAATTTCTACAACAATTCCCACTTTTTATCATTCTGATTACCCATAATCACAATAATAAACAAAAAGACAAATTTTAAGTCATATCATCACACTACTCTTCATCTCTCTACTTAAATATTTGTGAAAATAGCATTTTGAAAAGAAAAAGCTTAGGCTGTTTTTTGTAAGGATAGGCCCTTAAATTTTAGCAAGCAAGTAAAGAATTTAATCTGAAGCCGGGCTGAATGAATAGACACTGCTATTGCACTCTCGACCTTGATCGAACCCTCAGTCACCTCAGTTAAACAAGATATAGTGTACAGATTAGTTAGGAAAAACAAAACAAAACCATCAATTCACACTGGCTATTTCAACAGGTCATCAAAATACAAAGAATAAAAGTAGAATAAAATCCCTCATTTCAAACCCTCTCCTTGTACCTCATCTCATAGCGGATAAGCACAGCTTTTAACCCTCTGTTCATATCAAAAACATTCATAAGAAGAAAAAGAAAAAGAAAACATACTCCAACAATTAATTCATTTCACTATAGCTCCCACTACTTGTATCATCATCATCATCATTTGGATAAACATCCCTGCTCTGGCCAGTCTCTCTACTGAGCTGGAAACACACAAAATCGACAATCCTACCCCCGAAACCCCAACCCCCAGAGATTAATCAAACTTTCTTATGAATCAGTGACCAATCAAATCTCGTTGGCGTGTCGGTCTGCTGAGGTTGGTTGGTGTAGTTTAAGTTGAGATGTTTGGACGGTGGTGTTGCAATCTCCATCATTGCAACCTTGTTTGTGGAGTGGACCATTTCCTAACTGCTGTCACCTGTGAATGGAGACTTTAAGTATTTTGTTAGTGACCGCTTGTCTAGCCACTCGTCCTTCTGGTGTGACCTGTGGAATTTTCACCATTTGTTTACTGATTATATTCATTATGAATTCCAAATTTATTCTCAACATCTGGCCACTTCAACAACCTGAAACTCATTCAACTATTACATTAACATTCAACCCACTTTACTCATGTCAACAACACAATATTAATACATTTTGGAACAGAATCAGTTATGTTTGCTGCAATCCAATCCTGACATTCTGTGAAAGGAAAATTTTAAGTTATGCTCTGCTCCATTCTCTGTAAAGAAAACAAAATGTCGAGGTTATTTTCAGATAGTAAAGTACACATAGTTTATTTTGTCTGCGTCCTTCGCTGCCACATCTGCCCTGGCGTTTCCTGTTGAAACAGTCCTGCAAATACATTTACAGACAGAAAATTTTGTTTGGGACGGCCTTTTACCCAATTAAACCCAGTGTCCTTCCAACATATATTGTCCCTTAGTAAACCATATTTTGTCAATCATTACCATCCCCCTTTTGATGCACGACTCAACTCGTGCATCAATTTAACATAATGGTGTTTGGATAATCAAAGTAAGCCATCAACACTGCCTTTCAGCCAAATTTCCTCCAGACATCTTTCTCCGTCTCTGAAACAAGATATTACATTCTTCACTTAAAGCCACAATCTCATCTGCTCAACGAAGTATTTGAAGGGCAAAGGCCCTGAGCCTCACAGTGTATGCTGCTTTTCAGGCCTGTTGTTTGGTCTCTTAATTCAGTCATCTACAAACATTTCAAAGTCATCAATTGTTTCTATCAAGTCAGGTCGTGCTGTACAGACTTGGTCACTTGTCAGTCAAATAACTCATCCTTCTGCCCACAATAATCATACATTTTTAGGGGATCTCTTGATAATTTCATGTTTGACTTAGCCAATATGTCACTTTGTTGTTGCCATCAAATCTATAACATTTTCATTTATCTCAGCCCATGCCAGATGTGATCTACAACTCCACAATTCCAATTTAAACAAATACTTAAACTGATCCAGAACGTAATTCAAATCAGCATCATAAAAGACAAAAGTAATTAATACCAGACAGAGCTTGATGACCAATCAATTTAAAGCTCGTCCTATGTTCTGTATCAACTTTTCATCGGATCCACTCACAATTATCGGCTTCTTAAAAATTTGTCATTTGCCTTAACCCATCTGTAATGATGAAACAATATACTCACTATTCAGGCGGAATATCAGTACCCCAAACTAATGTATACAAGACATAAAGTGCTGTCCCCATCACACACACTCATGCTAGACACACATATGCTAACTGCTCATTTCCAATTTTCGCTTTTTTATATTAACTCTAAAAAGATTTACATTTTAAATAAGATTTTAAACTTCACATTTTCCTTTAGCTTTTACCTAATTTTACATGGTCTCTTAACTAGTTACAAAGCATTTCTGTTCATTATTCATTAGATTTTTTTTTTTTAGACAAGTCAGCTGGGTTGTTTTGTTTAATTTTCCTTATCATTATTTTGCTTCAGCTTGCTCTAGCAGGCCGATAACAGAAAGACAGACACAGTTTACCATCCCTTCCTTCACTCAAGAAGTCTCTCCCACCATAAGCCAATAATATTTTCAACAGTCTTCTAAGAGTAAATTTTAGACAGAATGTAATATTAAATTAATCACTAACCTTTTACCATTAAATTTTGTTATCCAGACTTTTCTCAAATCAAAAGCTGTCTTCATCTTTAGCCACCAACCATGTCAAACGACCTTCAGGAGTTAAAACTATGTTATAAACATATTAGTTCAAAATCAACACTTCTATACATTTTTCTTATTCTTGCCCATGAGCCAGCCAATACATAAAAAGTTTTGCTACTGTCTCCACAACAAACAATGGCAATCCCCTCATTTCTCAGCTGGCTCTTAAAAGCCCATTTCCCTTAGCTCTTTATCTATAATTTTCCTCTCCTCAGGGTGTTGTCCCCTGGCATATTGCAGATACTTGTCACAATGAAAAACAAGTCATACCATTAATGCGGTTTCTTCTGGCGAGTGGCATAGAGGAGCTTTGCATTTATGGGGCAGACTGCCGTAACTCGTCACAGCTTCATCTCCCCTTAACGGTATAAGGACGCTGCTGGCCTCACAGCTCCTGCTCAACTCTCATACCTGTCTCGCAATAACACATCTCCATTCAGGAGATGCCCAGTGACTTTACTTTGGCTCTCTGCCTCAGGTTGCCCTCTGTTTGGCCAAAGAAGATCTTACCCGTCGTCAAGAAAAACCAACTCGTGCCCACTGGAGACCGCTGTCTCCCAATACCAAATCAGTCTTCTTCAACAGAACTCAGCTGTTTTCTGGAGCTTAGGAAAGGCACGTTCAAGAGTCACCAGAGCCATTCCGATTGCCTAATAGTGTTTACACAGGGAGACAGGTTAATAAAAACAGTATTTAATCACTTAAATCCCTTAACCATCTTAAAATCATAAACCTAGCTGTAGATTATACTCAGTGAATTTAGATCACAACCATACATTCAGTGTACTGTTACTGTACATCTGTAGCCGTAGCCTTCGGCCCTGTTTCATGGTGGGGACTTAAGATTAGACAGAGAAGTTACTGGTCCTAAAATAAAATACAATGTCACTTCTATCGTTTAAGATCTGCATTCTTATTTTAAAGACTTCTTTAAAGTCATTCAGTTTTACATTTAAAACATTCACAAATACTAATTGCCCTCTTAATGGCAATGATTTCTTCAACCTCTCTGTGTCTGATTTTTTCAACTGGAACACTATAAATAGCTTATTATTACTTATGACACAGGCTCAGATAACAGTCTGTTAGCTGAATGAGAGAGACTCTGAGGCATTCAGGATTGGTACACTGTTCTCTCATAAACTTCTAACTTCAACAAAATCATTAAACTTTATCTATCATCTTTTAACTATCCCAGCTTAAGGCATCTTTGCCAGAAATTACATGTGTTTCCAAATAAACATTTTTTATAGTTGTCTTTTTTTAGACATTACAAATTTCCACTCAGATTGAGTGTCTGTCGCACTGGCCGTTTACAGCCACAGCAGACATCAGATTCAGATAAGCAAACTGTTTCATTACAGCCAATAACAAACTTATCTTTTGAATGCAAAAACATCAGCTTCTAGTTCTTTCATGGTCAAAACACTTTTCAAGCTGTTTGTTTAATCAGATGCCTTTATACATTTTACATTTAGGAACTGTTAATTCAGTAGCCTACTGCTTCTGCTTATTCGATCTTAAATAATTATTCTAGCTCTCAATAACGTTTCATTTCATCTCAATTTTAATTGTCAAGTTCTCAATTACCATAGCTTAATATCTGACTTCACAGTTTTTTCTAGGAGTTTATCAATCTCCAATTATGATTCACACTAACTTTGACAAGGCTAGCACTCTCTGCTTGTGATACCTTTGCAGTTATTTGTAAATCATCTTATGAGATTTGTCTCTCTATATAACCTGAACCCTTTTTAAAATGTTTAATTAAAACACAATCATCCTTTTAGTTACTTTTATATATTTTGCAATTCACATTCATCAAACTGTATTCACTTATAAAAATTACCATTATAGATCTTTTCTTCAAAAGGATTCACTTTAAAACTTCAATCTTTTGACCTTGTTTTTATCTCTTATTCTTTCTCAGACGAAAATGTTAATATCGTCTTCACTTAAACACTGATCTACTTTCAAACCCACATTATTACCAGAAATGTGTCACAAACACCTTCTCAGTGGGCATTTACATGTTAAATGGTCCTGCTGACCACAATTAAAACACTCTCCGTCTGCTCTAACTTACTGCACACCCTTGAAGCCGTGTGTTCCATTTAGGAATGCAAACAGAGCCACTGATAAGCAGTGCTCTGTATTCTTTTACAGTCCACCAGTGGCAGACACAGCAATAGCCTAGGGTGACCAAACGTCCTGTTTTCCCAGGACATGTCCTGTTTTCACATCCTGTCCTGGCCGTCCTGCCTGTTTTTTAAAAAGTGATGAAAATGTCCTGGTTTTCATTATTTTTCATTGGGCCATTAAGCGTGTACTTTAAATACACGCTTGCCTTTGCACACAAAACATATGACTTTGGCTTCACCCCCTCTTGTTATAATCAGCGCGTTCCTCAATCCGCAGCGTCAAGCACAGAGCACGTCAGACTCAGAATCATCAGAAGGCTGGCTGTGTGTGTGTGTGTGTGTGTGTGTGTGTGTGTGTGTGTGTGTGTGTGTGTGTGTGTGTGTGTGTGTGTGTGTGTGTGTGTGTGTGTGTGTGTGTGTGTGTGTTCATCGCAGCCTCATTGGTCTGTCACTGCTTGTCAATTTCAGAATATTTGAAATGACCAATCAAATCAAAGTAGGCGAACTTTACACGTTCACAGAATTTTAGCAGCGTGACGCTTCAGACGCTTCAGTTAACGGTCAAGTGCGAGGTAAAATGTAAGTAGCTAACAGCGTAAAAAAAAGAAAAGAAAAGCCCAAATGTTAATTCACAGACGATTTACAGAGAAAATTCCTGTGTTTTCGTTTCGGTCAGGATCCGTGTAGGCAGAATGCATGAAGTTGGCACGTGTCAGTGTTAAGGTGCTAGCAACCAGAAGCCCACATAAAGAACGTATAGGCTAAGAGAACATCAGGAGGATTCAAATTGTTTTTTTTTTTTACTGAAATAGTGTAGTAGATTTTTATGTTATTTTAGTAGTAGATTTTTAACCTATGCTATGGCCATGAAAATAAATAGTGTAATGTAAAAGGTGTAAAAACCTAAACTTTTTTTAAAATAGTATTCTATTGTTGCGGGCCAAACATTGAATGGAAAGGATGTATTACTTTATGTATTAAAGTACAATAATATAGTTGCAAGGTTGTGAATGCATTTGTCAAGTATTTTTTGATGCATTCTCCCCCAAACCACGCCCACCCCTTAACCACGCCTCCCCAAAAATCACACCCCGCCCATCAACCACGCCCCCCGTCCTGTTTTCTGAAAACTAAAATATGGTCACCCTACAATAGCCGAATCATAATCTTCATCATTATTATTGGCACAACATTAATTTTCATAAGCTGTATGGAAATGCTCATTATATTCTAATTTGTTTTCAATATCTTTCGCTTCAATGACTTTATATCAACAAAATATCCAACATTATACATTTTTGATTTCCAGAATCTTTGGACATAGCTCTCTTTACATTTTACTAATTTGCTATTATCATCAACAACACTGATTACAGAACAAGTACATATCTAACATCCAAAAAGCCGGGCTGAATAAGCAAACACTGCTGCTGTACTCCCAGCATAGCTGGACCCTCAGTCACTCCTCAGATATTAAATACAGACATTGTCTATAATCATGAACACCAGGATATGCATTCGTTTTTTATAAACTATAATTTCCAACTCCTTTCATAATAAACGAAGATGGATGGTAAATCCATTCCTTTCACTACCCCCATTATAGACCATTTTGGTTCAAAACACAATGAATGTCAAACTAAAACTAAACCTAATTTCAATCTTTATTTTACCATTAAAAATATAGAATTGTTCCCCATTCTGCTTAAAAAACATTCTTCATGTCATGTTAATCCCTGTCAATCATACAATGCCTTATTTTATTCTAAAACTGAATTTTCATACCAATTAAACAGTTAATTTGACTTCCATAAATTCTGTCAGACATTTTATTTTCATCACATATAGTTTTCTACTATATTTCATCTCAATCTTCCCCTACCTGCCATTTTCTTCTGTATCCTCTCCTTTCTTTTCTCAAACCTGCCAGTTCCTTCATTATCTAACCAGTACATGATTGTTTGCACAATCCCCACATAAACATCTCTCACACACCAACCTTCTAGTTTTCCCTTCACTTCCCTCTTCATCAGTTCTCACTACAGTTCTCTCTTTTCTATCACTCTATTTCACACATACAGCCTTATATGCGCTATGCTTGCTACTTCAATCCTTATCATATAACTTTAAGTTCTATAGACATCTAATGTCATGCATCCATTTACTGGATGAAGAAGTAAAAACATTATTTCTCCTGGCAGGTCAACATTTTATCTTCAAGCCAACAATCTTTTATTATCTGTTCACATTTTTTACACACATGTTGAACGCAGACACAACAACTTTTGTTTCTCACTGCCCTGTTCAACTGATTCCTGCACCACCTTTAATCTTGTGGTGCTCAATATCATACATTTTGCCCTTAATTTTATCTCATTTGACAGAAAACCGGTGTACCAAATTTCGCAAGCTTGCTTTTGAGACATCCCCATACTGGCTGCTTCTCTGTTCTCTGTGGATTTCTCTTCAACGCGCGTTTTCCTAGTCTGTTAGGCAGTGTTGTGGGTAACGCGTTATAAAGTAACGCGTTAGAGTACTCTAATTACCTTTTTCGTGATATGTGTAACTTAACGCGTTAGTTTTGTGCGTTAAGTAATCAGTAACTTCGTTATTTTTTTTTAAAAGTAATCCGTTATTTTAAGGAAAGGAAAATCCCGACTGCAGCCTGTTTTTTGTCCGACAGTAGTATGCCTAGGTCTATTGTGCCACCTGAGGATGTATCAGCGGAGCCGAAGCACTGTAATCATAAAGTCAATGGCTGTGATACATCTGTAGAGACACTGTGTCTTACTTCTCTGCGTCTTCTTCCTGCCGCCGTGCAGGCCCAGATGGTAGCCTATATGATTGTGATTAGCATGCCTATTATAAAGAAACGAACATTTTACTATCATGTCGATTGATTTTTATTAATATGCGCGAGGAAGAGAGCAAGACACCGCTTGTGTTGTTTGAAGACGTGAGAGTGCGCGCGCGCGCGGCCGGGGCGCTCTCTCTCTCTCTCTCTCTCTCTCTCTCTCTCGTTTGCGCCGTGTCAAAGCATCACTCACCGATCAAAAAAGGCTTTGGCGGGACAAAAATTTGCTTTGGCGGCCGCCAAAAAGCGGACGATCCGACGGGTTTTAGAAGATTAAATACAAACCGAAACAAAAAAAAAAAACAGACCCGGCCTCTATTTGAAACCGGCCTTTATTTACCCAAATCTGTTGCCACACCAGCGTGTAAAAGAGACAGGCGTCTATTTGGGACTCGATCGGGACTCGGCTATTTATATTTATATATAAAGATCGTTGCCGTGCTTGCATCACTCCTCCTATAGTCCCTATGGCCACTTGGCCTGCGTGAATGCAAATGGAAAAAAAAAGGTTTTGAGGGAGAGTAATAATTCGTTGCATTTATATAGCGCTTTTCTAGGTACTAGTAATTAATAGATCTGTTTAGAAGTGGACTTTTTCTATAACCACGTTTTGCTTGGTCGACCCCCCCGCACGCACGTACGCACGCAGTGCGTTTATTTTTGGTAACGCATGAGTACTCTAACGCGTTACTTTTATGAATAGATAACGCTGTAACGTAACTGATTACTTTTAATTGATGGTAACGTTGTAACCTAATTAACTACTTTCCAAAGTAACTATACCCAACACTGCTGTTAGGCGTCCCCAACAGACCCGATTCTTTTCTTTTAACCCAAATCGGTTGGGTTGCACTATTAGTGCCCTCCTAATTATGGTTTACCAAAAAATCTGTTATAATTGTTTTGGTTCCCCCTAATTAGCCTCAGCACCTAAAAACAATTTGCTCCGTGGTGGAACAACTCATTTTCAGGTTGCCTATCTGTTTGAAATTTCTTGATCTGTCACAGTTCTCAATTAATCCCAGATTATTTATCTGCTTGAAATCTCTTGATCTGTTACAGACCTCAATTAATCTCAGATTATTTTCCCTCGTATCTGTTTGAAATTTCTTGATCTATATATAGATCTCAATTAATCTCAGATTACGAACCACAAAGACACCCCTCAGCCAATATGGTTCAGTTTCACTCTTTGAAAAATATTTTAGCCCAAAAGAAAAATATTTTATCCGTCTCTTACCAAAGATGTCTTGAGTTGCCACGGGTTCGTTTTCATCTGATTCCAGTGGAGCCTCTCCTGGCCCTGATAGCGGTCGGCCCCTCTCTCTGAAACTTACGAGGTAGAGCTGGAACTGCTCAGTCCAGGTGGCCAAACACCGTCCGCTCTCAGGTCCAGGAGGCACTGCCAAGGAATCCCACTCTGACACCAAATTGTTGTGGCAAAATTTCTGTTAAACATCATCACTGCGTAAGAGACACTCAGAGTCAAAATAATAAAAAGAGAAATATTTATTCTTGCAAGAAGGCCCAGTCGCCATCACAGCCGTTACATTCTGTGAAGTGAGTGGCGCGCACCAGGAAGACATGAGACAGCTTTTATACTCTTTTCAAGGTTCCTTCTCATCCGCTGTACTTTTCCACTCAGATAAGGCCCCCACTGCTGTTCAGTTTCTACTTAAGGACACAAACTGGTACTGGAATAAACTAGCCAAATCTGACCATTCCTAAGGTCAAGATGTCCTGTCCCATATATTCCTGAAACGTCACGCACAAGCACGTACACACATATACTTTTACACATTGAATAGGCTCATTGAATGACTATTAAAATTTCTACAACAATGAGAATACGAAAACAATGAGATGCCCTGTCAACTCTTCCTTTCTCATTTCACCTCTGCATTTTACTTATTGTCAACAACAGGTTAAAAAAAATTGTGCTTTGTCAACTATCTGTATCTCTTTTAAATAGTTAACTGGAAGCTTAACTGACCTTAAAAATAGTCATACATATTTTGTTAATGCATAAATTCTCTTCGTGATATATGAACTATATGGGCCTAATGTTAATTGGGTCTCAAGGATTTATCGACTTTAAAATGTGGGTCCCCAGAAAAAAGTTTGGGAAACACTGATCTAAAGGTCAGATTTTTAGAGTCAGAAACATGATTCCAAAAGACTTATCTATTAAAAATCTATCACAACAGCTCATACTTTTATATATTAATTTATTGCAATTTTCAAACACACATTAGTCCTCATTAATATTCCTTAATCATGTTAATGATTCTTCATGATTTCCATCTTAAATCGTACACTGAAGGTTCAGTATTATCGGAATCACATTCTGCAAAGCTCCTGTTATCTTAAGGGAAACAGTAGGAAACCACTGAAAGTGCTGTGGTTATACTGGTCATCAAATATCCTTGTGTTAGTCCAAAGTCTCACATAGACAACATCTCCAACCTCCAGGATCAACACAACTCCATTAGAAGAGTGTAAATCAGCCTGAGGCTGACCAGCATATGCCATAACCACACGCTCTCCATTCTTAAAAATGGATGCAGCTGAGTGAGTTGGGGCATGACCATGTACAGAGATTCTGAACATGTACGCTCCTTTCAGCGGGGCTGTGAAAATACCTAAATCAAATAACAAGAGATACAGAATCAGATGTTTCCTGGTTTTTTCCTGGTTTCCTGGAAGGGTTTCCATTACTATAAACTGAGTTTTATTACTTCAATTTCATTGATCATTACCTGTGATTGGGTTGTAGGCGTTCTCTATGTTTGTGAAGACGTTCCTGTAGGTTAGTGTGAAGTCAGTGGTAAAAGGACCAATATATCCACTGCCAGATTGCATCAGTGCAGCTGAAAAAGCTATTTCTCTGTCTGTTATTGAAAAACATAAGCAATATTGTGATATATTACACTGAGAATGTATATACTGAATTTAACATCATTCAAGCACACTTTCACCTCTATGTTCCTTTCTCAACTCCACTTGACCCAGAGTAAGATTTGATATTTCTGTGAAGGAATAATGATTCTGTTAAATGACAATTACACTGCTTATTGTAATAGATAACACAATTTACACAGTATACACTCAACTTTACAGTCACATTTACACATCGCAATGTATTTCATTGGTGTTTTACTTGGAGGATCATTGATAAAAGAGTGAATGTTTTGGTGAGGTACCATCATTTTTCTTGTTCAGCTCTTCTCTCAGTTCCGTCTCTAAAGCTCTGATGTTTGTTTTCTGCTCTGTAACTGTGGCGGTCAGTTCTCTGATGTTTGTTTTCTGCTCTGTAACTGTGGCGGTCAGTTCTCTGATGTTTGTTTTCTGCTCTGTATCCGTGGCGATCAGTTCTCTGATGTTTGTTTTCTGCTCTGTAACTGTGGCGGTCAGTTCTCTGATGTTTGCTTTCTGCTCTGTAACTGTGGCGGTCAGTTCTCTCAGCGCTGCATGGATGTCAGTGAAGAACAGATGGTAGTTTTGTTGGCTGTCAGTTGAAGCTTTATCTCTCAAAGTGTCTGTTTGAGGTGTATTCTGTCCTCCGTCCTCAGATCTGAGCTGTTGTCTGATCTCATTCTCATTGAGTCCTCCATCTACCTGATGCTGTACCACAAACACAAAGGTTTCCAACAGCAGCAGTAAACACACTAAACCCTTCATTCTTCACTGATGTTTGTTTCCAGCTCTTGCTCTTAATCCTCACAGCCTCTCATGTTCCTTTTATAGTGTCCTGATTTACTGTCTTTTGTACTTTATCTATATTACTTCAGATAAATAAGTAGTTCAAGTTAATTGTTAATTACAATCAAAGGGATGTTCCGGGTTCAATACATGTTTATCTCTGAGTCAAAGTTATTTTCTATTTCACAAATGTTGTGACTAAAGTTCAAGATCAGCGGTCTGTGTCCTTATGGGACGTGGAGGGATAATCACAGAAGCACCTCTGGTCATTTGAGTCAATTGTCATGAATTGTTAAAATCTCACACTTAATAGTATTTATTAGCACCTAACATAATAAAACAGGCTATCTGAGGAATGATTACCTCAAAATGTACATCCATATGCAAGTTTGAGTGACTTTATTTAAATTAAATACATTAGCTATTGTCACGTGCCAGTGATTATCCCTCTGACCTCGGATATATTTCTGACCTCTGATATAGATGGTCACATGACTCTCTGGTATCTGTGCGTATCATACAACAGTTACCAGGTTTACCAGCTTTATGTTATGACAAAAAGAGGAAACATTGCACATAAATTTACACAGACAAAATTAGTAAGTGATGTTTACATAGATAATGTTTAAGCCTTGTGACAATACTATTGAAACAGTGTGTGTATTTTAATATTTACTGTTTGGCCCATTTACATAGATTTTAAGTGCCTGACAATTGTTTTTAAACTAAAGAATGAGAGTTGACTGTTATTTCTGTGGTTATTGATATCATAATGATAATCACAAATGTTGTTGATGGAGTTTAACTTGTGTTGAATTCACAATTCATTTAAATGTTATTTTTCCTCCACATGCAAATACATCCTGTATCAACAAATGTAAAACTGAATAAATGCACAAATCTTGTCAACTTAAATGTAATTATTAGCCTGATTTACAACTTTTCTCAAGCAAGAATACCCTAGATTTAGGAAAGTGGATTATGCACTAATGTAGGGTGACCAAACGTCCTGTTTTCCCAGGACATGTCCTGTTTTCACATCCTGTCCTGGCCGTCCTGCCTGTTTTTTAAAAAGTGATGAAAATGTCCTGGTTTTCATTATTTTTCATTGGGCCATTAAGCGTGTACTTTAAATACACGCTTGCCTTTGCACACAAAACATATGACTTTGGCTTCACCCCCTCTTGTTATAATCAGCGCGTTCCTCAATCCGCAGCGTCAAGCACAGAGCACGTCAGACTCAGAATCATCAGAAGGCTGGCTGTGTGTGTGTGTGTGTGTGTGTGTGTGTGTGTGTGTGTGTGTGTGTGTGTGTGTGTGTGTGTGTGTGTGTGTGTGTGTGTGTGTGTGTGTGTGTGTGTGTGTGTGTGTGTGTGTGTGTTCATCGCAGCCTCATTGGTCTGTCACTGCTTGTCAATTTCAGAATATTTGAAATGACCAATCAAATCAAAGTAGGCGAACTTTACACGTTCACAGAATTTTAGCAGCGTGACGCTTCAGACGCTTCAGTTAACGGTCAAGTGCGAGGTAAAATGTAAGTAGCTAACAGCGTAAAAAAAAGAAAAGAAAAGCCCAAATGTTAATTCACAGACGATTTACAGAGAAAATTCCTGTGTTTTCGTTTCGGTCAGGATCCGTGTAGGCAGAATGCATGAAGTTGGCACGTGTCAGTGTTAAGGTGCTAGCAACCAGAAGCCCACATAAAGAACGTATAGGCTAAGAGAACATCAGGAGGATTCAAATTGTTTTTTTTTTTACTGAAATAGTGTAGTAGATTTTTATGTTATTTTAGTAGTAGATTTTTAACCTATGCTATGGCCATGAAAATAAATAGTGTAATGTAAAAGGTGTAAAAACCTAAACTTTTTTTAAAATAGTATTCTATTGTTGCGGGCCAAACATTGAATGGAAAGGATGTATTACTTTATGTATTAAAGTACAATAATATAGTTGCAAGGTTGTGAATGCATTTGTCAAGTATTTTTTGATGCATTCTCCCCCAAACCACGCCCACCCCTTAACCACGCCTCCCCAAAAATCACACCCCGCCCATCAACCACGCCCCCCGTCCTGTTTTCTGAAAACTAAAATATGGTCACCCTAATTATAGATGCACAATGTATATGTTGATGGACAGAGAAACATCTATTGATTGGTAGACTGCGTAACCGCGAGTATCTGTTTATGGCTCATCGACCGCACGCATTTACTGATACACTCAATGAACGGCTGTACCTAATACAAATAAAACATCTCTAGTTAACTAGTAGATCATTCATTTAGTCCGCTCTTAAATAAGAGATCTAGAGCTAAAATGTTTTGTTTTTGAACTCAAGCTGAGCGCTCGTGTCCTGCTATCAGTGTCATGGATACAGTGAGTCTCTTGTGGCGGCGCGCGCACAGAACGTGCTTTTCAATCTATTGCCATTGCGGACACTATTCATTCCGGTGAAATCACAAAATAAAATGCACACAAACGTGTGTCCTATATACGTGTGTGTTTGATATAGACTGTAACCACTGATGAACATATTCGGTTTTGATGAGAGAAAAAAAATATGCTAGTGGTGGATTCGAACCTGTAACCTCTAACACGCTTGGCAATTGATCTAACCACTAGACCACAGGAGAACTCAAACAAAACTTGCAGATCAATATATTTCACTAAATCATTACAAACTAAGCAGTTATTTAAAAAGTTTACACGAGCGTATAGGCCTACACGAACGTTGTGAGTTAATATTTACTATAGTCTGAAAATGCATTTGAGCCCTATGATCAGAAAAGGAATTATAAAACACTAAACTTACTCCGAACTTGTATCCTCGGGGTCAATCCGTTCTTCAAAATGCAACCGCTCGTCTGAGTTTCAAATTCCACTGAGGAAAAGGTTAATTATTCCCAGCTGTCCATAATCCTCTGAAGGAGTAACGTTAGCGTGCTTCCATCCCTAAAACGCGATGAACTATCAGTGAATCTCTGATGAAGAATCTTTATGTTGTTATGCAGTGATCGGGGGCGTGCCGCGTGTGGGATGCATATCGCCTATTTACCATGTCAAAAGCGCTGGGGGTGTGGCGGGCTCACCTAATTATATATAATGAAGGGAGAGCGAAAAAACTGTAACTCTCCTTGGTTTCAAACGGATTACATAAACTGGAAATATTAAAAAAAAAAAAAAATTACTTCATTTGAAAGAAGAGAATCTCAGCTTCATAAAGAGACATCTCTCGTATCTCTGTGACAAGTATTGACAGAGTTAAAGTGAATGTTTCGGACGCGTTTCAGAACGGACCTCAAAGACAGAGAGAAGGGAAAACGCGCATCATGTTTATTTTTCTTTGTTTGACGAAAAGCACAACACTTTGTTTTTATTGTGAGTATCCACAAAAAAAATAGAAACTTAACAGGATCTAATGATGTACAACACTTATATTTAAGATCAAAATTAACAGAGTAATTTGATTCTCTTTTGCACTGATAAGGAAAAAATCCAGCAAAACGCGGGCACGCGGTTTTCGACCCCAGAGGGTTAATTACTTTTGGAGGCTGGCTCCATTTATTTATTAAAAAAAATACTTAATACATGTGAATGTTGTGGACCTGACAGCCTGGAACTGATGCTGACAACCTGGAAAAAATACTAAATATAATAATGGAAGAAAACCGTTTTTAGAAAGTTATGCTCTTTATCGGTTTGTGGGTGGCTCTTAAAAGAGCCGTTGTGGGGAAGTCACGAGGAGGACTTCATATGCTACTCCGTCGGCTGCCATGGTACTGCTCCCTCCACTGAGAAGTGTGCCATGAAAGCATCCCTCACCCGGAGTGCCTCTCTGGAAGAGTTGTTGGCCGCAACCCGGCCCAGACCTGACAATGGCTCCTCTTCAGCATGTCCCGCGCTCCTCACAGCAGGTGCCCCTCTCCCTTCCGAATACCTCATGAAGTTGTGGAGAACACACGTTGCCTTCACACACTTCTCCGCAACTTCAGGGTGGACCTCGATGAGGCGCCGGTACAACCTCCACTGTGAGGAGAGGATGCCAAATGCGTTCTCCACCACCAGCCTGGCTCTGGACAGGCGGTAATTAAAAACACGCCTCTCTGGAGGAAGGGTGCGTCCAGGGAAGGGCCGCATGAGGTTCCTCCGCAGCGGGAACGCCTCATCAGCCACGAAGACATGGGGCTGGGGTCCTCTTTCATCAGCACCAGGTAGAGGGTGGTCAGGAGGCAGATGAAGTGTGCCAGCCCGGAGAGCCTGTCCAAAGGCAGAGTTCGCAAGAATCCCACCGTCGCTGGTCCTGCCGTATCCCCCAACATCGATCACCCGGAAGCGATACTTCGCATCCACAACTGCAAGGAGAACGATGGAGAAGGTTCCCTTGTAGTTGTGGAACTGAGATCCTGAGTTGGGGGGTGCCTTGATCACCACATGCTTCCCATCCACCGCTCCACAGCACAGAGGGAAGTTCCACCGTTCCTGAAATCCCTCTGCAATGGACCTCCAGTCATCGGTGGTGGGCACAGCCATGTACTCCTCCACAAGGCAGTCCCAGATGGCAGCCACTACCTGGGCAACGATCTGGCACACTGTGGAGACACCAACCCGGTAGCTGGACGCTATCGTCCTGAATGAGTCCCCAGTGGCAAGAAACCTAGAAAACATTGTTATAAATATTATTACAAGTACACTTGTAGTTACATATTTAACTATACAATCAACAGGTATACTATTAAATGGTTTATGGTATATTAAAATGGCAATAATCAAGCACTACATATAGACAATAATCACAGATTATTGCTTACAGATAGAGCTATTTAATTTCTAGGTTAATGTCTAGGTTATAGCAGTTAACTCAGTATCACTAGAAAGATTACTGTGTTTAAATACAGAGAAACATGACAGTATCACATCTGCCAAGAGAATATTTTAATTTCTAGGTTCAGTATCACTAGAAAGATTACTGTGTTTAAATACAGAGAAACATGACAGTATCACATCTGCCAAGAGAATATTTTAATTTCTAGGTTCAGTATCACTAGAAAGATTACTGTGTTTATGCAGAGAAACATGACACTATCACATCTGCCAAGAGAATATTTTAATTTCTAGGTTCAGTATCACTAGAAAGATTACTGTGTTTAAATACAGAGAAACATGACAGTATCACATCTGCCAGGAGAATATTTTAATTTCTAGGTTCAGTATCACTAGAAAGATTACTGTGTTTATGCAGAGAAACATGACACCATCACATCTGCCAAGAGAATATTGTAATTTCTAGGTTCAGTATCACTAGAAAGATTACTGTTTACATACAGAGAAACATGACAGTATCACGTCTGCCAAGAGAATATTTTAATTTCTAGGTTCAGTATCACTAGAAAGATTACTGTGTTTATGCAGAGAAACATGACACTATCACATCTGCCAAGAGAATATTTTAATTTCTAGGTTCAGTATCACTAGAAAGATTACTGTGTTTAAATACAGAGAAACATGACACTATCACATCTGCCAAGAGAATATTTGTCAGTTTACTGAGTACGTTATCACTAAAAAGAGCGCCAACAGTGGTATCCGTACCACAGTTTAAAAAAAACATTGATAGCATATGTTAGCATATTGAATATACTGTATTTAAAATATCATATACATTTACTAACCCAGGGGCGGAGTGGGACCAAAAAATCTACCGGGAAATTTCGTAGACCACCGGCCCTCATCGTGGCAGGGCCGGATTAAGAGTTCAGATGGCACAATGTCTTGTAGGCCCCCTCTTAGGCAGGCTAAATTTATATTTGAACTAGGACATTTTAATATGGCATTTACAGTTTTACTGACTTAAAAGGAACTTTGTTGAACTATGCTGGAGTAAAGTTCATAAATTCTTTCACATAGGATTTTGTAAAATTATGTTGGGTGGACCTCTGTGCCTCTAGGGGGGTTCGGGGGTATGCTCCCCCGCAAGAAAATTTTGTACATTTTAAGGTTAAATGCATCAATCTGGTGCTCTTTGAGAGATCAAAATTAAGAGCTTCAACCCATGACCTGCTCATTGAAGAAAGAAAAAGTATTGATTTGTACAAGGACATTAAAGAGGGCTCAAACATCTTATGAGAGTCTCAGTCTATATTACATTATCAATTGTGTTTTAGGTGCCAAACAATTATTATAATAATGTAATAATGATTTATATAATTATTCCTATGATGTAAAATCCATATCGCCTATAAATGTACTGTATAAATGAAAATTAATATTTCAAAAGTATATTTTAGCCTACATTACACTATAATATAGGAAAACTAAAATACTTTTGTCCTAATTTCTTCACTTGCAAGAAATAAACCCTTGAGCTTTTATTTTGGAGAAAACACCAGATCACCATGCTGATCGCGTGAGCAAAGAGAGCACTTTTCTTTCAATCACGCAGCACAAACATGCCTATAATTAAAGTCTTGTGCTGTTATATAAAGGCACAAAGCCATATCATGGTTTCAATTTTAGTTCATTGGCAAAATATAACGCTTGAGACCTTTATGGTATAGGCGGTACATTTTACATCTCATATGTGTTGGGAAAAGGGAGAAGAGAGAGTTCGGCAAAAGGCGGATTCGAACTCGGGTCGAACGCGTCAAAAGCTGCATTCAAATACCTCACACCCTACAACCTACGCCACTGTAGCTGCTTCGAGACGGGCGTCTTTTTGCTAAAAAGACAGGCACTTAGTGCAAATATACGCTCCGTTATCTTGCAATGTATAACTATTATCAGACCGGCCCTCGCGGCCTCAAAACACTACCGGCCCACCGGGGAAACTCCCGACTCTCCCGATTGCCACTCCGCCCCTGTACTAACCGAAGACAGATGGACAGGCGCTCCGCAGCTGGGATAGAGCGCCTGTAGTTGGTGTCCTGGAGGGTGATCCTCGCTCCGATGCGGGACAGCAGGTCATCGAACTGGGCGCGGGACAGGCGGAAGTACCGCTGGAAGCGGCCGTCATCCAGGCGCAGCTCCTGGAGCAAATGGTGAAACTCGCCGAACTGGGTTCGCCTCCGAAGGGTCTGGTGGACCCAAATACGGCGATGATGATCCCTACACCGCTGTTCTGCTCTCCAGAGCAAATACAGAGCGGTGACTCTCTCGATAAATGACCCATCAACTACAGACATCTTGTAAAAAGATGGCCGCCAACGGGGTTCGAAACTTTTGAAACTTTTGCCTTTGACGCGCGTGACGCGTAAATTTCGCTTCAAAACTTGTTTTAACGCGCGTCAGTTTCACTCTTGACATGCGAATTAACACAAAGTGGTCAAGCGTCAAGCTAGACGCGGTAGGCGCGAATTTGACGCGCTATTCGCGTCCGGTGTGAACGCAGCATTAAAGTGACAGCAGCCTCTAATTCTCTCTGTCAGTAAAGTTAACCAAAGAACAAAGGGAACAGAAAAAAATACTAACTGCTCTTGACTAAATAATGCTTGTAGCTTTAATAAGGATTAATCTATATTTAATTTATATTTATGCACTGCGAACTGTTTGATAACCTTATTCAATTTCTGTATATTTCATACCTGTTAGACAGGAAATGACGTTTATTAGGGGTTTATGTAAGGTTTGTTTTAAGATCACTTAAATTATAAGTTGTTATATTTTTTTGAAGCCAAATAAATGTTTAAAATGGGGGGGAATCATTTTCATCGAGACATCAGTAGCTATATTAATATCAGTGATACTGGCCTTCATTCATAAACAGATGCCATTAAACAATTATTTTAAATATACTGTCTTTATGTTGTTTCTACATTACAGTGGAAATTGAGGCTCACATTATTTACATTTTTATTTACACACAAAACATTAATGGCTAACATTTTGACTTTATAAAATGATTCTCTAAAGTTTTGGCGATCGGCCCCTGTTAACAATATAGAACGTAAGACATATTTTTCTTATACATAGCCTACTATTATTTTTGGCAGAATTTATCATTATAATCAAATTATTTCCTGGTTCTCACTCATCACCATAGTCCCTAAATGTATGTACATCCAGGAAATGGGATTCAAATCGAAAACATTTTCCCGCATTTTGTGAAAAAAGTATTTAATTATATGGACATGATCAGCATTTTTGTAATATTTAATTATTTTGCTGTTCATTCTCAGGTGTTCACTTTGAATTATGATGTTTAATTGCTGAAAACATGAATATTGACTATACCAACCTATTTAAACGTACATAAACAAAAAAAAAATATACATGAAACTAGTAGCATTGTGTGATTCTCTGAATCTCTGTAACTTGCACTTAGAACTTGTAGTGGTGTCCAAATAGTACCAGATGCCTTGTAGAGAAGGGGTAGGTATCACAAAACAAGCTGGAAACCTAAAATCCACTATTACAACAAATTATTATTACAAATAAAGTTATTGTATCCATCAGCTATGAATGAATATTTTATGCATAACCTCTGAATGAGTCAAATCATCAGTCATTGACAGATTTCGTTTCCCAGTCCAGCCTGCATGAGTTGCAGCTCCTCCGCTGATGAAGGGATCATTTCTAAATTTTTATTTAAAAGAAACGCTGAAAACACAAATGGTTTCCAAGCTTTGATGAACTTGGCTGGTTTACTACAGCTGTGTAAACGCCTTTTGGACCCCCGCTTAAAAAATCCTGGGAAAGACCTTCAAGAGATGATTAAATAAAAAGTTAGTACCGGTATCTCAAAATATTTAGGACAGATTGCTTATGCTACGCTATATAGGCTTATGTAAGTTGCTTTGAATAAAAGCATCTGATAAATGCATAGGCTACATGTGAACAAAATTGCATTGCAAATAGTAACTGTCATTGTTTTCAGTCATGACTGCAAGCTGAAACCTGGCCATCTCTTGGTCCACAGTCTGGCACTGTCCTGAGCGCTGCCCCTGATTTTGACTCTGCCTCGTGCTGGTTTTACCCAATGACTGGTTGAGCACCTCTATGATGTTATTTATAGCTGATGCAGCATCTGCTGCACCAACATTTAAGCCTTGCTGCAGAATAAAGATCAGTCTGAGATCTTTGCTTAAATTACATCATGTAACATTCTTGAACGCATCACATATGTTGGGGTATAATACAAATGTTGGGGGTAGCAATCAAAGTACTCAAACTACAAAAATTGCACTGCAGACATGTGAATAATAAGAATATAAACACGCCAAGATCGATCTACTAGACATAAAGACATAACTTGGATAGAGAGCAGAAAAAAACTTGTTTCTAGATTTGTCTATGGATTTGAAATTAAACTTACCTCAGGTTGCCTCGAATGCCCTACAGTTGAGGATGTTGATGGGATGACGCTCCGTGCCGCTCCTGATTACTCATCTCGGTTTTATTAATTTAATATTGATGATGTGCTTTAATATAGCCTAGCTGCTACTGTTGTTAGACTGTCACACAGATCCCAAAATTCGCGCCGCTGAAGTCTCTCCTTCCGGTTCAAGGAGCTGTCAATCCAAATCTCACTAGCCAATGAGAGCAAACCGCTGTTAAGCCCGCCCACATGGTAGGTCTGTGTCAGAATTGCGAACGAAAACTTCAGAAGCGTAAACGAAAATGTCAGAAGCGAAAATGAAAACTCTGGAAGCGCATTTGTAAGTTCAGATCAGCGAAAGAAATATGAGAAATAGTTAGCAAAACATGCAGTGTACTAAAAGGTCAATAAATTTGCCAGCGAGTTATTCTTTTTCAGATTTTAAAGATATTTTATTCAGTTTCAATTTATATTTTCATTGATTTCTTGAAAAGTTACGCTAATTTTTATTGGCACAAAAATAATTCCATAGTAGCACAGTTAACATGTAGGCTACAAACAAATAAAACCATAGTGCTATGAAATAAACGGTTTATGAACTGAATCCCTATTATACATAAACATGTTTTACATAATATAACTCTTCCGCTAACTTAAGACAATTTTCACTTTACCGATCTGATTCAGATCCAATGCTTGACAACGGAGGAGGCGTGTTTGGTTTTCTTGGAGTAGAGGTAAATTGCTCACTCTCATAGCTAGCACAAAATAATTCATATTTACCATAATAGCTTAACGAAAAAAGCCACAACAAAGGAAACGTGTATTAAGCTAACAAGTGTGCTACTATTACACGATTGAACTATTGAAATCTCTTACCTGTCCAACAGTAAAAAAGCTGTCTCTACGTCCATTTTGAACCCCCTGTCGATGTTTATCTCTTTTTTTTCCTCTACCCACTCCGAAGTCCGAATTATTTTGGGTTTTACTGGTGAATCTCCAGTTGTCACTGGTGATTGTCGTTTAAACCTTTCTGGATCCGCCATAGGTTTAATTATTTTAAGTGCTGTGAGAAAAGGCTAAAACTTTCCACCTCCAACATCCTCACACGCAATATAGCCAACTTGCCGAGACTCCTCCTTTATGTGTACAGATGTGACGTAATGACGCAAAGACATGCTCGAATTTCTCGCAGAAATCCACCAGTACCACTGGAATTAAAGGGTACCTATTATGGATTTTTGAAAATTGCCCTTCATGTAGTGTGTAACATAGATCTAAGTGAACGAAAACATCCTGCAAAGTTTTAAACATGAAAGTTCACCGTATACAAAGTTATTGTCTCTCAAAAGTAAGAGTCGACTCTGAGTCACTGATATGAATCGTTCGACGAACGCTGCTATTCCTTTGTCTAGATGACGTCAACTTGACAAGTTATTTGGATAAGATACGTCCACTTATTGCGTTCGGAGACGGCAGGGAAGACTATCATGTCGACGAGACGCTGTGTTTTGAAGTGCGACGCAAAAGCAAACTTTTTTCATCTGCCCAGTGAGGAGCATTTGAAGACTAAGTGGCTACAGTTCATATATACAACTATACCACAGAAGTAGCCCAACCTTGTTCTTTGTTCGCGTCATTTTGAAGATGATTGCTTCACAAACCTAAATGCTATAAAGTGTGGATTTGCGAGCCGGCTGATACTGAATGAAGGTTCAGTACCGAGTTTATTTGGATCAGCTTCCTTCTCCGAATCACAACCTGTAAGTATTATTAATATTAATTGTTGCTTTTATGGGTTTTGTAGCGTCGGGGGCGCGATGAGGGAAGGCGCAGTAAGTGTGTGTGTGTGTGTGTGTGTGTGTGTGTGTGTGTGTGTGTGTGTGTGTGTGTGTGTGTGTGTGTGTGTTTACGCTCAGCGCAGCTTCTAGGTCTCCAATGTCAATTTTTTTAAAATATGTTAAATGTTTGTTGCTGTTATTGGAGTTATCATAAAGCCTAGAGGGTAACACTTTATTTGAAGGGGTGTGCATAAGACTGACATGACACTGTCATAAACATGACATAACACCTGTCATGAACATGAAGGAGTCTTTATGAATGTTTATGACTGTTGTCATTAAGTGTCATTCGGTAAATTATGACACTTTTAATGCAAAGTTGACATTGTTTAAAATGTCTTTGTTATGACAACTTGACATTACCCAAGACAAAAATGTCTTGATTATGACAACTTGACATTAACCAAGAAATCATAACCTGTCAACCTGTCACAACTTTGGCCGTCATGACACCATTATAACTGTGTCATGAATATTACCTGTCCTCAAGTAAAGTGGAACACATTGTACTAGTTATAAAGATTTCATTAAGGGTTATTACACAGCAAAATGCTTTAAGTTTGATAATTAGACCTGTTATGACATATTTGTGACAGGTTGACAGGTTATGATTTCTTGGTTAATGTCAAGTTGTCATAACAAAGACATTTCTGTCTTTGTTAATGTCAAGTTGACATAATCAAGACATTTTTGTCTTGGGTAATGTCAAGTTGTCATAACAAAGACATTTTTTGTATTTGTTAATGTCAAGTTGTCATAATCCAAAGACATTTTAAACAATGTCAACTTTGCATTAAAAGTGTCATAATTTACCGAATGACACTTAATGACAACAGTCATAAACATTCATAAAGACTCCTTCATGTTCATGACAGGTGTTATGTCATGTTTATGACAGTGTCATGTCAGTCTTATGCACACCCCTTCAAATAAAGTGTTACCGAATAGAGCAATACCTTGTAGTACTGCATTGCTTTATCAATATGTTTATGTGTTGGGCTAACACAAACAATAACTGACTGGGTCATATGATCTGACCAATCACTGCCCAACCCCAAATACCCCACTCAAAAATTTTTACTTTTATTTGAGTATTTTTTTACTCAAAAATAATGAGTATTTATTTAACTAAACAAAAATGCTCCTATAGTCACTCCAAAACTTCAACAAGCAAATTATGACTTCAACTGTAATAAATTGTTTATACAATGTTCAAGGATATTTCAATCATCTTACATAGTTGCATTATTTTATCTTTTATCTATTATTACTAATCTATTAGGCTGCTACAAGGCTAGGGGCGTTCGGGGGCATGCTCCCCCGTAAGAAAATTTTGTGCATTTTAATGTTAAATTCATCAATCTGGTGCACTTTGAGAGTTCAAAATGAAAAGCTCCAACCCATATTCAGTGTTCAAATTAAACAAAGAAAAATTCAAACCTCTTTTAGTTAGTGTCTGTCTACATGACATAATAATAATAATAGTTATAATATTAATCCCATGATAATACTCATATATTGTAAAACAATGCACTGAAAAATAAAGGAAATTTTCATAAGTTTTGTACTAATTTCTATACTAATAGAAAGAGTATTTTTCTATATTTCACATTAAAGATGTGATTGGGCCAGCCCAGTGTCAATCAAGAAAACAACCAATGGGCTGCTGATCTACGCGTTTCATGCGGTGTCAGAAAAAAAAGCTAACGCAGACTTTTTTTTTGACCAATGCATTACACCAGCACTAACCCAGCGCCACCGATTAAGCAAAACAAAACAAAACGAATGGGCTATTTCTATTTTAGCCCCCGGCCGCTTTTTTGCTTTATCCATCTATTTCGACGACGGGGGTTTGACGCGTGCCTATTAATGCGTAGGAACACACGCAAGGTCTCTCGCGCTCTCCTTCTCTCGGTCGTGCGCGCGTGTAATTAATGCGTACTCTAGCACACACACTCAAGGTCTCTCGCTCTCTCTCTGCCTCTCTGTCGTGCGCGTATTCACAAAACATTAATATATATCAAAAAATATATATATTAACGATGAAATACGGGACAAAACATGATTTTTTCATAATAAGTCGGGACACTCAAATTAGAGTTGAAATACGGGACTGTCCCGGGAAAAACGGGACGTCTGGTCACCCTAATTATTACAAGGTAACCGTTTTGAATCGAGCAAAGGCAAGCAGATATTTTTGAACACTGGCTGGTTAAGTTTTTTTTAATTATTATGATTTTGGATCATTTTAAACCCAAAAAAGTTACAGACAGCAGCTTTAAATATAGCTTACCAAGTAAAAACTATTGCCGGATTGAATTAAAAGAAAATGGAGGTGAAATATGGAGATGGGCGTGGATTGATGGTAAATGGCTTGATTGGTTGATTAATCTTTGGAGGCTGGGTGTACTGGCTGATTCAAACTGTGCTACCAATTTTGGTGGTAGGATTGTCAATATTGTTATGTTTACCATGCATTATAAAGTGTTTCCAGCTCAGTACAGAGACTGGTTAAAGCTGGGATGTCTGTTCAATTGGTAAAAATTGCAGTCTATCCAGAGGATGATGAATACAAAATGATGATACAAGTAGCAAGAGCTACTGTGAAATGTGTTAAAATGAAGTGTTCTCTTTTTCTTTCTGAGAACGTTGGATATGTAAAGAGGGATATAAGCAGCGGTCATCCGTGTTACTTGAGAATAGTATAGGCCGCCCAGCTCTTCCTGTCAGTGTCACACTCACTCTACAGCGTAACTTCTGTGTGTTGACTGGGCCTTCTTGCAAGAATAAATACTTTGAAAAGACTCTTTGATTCAGAGTTGTCTCTTACGCAGTGATGATGTTTAATACGAATTTTTGCTACAACAGTTTCAAAAAGCAGTGCATAGTCTGTTGGCATGTGAGGCTTACACATGCATTCAAGATTTTCTTTAAATCAGTCCAATTGAAATTTTTACTAATGCAGACTCTTGCTTATCTTTGAGCACACATTTTCATCTACTTTAAATGTTGTATGTCCTAGAAGAGTCTTGCATTGTGGTCATGCTGTGTGCCTTCTGGGTTTTGAAGTTCAGAGTAAATAGGGTCTTAAGAACCCTTTCTGAGGAGGCCTTGTGTGTTAAAGGCCTTCTGCATGAGGTCACGCCGTCGTTGAGTGGGCATTGGGTGGGGACAGGCCATACTGCCTAAATGGTGACTAACTGGTTTCGGAGGAAAAGGTTCTTGAAGCTGGTGTCTTCCTTCGTCACAGGTTTGTTGCAAGCTCTGAGGTAGCTCGTCTTAGTCTGTGGTAGTAGCACAGGGACTTTCAGGTCTGCCCTGCTTGGTGACTTTCAGGTCTGCTTTGGCCCAGTCTGCATTCAGACAGCCAAAGTCAGAACGCGGCGCCACTCTCGGCTTGATGCGATCCAGAGCAAATAGAGTCTATATTGATGTGTTACACCGGTTAAAGACTGTCTTGTAGGTTGGCAGATAATTCTGGGTCTCCTGCAAGCTCTTGTGTGAATGCAGGGATGTTTCTGACCATTCGCTTGAGATTGTTAAATGTGACCAGTTACGGAAACTAGGGACACAAGTCGGTTCTGGGGCATTTTGAGTTATTTACAGATTCTGAAAGTGTAGTCTCCAAGCTTTCCAACGATGTGTAACACATGGAAATCTGATAATATTTTGAGAAGTTGTGGCCATTTGAAGGTAGGCACTCAGAAAAACTAAAAGCGGAGAAAACCGCCTCTAAAGATCTGCAGTTCTCACCTCTCTCTGCTGCTGGGAGTGAGAATAGCGCTCATTTACATCTCATTTAGATAAGCCATACCCCTGTAAAGCTACCCCAATGTGCTTTACAGCTTTTTTTTTTCTTTCCTGCTAGCTAATAACAATAGTAGGTATGGGAAGGTCTAAACAGACTAAACATGAGATAACGTGTACAGCAACAACACACAAAGCCCAATATTGCATACATATAACGCAAAACCAGCAACAACACACAAAGACCAATAACGTTATGCCATACATATAACGCAAAACCAGCAACAACACACAAAGCCCAATATGCCATACATATAACGCAAAACCAGCAACAACACACAAAGCCCAATATGCCATACATATAACGCAAAACCAGCAACAACACACAAAGACCAATAACGTTATGCCATACATATAACGCAAAACCAGCAACAACACACAAAGCCCAATATGCCATACATATAACGCAAAACCAGCAACAACACACAAAGATATGCCATGATATAACGCAAAACCAGCAACAACACACAAAGACCAATATGCCAAAGGCCTACATATAACGCAAATAGTACGCAGCGCACGTGTGCCCAAAATGTCAACAATATTAAAGTTTATGCAAGAGGCAAATGCCTGCTGGCATTTTTCTTTAAGCAGTCATGACAGGGATTTTCCAAATAATCACATTTCACCTCCTCAAATTACTGTTGCAAATCTCTTTACATCACTTATGTGCGTATACACACTGTGGCAGCAGTGACTTTCGGAAGCTATTGCGAACCTACAAACACCGCACCTGATACTTATGCACGAACACACATTCGCACACACACAAATGAATTCAGAGAATCGAAACACAAGCGAAAAGGTCGTAAGCATGCCGGATGGAAGGAGACACGACCTCCACTGACTCAGCTATGAACGAGACAGTTTCAGTTCTCGTTTCTCGGAAAACAGTTCGGTTCAGTTCCTCTGGAAAAACCCAACAGATGTTTTCTACGTGTCTTTGTGATGTATAAATATGACTGTAATGTTGGTTTAGAGTTGTTGCTTTCTTGATTTGTGATCGAATGCATCCTTAGAGAATTACTCTCTAATCGTTCAGTTTATTAACTGAATTGCAACTTTTATTTTATTAACTGAATTGCAACTTTTATTTGCTCTGCTGTATTCTTTAACTTGGATGATTTGAATTGATACATATATATACTGATTGAACTGCAAATAAGGTAAAATAACCTGTCTGTAACCTGTACTGAGGACTGCCCTCAGTATTAGGACATGCTGAAGTATTATAACTTGTAACCTTTTTGATATTTTGCTACCAATCATTTTTATTGTGTAACCAGTAACTTTGATCTTTTGTTCAAATAAATTTTCATTTCTTACTTACAAGCATTGATTTATTATTACTTCAGCTAATAAAGACAGTTCTATAAGTAATATAAAAGAGCATTCTAAGTTTACATCGTCTAACAAAAAGGACAACCACAAGGACCCACCTAAGATTCTGCTGGAGAGGTAAGCATGAATTCTTTAAGGGGTTAATGATGATTATTGTATGTACACCACTAGATTTGCTGGTATAAACTAAACAAGCTAGTGTAGGATTTTTGTAATCCAAAAAATCTGACCTGACAGTACCAGTCTCCTGGCTATTAGACACCAGAGAGATAATCAGGAACGTGAGTGTAGTACCAGGACTCACCACAACACACAAATGAAATGTCCACAAGCACATTATATCATCAGCAGGTTTAGCATCTTAAATAACGACTAAAGAGCAAATGAAGCTTAACTTACGTTTAGGAAACGCGCACGGCAGGCCTTCGTCGCAGCAAAAGTCTTAACTGCATCCTGTATTTTGATTGTTGCCAGTCCATTAAGTCTCCATTAAGTCTGTTCCCTGTTCACAAAACGTTACCCATTCAAAGCAATCGGGATGTCACATATGAAACTGCCAGCTACCGTTGTCAGCGACCCGAGCCGCCGTATTCAAGCACCAAGGGCGCGCAGATTTCAGTTTCCCGAGCCCACAAAGTGCGGCGAAAACATTTTCAGTGTACCGGTAACTGCCACGGTTCAGCTCGTCTGCGACAATCTTTGCGGCGTCCATCTTCATTGAATTGAATAGAGCCGACCAGAGCACAGCATAATAAGTAGCCATGCGGTTCACTTGGAGGGCGGGGACAAAGCGCCATATTCAGTATGGAAATACACACAGACAATAACACTCCACACCCCTACTGCGTGCTAGAATCTACGAAAACAAGCCGATTTCAACCTCAAAATGTAAGCTTTTAAATATACCAATACTGCTATCTCAAACATGGAGAGGCTTCTTCGTGATTTCAACTAACAGATTCTGCAAAAAAGCGGAAAATCACAAATTTTGGAAAAAAACGCTTGTTTCTAATTTTTCTCGCAAGTTGTGCTGCCGACTTGCGTCCCTGGTTTCTGTAACGGGTCACAAATGTTAAGCAGAGGCCTTTGGCTACTCCCCCCTTTGTGCAGGGCTGGAGAAGTTTACGCTGCTGATGTGAAGTTTAGCAGGGTACATCTTTCTTGTTCCATTTGCAGTTGATTGGATTGTTTCAGTTCTCTTTGGACCACGTTGAGTTTGTCTATAATGTTGCAGCATTGCTGAGTCAGTGTTCGGACTTCAGCTCTGGCTGCACGCTGATGGCTTTAGTGTCTCTCTCTTTAAGTTCAACCAGTTCTTTAAGTGAAACACTTGTTGGCATGTGCTCAGCAGCTGTCAGAGCCGCCTGAAGACTGATGATCTCCTTCAGTTGCTTCACTCTGTCAGGGTCTTTGCATCTGTCCTGTGCCTTGTCACGATGAGCAGGGTTCGTTCTCTGTGGAACTCTGTGGCTGTCAGCTTTAGTTCATTTACCTCCTGTTAGAGGGCTGCGGGAGCATGGCCAAGGAGAGGATGATGCTGGTCAGCTCTCGGTGGCTCAGGCTGGGTGTCAGACATCCACTTTCGTTGTCATCTAACTGTTCCTTTCTCTGCCGTGGCAGGTCATTGCCTGCTTCAGGCTGAAGGATGTCCATGACACTGCTCTGCCAGTTCTCCAGGTGGTCCTGGTGGGTGGCAGGGCTGATGTCTGAGGCCTACTGGCACACTTGTGGGAACACGAGAGAGAAATGGCAAAGGAAAATGCAAGTTCCTACAGAAGTGGTAAGCTATCTGTGTGGGAGAACGACTATGTAAGGTGTGAATAGCTAAAGTGGAGCAGTATTTTAATGCAGTAATTTAGTGTTGGTGAGCACGCACAACAAAAAGGCTTTAAGCAGCGTCGACTGATGACTGGGCTTTTACATGTCATCAAACTACATTTACATTTAGTCATTTAGCAGACGCTTTTATCCAAAGCGACTTACAACTGAGGACTAAAGCAAGCGAGTCATCGGGAAGACGCAAAGAACAACACAAGAAGCTGACTTTTAAATGCTGACAGGGATTCTGCATTCCGGATGAGGGTGGGAAGATCATTCCACCAGCATGGAACCGTGAATGAGAATGTTTTGGAGAGTGATTTTATGCCTCGCTGTGAGGCTACCGCGAGCCGCCGCTCCTTGACTGATCGTAGGTTTCTGGTCGGGGTGTAAACTCCTAGGAGTGAGTGGAAGTAGGACGGAGCTGAGTCAGTGGTAGATAGGGTGAAGTTCTCATCTGGGTAACATCGATTTCTTAGTAGTCCAGCCCACAGCTGCACGGCAGAGACTCCAAAAAATAAACAAATGATGAGGAGAACTGGAATCATAGCTTTAAGTTTTTTAAGGGTCTTCAGCAGATCTTCCACCAGGCTCTTCATACGGTTTATTAATTGATGAGTCTGAGTGGTCTAAGAAAATGCAACATTCTTATGACAGGGAATTTGATGTTCAGGAGATCAAGGAAGAAAACTATCAGCCAAGATATGAAGATAAAAAATTCCAATCGATTCTACAGGCAGTCAAAATAGAAGATCCTTTTGGCTGCCATCGAAAAAAACAATTTCCAAAAAAAAGAAAAATGAGCAGAAATGCATCCAATGCCTGTAGAATCTTGCAGTCCATGTCCTGGAAGGGCTGGTTCATCACCAAAGAGATGCAGTTTGCCAAGATCAATATAAACCAGGTGCGCTACACAATACTGATGGTTCTTTTCACTTGTACTACTAGAGTAACAAATAGAGCAAAACTAAAATAAAACAATAAGATGAAATCAGAAAAAGAAGTTTTACCTATTTAAGTTTAGCTAGGAGACATAGGTAAACACGTGTCCCTTATGGGTTATGCTGTTATTAGACTAAGCTAGCAGGCACACATCAAACATAAAGGTCAAAAGAAGAATAAACACTGGTAAGTGTTTCCAGTTCTGTCTGGGCCTACTGTGTGTTTACGTTAATGTACTTAGCTTGGTGCTAAGGAGTGAGGAGGGTTAGGGCACAGACAGGAGTTAGGATTCTAATAACCTGTGTAGCTCATTAAGAAAACCACAGTCACTAGAACTACTGTAATCCTATAGAGAGAGTGAAGATGTTGGTAGTAAATATTGTGGTGCGATCTGGTATTTACCTCATTGCCTGAATAGCCCCTATTAAGGTGGCCTTTTGCTGTAAGGTCAGGTTTACTACACTTGGCTAGTTTGCTATACCAGTTAAATCTAAAGGATGTCCCTTAACACCATATACAACAATAACAATCATTAACCCTCTGGGGTCAGCAAACGCACCGGTGCGTTTTGCTGGATTTTTTCCTTATCAGTGCAAAAGAGAATCAAATTACTCTGTTGATTTTGATCTTACATATAAGTGTTGTACATCATTAGATCCTGTTAAGTGTATATTTTTTTTGTGGGTACTCACAATAAAAACAAAGTGTTGTGCTTTTCGTCAAATAAAGAAAAATAAACATGATGCGCGTTTTGCCTTCTCTCTGTCAGTGAGGTCCATTCTGAAACGTGTCCGAAAAATTAACTGTAGCTCTATCAATACTTGTCACAGAGATGCGAGAGATTTTTCTTTATGAAGCTGAAATTCTCTTCTTTTAAATGAAGTAATTAGTGGTGCACCGAAAGGAAAATTCTGGGCCGAAACCGAAAATTTAGGATGCACTTGGCCGAAAACCGAAACTGAAGCCGAAAATGGCTTCTTTTAAAAACTTATATATATATATATATATATATTTAAATTGCTTGAATTGAATGGATCAGAAAAATCACAAACCAATAGAATAATCAAACTTTTATTAAGAGTTACATAACAAAACCTAAAATATTTTAACAATAAATAACAAGTTATCAAATAAAATGGTTTTAACAGTTGTGCAAAAAAGATCCAAAATTATCTCAATAACTAAAATCACAGAATGGCAGTGGGCCTCTATTCTGCTGCTGCATGCAAACAATGGTTTACTAACATTTTAAATTGCTGTGCAAAACAACAGTGCAAAAACAGCAATAGAACTTAATTCAAACTCAAATTGTAAACAACATTTAAGCCCATGTAGCCTTAGGGAACACAGTTGTGCAGTGCTATGCAAATTTTAATGTAACTGTTATAGCCTACACCAGGAAATTGGACTGCTGTTTATTTAAACAAAAGTGGCAGGTTTCTCTTTAAGAACAAAAGTTGTTCAGCTTTATGACAGGAAAGACGGATCCTCTTCTCATTAAGAACATGAGATGCTGCACTGAATAGTCTCTCACTGTCTGTGCTGGTGCTTGGGGCAGATAAATACCTGCGTGAAATCCGCGCAAGCAATGGAAACCGACCTTTGTTCGTGCGCCAGTAGTCAAGGGGATTGTCGCTTCTGGCAATGGGTAGTTCAGCTAGATACGTCTCCATTTGTTGTGCGGCTGCGCTTGTTCCGACACCGCTGCGAATCGGGGTGCTTTCCTGTAAAATTTCGTCAAACATCTCAGAAAGTGAGGGAGTGTATGCTTCCTCACTTGTAAGTAACCGTTTCTCAGGCACCGTTTGCGCTGCGCTCCCCGTCGAGTCTCTTCCTTCACCAGATGTTTCAATCTCCGTCAGCTCTTTTAGTGTCATTTCACGCACTCGCTGCTTTTTCTCTTCGTCAAAGTAATGTTCTTTAAAGCGCGGGTCTAGTATCGTTGCAATACAGTAGAGAGGGTTGGACTCAGTGTCTTGAAAGCGCTTGTTAACAGCCTCCAATAGTCTTTTTAGCTGTTTTTACGCCGTGATCTGTTTCCACCTCTTTTCCAAGCAGACGCTTCAGTGCTGCTATCAAAGGAATAACCTCTGCAACCGAGGCTTTACCCGAGCTTATTTCCTTGGTCATCTGTTCGAATGGGGCGAGAAGAGACACTATGTTTTCCATTAGCATCCACTGGTGTGCACTCAAAGTAGCGGGCAGGTCGTAATCTGTCAAATAGGCAGCTATGACCAGCTTCTGTTCAATTAGACTTTGCAACATGTAGTACGTACTGTTCCAGCGAGAAGCTACATCTAGCTGGAGTCGTTTGGGTGACATCCCAAACTGTATTTGCAAATCTTGCAGTCGGGAATAAGCAAGGGGAGAATGTTTAAAGTGTCCCACGATTTTTCTCCCGATTGCTGTTATTTCTAAAATGCTGCACTGACTCAGCACTTTTTCATTCACAGCCAACTGAAGCGTGTGTGCCATGCATGGTATGCTTTTCAGTCCACTGTCCTCCATAGCCTTTATCATATTCCGTGCATTATCTCGGACAATCGCGTACACATTAGACTTCTCAATGTGCCAAGTGTCAAGCATTGTAGACAAAGCATCATATATCGCTGCTCTGCGCTGTTAAGCTAAGCATGCTAGTTGGGCTAACGTCTGAGCTCCAAATGTCTGTGGTAAAACTTAGAGTTTGTGTGTCTGTGGACATGAGCTCATGAACGTGCTTTGCAACTTGGTCATACATTGCAGGTAGACATGTTTCTGCAAAATAGCGTCTGCTTGGCAGTGTATAACGCGGCTCAATATGTTGTATGAGCCTACGAAATCCAATGTCCTCCACGACAGAAAACGGCTGGTCATCTAGGGCAATGATTTCCATTACTTTCTCAGTAATGCCACGTGCTTTGGCACTATCATCTGCAAATTTCTTAGCCTTTTCAAAGAGTGTGGCCACCGAGGGTGTTTGTGATGTAGTTGTAGTTGAGGTACTTTTAACCAATGTTGTTTTGCGGTACTCCTCATGTTCAATTGGATGTCGTGATTTCAGGTGGTGTATCAAACCTGTTGTCGAAAAGTTCTTTGGCACCGCACCCCCTCTTGAGATTTTTGCAGAACAAATGTTACATATTGCAACTTTGGTGTCCTCATCTGAAACTTTAAAATACTTCCATACCGCTGACATGGTTAATCTGTGATAGGCAGACGCGCGACAACAGCTCAACGGTGAGTGAAACCTAAGCGCTTGCACACGTGAGTGAAACCTGAGCGTTTGGGCACGGATGGGAGGGGCGGGTGGGTGACATTCATTTTCGGTTTACGTTTTCGGCTGGGGTTTTTTTTTCGGCCCGAAACCGATAATGCCATTTTCGGCCGAACATTTTCGGCGGCTGAAATTTCGGTGCACCCCTAGAAGTAATTTATTTAAAAAAAAAATATTTCCAGTTTATGTAATCCGTTTGAAACCAAGGAGAGGTACAGTTTTTTCATTCTCCCTTCATTATCTCTAATAAGCTGAGGCCGCCACACCCCCAGAGCTTTTCACATGATAAATAGGCCATCTATGCATAGCACACGCGGCACGCCCCCTGATCAATACCGTAACAACACAAAGATTCTTCATCAGATTCACTGATAGTTCATCGCGTTTTGAGGATGGCAGCACACTACTCCTTCAGATGATTCTGAACAGCGGGGAAGAATTCACCTTTTCCTCAGAGGATTTTGAAACTCGGAAGATGAACGGCTGCATTTTGAAGAACGAATTGACCGCGCCGAGGATAAAAGTTCGGAGTAAGTTGTTTAGTGTTATAATTCCTTTTCTGATCATAGAGCTCAAATGCATTTTCAGACTATATTTTGCCTAGTTTTGACATAGGAAATATTACCTCACAATATCCCTAACATTCGTGTAGGCCGTGTAAACTTTTTAAATAACTGCTTAGGTTATAATGATTTAGTAAAATATATCGATCCGCAAGTTTTGTGTGAGTACTTCAGTGGTCCAGTGGCAGATCTTTTGCCAAGCGTGTCAGAGGTTACGGGCAGTGTTGGGCAGTAATGCGTTACTAGTAACGCATTACTGTAACGCAGTTACTTTTGACAGTAACTAATACTGTAACGCATTACTTTTAAAAATTAATTAACTTAGTTACCGTTACCATATGGTGCGTTGTCCGTTACTTTTTTAAATTAATTAGTTGCTGGAGCGACTGAGAAGTGTGCGCTGTCATTACGAGAGCACTGAAGAGACTACTAGCACTATATACACAGAGCGAGAGGGCACATAAACTATCACTGGCTGAGTTGTTTACGTTAACACGTGAGGCAGCGCGAGCACGAGCTGCACGGAGAGCGCTGACACCTCAGATGCGCATTGAAAACACAGACAGCGAAACGGTATGACTACAGAACACTAAAGTACACATTGCCATATCATTATAAAGTAATTAATTTTTAAAATAAAAACTAGATGCTGCATCAGCAGAGAAAGAACGGAAGCTTGCCGTCGAGTCTGAGAGGAATAACATTATTAACGGCTAACTTACCTCTAGCGATTAAAGCAATGTGACAAAAACACAAGCAGACCTGACCAAAATGTTTTATGTCGCAATTGTTACCATCTATTTGCATTAGTTTATATCCAGCTGGTCACTTTTATGCATTCATTAGCCGACGAAGTTGCATTTTTAAAGCTAGTAACGTGATTGTTTTCTCAACATTGATATGTTCACCAAAAAATAAATATGTTCAGTCCGACATCAAGTGTTCTAATCATCAAGTGTTCTAAAATTTAAGCAAATAAAGTGAAAGACTGTACATGTAATATAGGTCTACATTTATGTAATTTTAATCATTCAAATTCATGCTCTGGCCTTTGCAGATATTTAAATATATGGCCATCTTCTTTAAGCTTGAATCATATAAAATGGTAACACTTTACAATAAGACTACAATTTTAGCATTAAATATGGTTAATAAATGTTGTAGAAGTATCATTCATTGTTAGTTTTTTTATTTCCAAATTTTATACATTTTATATTGAGTTAAAATGTTTTATTGTATATCTTATTACCTTAGTTAATGTAGTTTGAACTAAGAATGATCAAGGTACAATTGTATTGCTCAAATATTCATACATGCAGTAAAAACGCATATATACTGTCAGCTGCATGAACATATCAATGTTGAGAAAGCAATCACGTCACTAGCTTTAAAAATGCTTGTTTTGTTATTTATTTCAGAAATCCTTGTGATATATTCAGTTTGTGCTGGTCTGACTTAAATAAAATAGTGTTTAAACATTACTTTCTGTTTAAGTCAGTTTTGTGTTTGTATAGACCATAATGCATAAAAGGGCATTAATGGGAACATTAAAGAACTTTCTTTAAAAAAGTAACTAAAAAGTTACTTTTAACAGTAATGCATTACTTTTTGGTGTAAGTAATCAATAAAGTAATTGAGTTACTTTTTGAATGAAGTAACTAGTAACTGTAACTAGTTACTATTTCTTAGTAACTAGCACAACACTGGTTACGGGTTCGAATCTGCCCTCGGTAGGCTATAGTTTTTTTTCTCTCATTAAAACCGAATATGTTCATCAGTGGTTACAGTCTATTTCAAGCACACACGTATATAGGACACACGTTTGTGTGCATTTTATTTTGTGATTTCACCGGATTGAATAGTGCGATATGAACGGCGATAGATTGAAGAGCGCGTCCGAGTGAAGACTGCGCGCGCGTCGCCAAAAGAGAGCTCTGTATCCATGACACTGATAGCAGCGGACACGAGCGCTCAGCTTGAGTTCAAAAACAAAACATTTTAGCTCTAGATCTCTTATTTAAGAGCGGACTAAATGAATGCTCTACTAGTTAACTAGAGATGTTTTATTTGTATTAGGTACAGCCGTTCATTGAGTGTATCAGTAAATGCGTGCAGTCTATATGGGCCATAAACAGATACTCGCGGTTACGCGGTCTACCCATCAATAGATGTTTCTCTGTCCATCAACAGATACATTGTGCATCTATAATCATAATTGTCCAGCAGTTTACTTTGGATAATGTGCTAACAGTTTTTTGCTTTTGTTTTGTTGTGTTTACATCGTCACCATCAGCCTTCAGAAATCATTCTGATATAATTTTTTAAAAAAATCAATGTTGGAAATAGTTGTGCTGCTTAATTTTTTTAACCTGTGATAGTTTTTTAGGATCCTTTTGAATGCACTTTTTATATATATATATATATATAAAAAACAAGTTTGGTTTTTTTTTTTTTTTTTTTTTTTTTTTTTGAAAGGATGTGTTAAGTGATATGACATGTCAAAACACCTAAAGAGCCCCAAAACAGCTCAGACCCCAGAGGGTTAACATAAATTTTCTTCTTTATCCACTATGGAGAAAGATAAAGGGTAAATATTCATAAAAATTTTGTCTGTCAGTATATAAACCAGAAATTTTAACATTGTAACATTTGTACAAAAATGTGTTTTTGTATTTCTTCCTTTGAGGTCTTTCCCTGTGCCCTTATTGACGAAAGAGTCACTTGCAACACTAGATGATGGGATGTGGCTGAATGACATTGTCATGGACATTGCATTGAGGTAATTCTTTGGAAGCATTATAAAACTGCAAATCATAATATTCTTAGCAACAATTTTCTACTAAATCTTTCTAGGTCTGTTCATGAAGAATTAGGACATCATATAAGGCGAAAATCTTTGATCTACCCAGTGCATTTTTATACTAAATTAAAAACCAGGTAGGCGTTACTGATATGTTAAGAAAGATAAAGGGACAATTAAATGAATTTGAATTAAACAGGCAGTTTCTCTTTATATATTTGTACATGTGTTCATGCTACAGTGTTTAGGCTTGCATGGCCTTTGAAGAAGCCATGTAGTGTCATAGTTATATATTGAATCCTATTATTGAATAATTATTGTAACCACAATAATTTTCTGGTGTCATGGAGCGGAAGTAATAATGGTTCCGCGGGAAAGGAGTGAGTTGAAAGAAGAAACAGATCTCCTGCGGGAGTGGAGATGACGACACTGATGCGGCAGTGGGTCAAACTTGCTTTCTGAACTCAACTGTCCAAAAGGTAAGTTGGACATAGAACTGGGCTCCTGGGAGCAGAAAAGATAAAGCTGTTGTGGCGGAGGATCAAGTTTGGATGGAGAAGGGGAGCTCCTTTAGAGTAGATTGTGCAGTAGTGGAAAGACTTGGTTCTAACTTTCTTTCGAATTATCCAATGAGCCATTTAGGTGGAGAATGAGCTCCTGTCGGAAAGGAAGAGATGATGCTGCTGCGGTGTTGGAACCAAACTTGCTTTCCAAGCTTTTTGAAAGGTGAGTTGGACAGAGAGCTGAGCTCCTGCGGGAGTGGAAGAGATGGTACTGCTGCGGCAGTGGAGCAAGTTGGAATTGGGAAACGTAGCTCCTGGGGGAGCAGAGTAGATGACAATAAGCTGGTTTCCATCCAAGGGTTTTTTTTGCGAAAAAAAGGTTTAGTGCATCAAAATGTTTACCGATATAGGTGATGGAAATGCCAATTATCGATTTTTTTTTTGCAAATGTCGACACAATCCTTTTCCGTTTAACTTTAGTGCATAAATTTGATGTCGATATTTTAAATGTCGCGAAAAAACTAGTTTGGAAACACTTTTTTGTCGAGAAAAAGGGCTTTCACGCAAATAAATGTGGTGTCACGTGATATTTTCCTCACGTGCAAGGTGCAGTCGTCACAACAAACACCATGGCGGACTCGGAGCGGTATTCATGGACAGATGACGAGACTCGTTATTTTCTCCATTTAATTGAAGAAAATGATATTACATGTATTTTTGATGGAAAACGGCAAAGGAATGCTACAACATTTCAGGAGTTGCAACGAAAAATGGCTATTAATGGCTACACTAAGCCATGGCATATTCTTCGCAGCAAATGGAAGGTACTGAAACAGCGTTACCTGGCAGAAAAGCATGACATTTCACGTAGTGGTTCTGGGGGGAAAAAGAGGACGAAGTTTCAATTTTTCAGTGAAATGGATCACATACTGGGCCAGAGGCCGATAGTATCATCGTTTTCTACAAACATCAACAGCTCTGGTAAGTTCTGTACGGTAATTTGTTGTATCACGAACAGTTCATTTTAATATTATGTAATATAATATTTTGTTGTGCAGTTTCTGTGCAGTAAGTCTCTAAAACCTTTAAACAGTGTCTTTTATAAATGTAATATTAAGAGTGTACATAAAACTGCTTTTTAACAGACTTGTAGAGTCTTGTAAGAAGCATACTTTTATTAGAGATGTAATGTTACAGTACGAGTGCTATCTAAAAGTGAAAAGCTAAAGTTTATTCAAAGACTTACAAATAAACTAGGTTATTTTTTCATTGTATTAAACAGAGACCTCTGAGCTCTGTGAAGGGCAGGAAAATGAAGATGACTGCAGCGTGATTTGCAAGCATGTCCCATTTCCAGTCATTTTTATGTATTTTGGTGTTGATAAAATTGAAGAAATAAATGCTTTGCCTATTCAATTTGATATGTTTGTAATGCTCCTTAATGAGTATGATGTATTTAGATTATGATGAATTTGAATTACATGATTGTCTTGTGGAGCTGTGAATATTCAAGTAAAAAAATAAGTAAAATAACTAAAGTGTTTATATTGTTTAACCCTTTGGGGTCGAAAACCGCGTCCACGCGTTTTGCTGGATTTTTTCCTTATCAGTGCAAAAGAGAATCAAATTACTCTGTTGATTTTGATCTTAAATATAAGTGTTGTACATCATTAGATCCTGTTAAGTGTCTATTTTTTTGTGGATACTCACAATAAAAACAAAGTGTTGTGCTTTTCGTCAAATAAAGAAAAATAAACATGATGCGCGTTTTAACTTGTCTCTGTCTGTGAGGTCCATTCTGAAACGCGTCCGAAATATTAACTGTAACTCTCTCAATACTTGTCACAGAGATACAAGAGATGTCTCTTTGTGAAGCTGAGATTCTCTTCTTTTAAATGAAGTAATTTATTTTAAAAAAATATATTTACAGTTTATGTAATCCGTTTGAAACAAAGGAGAGTTACAGTTTTTTTCCCTCTCCCTTCATTATAGATAATTAGGTGAGCCCGCCACACCCCCAGAGCTTTTGACATGGTAAATCTATGCATCACACGCGGCACGCCCCCCGATCAATGCCAAACACAGATTCTTCATCAGAGATTCAAAGATAGTTCATCGCGTTTTAGGGATGGAAGCACGCTAACGTTACTCCTTCAGAGGATTATGGACAAATGGGAATAATTCACCTTTTTCTCAGTGGAATTTGAAACTCAGACGACGAACGTTCCATTTTGAAGAACGAATTGACCCCGAGGATTCAAGTTCGGAGTAAGTTGTTTAGTGTTTTATAATTCCTTTTCTGATCATAGAGATCAAATGTATTTTCTGACTATATTTTGCCTAGTAATTACCTCAACACAACATTCGTGTAGCAGGCCTATACGCTCGTGTAAACTTTTTAAATAACTGCTTAGGTTATAATGATTTAGTGAAATATATCGATCTGCGAGTTTTATTTGAGTTCCTCTGTGGTCTAGTGGTTAGATCGGTTGCCAAGCGTGTCAGAGGTTACGGTTTCGAATCTGCCCCCGACATATTTTTTTCTCGCATCAAAACCGAATATGTTCATCAGTGGTTACAGTCTATATCAAGCACACACGTATATAGGACACCCGTTTGTGTGCATTTTATTTTGTGATTTCACCGGAATGAATAGTGTCCGCAATGGCAATAGATTGAAGAGCACGTTCTGCACGCGCGCCGCCACAAGAGACTGTATCCATGACACTGATAGCAGGACACGAGCGCTCAGCTTGAGATCAAAAACAAAACATTTTAGCTCTAGATCTCTTATTTAAGAGCGGACTAAATGAATGCTCTACTAGTTAACTAGAGATGTTTTATTTGTATTAGGTACAGCCGTTCATTGTGTGTATCAGTAAATGCGTGCGGTCTATATGGGCCATAAACAGATACTCGCGGTGACGCGGTCTACCCATCAATAGATGTTTCTCTGTCCATCAACAGATAAATTGTGCATCTATAATCATAATTGTCCATCAATTTACTTTGGATAATGTGCAAACAGTTTTTTGCCCTTGTTTGGTTGTGTTTACATCGTCACCATCAGTCTTCAGAAATCATTCTGATATAATTTTTTTTTAAAATCAATGTTGTAAACAGTTGTGCTGCTTAATTTTTTTTAACCTGTGATAATTTTTTAGGATTCTTTGAATGCACTTTTTTATTTATATAAGCACTATATAAGCAACATTTTATATATTTTTTTTTATATAAAAAAAAACAAGTTTGGTCTTATGTTTTTTTTTTTTTTTTTTGAAAGGATGTGTTAAGTGATATGAATGACTTTAAGTCTTTATGTTCTTAGGAAAGATTTCTATTTTGAATAAATGCTGTTCTTTTTAACTTTTTATTCTTCAGTGAATCATTCTTAGTTCAGGCTGCCTCACAGCACCTTGATGGGCCATTAGACATTGGGGGAGTGTCTTTAGTCTTCCCAGGTGTAAATCACATTAATATTCATGACCATTCACACCACCCACGCATACAGCACTGCTGACCCAAAAACTGATGTAAGAAATTCAAATCGTTATATTGATCTTTCTGAAAGAGTGGTCAGAATGATTTTCACTTCATTTTGAAGTAAAAATTCTAGCCTACAAGAATAGTAACTCAAAAGTATTGTTTACAACTATTCAGTATGTGTTAAATGGCCTTATTGCGGTGACATTTTTTTCCCAAAACGTACTAACCACGCATATTATTTTTTTTTCTATAAAATGCAAACATGTACATAAATTTTGCTCACATATTATTGTAGCAGAGTTTGTGCTGAATACAGCAAATTTATATGTTAGCAAATGGTATGTTTTAAGTAGCTGAAATAAGCACAAATGTCAGGGCATACCAAAACACCTAAAGAGCCCCAAAACAGCACAGACCCCTAAGGGTTAAAATCTTGAAAACTAACTCAAGTTTTTGGATTGTCTAGATTGTCCACCAAATGATTCACTCACCCCCTCTGATAGTGGACCAGTGACTGATTCAAATACGGAGTCACCCTCCATGGACCAGCCTGATGAAACTGTACAACAGGATTCTGACCCACCACCCAATGCATCAAGATGGAGGCGAAGTCATCAGCATGCCCCAAAAAGGAAGCAGTTGGCTGAGTTGAAAGCCATTTTTCATGATTTCCTTGATCAGCAGAGTGAGATCAGCAAGTCACTCAGTCAATTGCCACTGTTATCTCTCAAGCTGTTCAATGTTTTGAGCGTTGTGCTAATGCTGCAGAAAGGCATGCTCATGCATCTGAGGTGATGGCTGGTTTGAGGCAACCAGAGAGTTTGCACAACCAACCCAGCTGCTCTAATCGTCCATTGTCCCATCTCCCCTACAACCAAGCAGGCATTTCAGCACCTTCTTCTTTGAATACTCATCCTAATATGTCATTCAGCACATACCTAAACTTGGATTAAGTAGTTTTGGTTATTGCTGAAGTTTATGGTTTGTTCATTTAAAACAATGCCTGCAGAGAATGTTTTCAGTTTGTGCTCGTCTTGAGTTTAATTTATATGGCATTTATTTCCACTATTGCCATTGTTCTTGTATTCAAGAAAACAAAACATTGCAACTTTGTTTTGTATACTTTAATGTCCCAGAAGAAATGTCTTATTTGAAATTAATCTGTTTTATGTTGCCTTAAATGTGCTACTCATACAACAAAGCTTTACAACAGGTTAAATATAGGCTATATATAAAATCTTTATAAAGAAAATGTACCAATATTTCAGTTACAAATAAAATGAGTATTAATATGTTCGTGTTTGTGACTTAAATTAATAATTAGACAGTAACAAGTTTGATTTTATGTTTCAAATACATGTTCTCATTACAACCTACTGCCTTCTTAAAGGGATACTCCACTTTTTTTGGAAATAGGCTCATTTTACAACTCCCCCATGGTTAAACAGTTGAGTTTTACCGTTTTCGAATCCATTCAGCCGATTTTCTGATATTTAGAAGAATATCAGTAACCAGACAGTTTCTGGTCTCATTGACTTCCATAGTAGGAAAACTATGGGAGTCAATGAGACCAGAAAATGTCTGCTAACTGATATTCTTCTAAATATCAGAAAATCGGCTGAATGGATTCGAAAACGGTAAAACTCAACTGTTTAACCATGGGGGAGTTGTAAAATGAGCCTATTTCCAAAAAAAGTGAGAGAGCGTCCCTGATAAGCACAGCTTGTGCAGAAGGTCGGTCATCACATTGCAAGCAACACAGTTGTCTCTCCCCTTCATTACATGAGTCTTCACAAGGTTGTATGGATCCTTGCTTCTCCATCTCACAGATGTTATGTAGTACACAACATGCTGCCACAACTGTAGGCATGAAAGAGTGGTGAATGTCTGACCGTTTTGCCAGGATGCGCCATCTTCCTTTCAGGTGTCCGAATGTGTGCTCCACCTTAACTCTCGATCCATTCAAGTGACAGTTGAATGCTTCCTGTTCTTCTGACAAATTGGGTCCAGAATAACCTTTGATGAGCCAAGGCAGTAGTGGATAGGCTGGGTCTCCTGCCACTAGCAGAGGCACCTGGACTCCCTCCACAACAAGTGTAGCCTGGGGGTGTCTCTCAGGGTGTCTGAGTAATAAAAATACAGCAGAGCTCATTTACTGTGCAGGTAAAAAGATTTGACACACCTCACATATTTTCAATATTTAAATATTGTTTTATTAAATTGCAAATATTTCAAATTCTTTCCCATAATAATTGTACATCATTTAATACCCCCAATATTTCTTTTTTATAAATTAATGTGGTTCAGTGATGTTAAATAATGACTAAAGAAACCTTAATGTAGATGTTACCATTCAATTAAGAGCAGCATAATTCATATAGTTGTAAGACACAGAACAACAATTGTTAGCTTGTTTTAATTATGATAACACTTTAACAAATTATTTTCATGATTTATCACAACTTTCTTTTGTCAAATAAAATGAGATGAACTAATATTTTTTACAGTGCACAACTTTAAAATACATTTTATTGTGTGTAAAGCTATTTCCGGCCTGGTAAAATATGTTGAATAGTTAGGCTTACCTGTACAGATCTGAGGCTGCAAACACAGCTGCTTAATGGGTACTTCCAGGAGTGCCAACACATATGTCTTGTATCATGCACCTGTCATCAACAAGTGCCTGGAGAACAATAGATGGCCACCCTTTGCGATTGATGTAATCGCGGTAGCCTTCTGTCGGGGGGAGAATTGGGATGTGCGTGCCATCCAGCGCACCGTAAACCTGTGGCACAAGATGCGCCAAGGAATTACGGTATGCTATTTCATTAGCCTCCGCTACATTTGGCAGCCTGATATAACGCCGCATTAATTTTTCTTTAATAGATGTGCACACAGCATATATACATCGATGGACGGTTGTTTTACTAACCCCGAAAGTTTCGCCCACTACTCTATACTCGGCGCAAGTTGCCAGCTTGTACAGGGCAATGGCAATCCGCTTTCGTGTTGGAACCGGTGGTCGGTGGCAACCTGGGGTAGGCGCAACATCAGGACCAATGAATCCACACAGCATCTCAAACGTCGGCTGTGTCATTCTAAAATGTTGCACCCAGAGACTTTCTGTAAAGTGTCTCTCCACAACTTCCTCCCAGAACGCCTTATTGCGTGGTCTCTCCCAGACCCTTGGGCTTCGTCGCATAAGGGTAGTTACTTCGAGTTCGAGCCCTATCAGATGAGCAACCGCTTCATTCTGCCGTTGTCTTCTGATATTTCGGACACTTGCAATTATTTGTGAAATTGAAATGACAGTAAGCTGGCAAATTTCAATTAACTGCCTGAATACTCTCTCCATTTTTGTGCTGACTGGAACCCCAGAAGGTAGAATTTGCGATAAAATTTTTTTTTAAAAAAAATGTTTATGGAAACGGCTGAAGTCCCTTTTTTTTTGCGATACACCAAAACATATGCGACAAATCGCTTTCGTCATTCCTGACGTCATCACGCACACAATCTTATCGGTAAAAGGCCAATTGAATGGAAACAGTCTGGAGACGGCAAATGTCGTAATTTTTTTTTTTTTTTCCGCATATTCACTTTGTCGATAACAACAGCGCAATAGTGGATGGAAACCTGGCTATTGTGGCACTGGAATAGTTCCACGTCCATTGCAATGTCTCTTTATTCTCTTATTTAGGATGAAGAGATACAGATCAAAGATCAGCAACAAACTATACTTAAAAATATATTATTTAACATTATTGGATTTACTGCTTTAACAAAACACTTTTGAGTCACATGTGAAATTCATGGCTCCTGTCTGTCTCAGTGGTGAAACTCTGTAGTTTCAAACTTATAGTATAAGAAGTATACTTATAACTTATGTAAAATATCTATAATGTATATAGAAGTATACAAACTTACATGTATAGACAGTATGATAGATTTTTACCTAAATCTAACTATGTATAATTATAACTATTTATACTCTAGCGCGTCTACACATCGACGTCGGCTCAGCCTAATAACCCTAACTTGCTGCGCAGCAATAATAACCAGACAGACTTCAACAAATGTCCTTTAAATGCTTTAATCACGGCCAGGAGATCTTCCCGAGCAATTCTCAGAGAATCTCACCCAAAAAGAATAATACATCAGGTTTTTATAGGAGAAAAGACAGACACATCAAAATAATATCAACATGACAAACATGTCACCTTCTATCAATAATTGTTTCAATTGGTAAAGCAGAAATATCTCGAATCCTTAAAAAACATTGTATTACGTTATACAAACAAAGACCAGCAAGTTCTGGTACATTGTCCCAAAGTATGTCAGAATGTTAGACCTAGAAGGGGAATTTAGGTTAGTCAAAATGTTAGGCCTAGGAGGGGAATGAAGATTTTAGTCTGTTATATTGTTAGACCTAGGAGCCGAAAATCAGGTAAGTCGGGGCGAGTTAGTCGTAGTATTAGACCCAAAGGTCATAAGGTTAGATGATCTAAAGGTCAGATTTTTAGAGTCAGAAACATGATTCGAAAAGACTTATCTGTTAAAAATCTATCACAACAGCTCATACTTTTATACATTAAGTTATTGCAAATTTCAAACACACATTAGTCCTCATTAATATTGCTTAATCATGTTAATGATTCTTCATGATTTACATCTTAAATCATAAGCTGAAGGTTCAGAATTATTGGAATCACATTCGGCAAAGCTCCTGTTATCTTAAGGGAAACAGTAGGAAACCACTGAAAGTGTTGAAGTTATTGTGGTTATCATATATCCTCCTGCCAGACCAAAGTCTCACATAGACAACATCTCCAAACTCCAGGATCAACACAACTCCATTAGAGGAGTTTAAAGCCTCCTTTGTCAGATAATCATCTGCTACAACCACACACTTTCTATTCTTAACAATGAATGCAGCTGCTGCAGTTCCACCATGACCATGTACAGAGATTCTGAACATGTATGCTCCTTTCAGTGGGGCTGTGAAAATACCTAAATCAAATAACAAGAGATACAGAATCAGCTGTTTCCTGTATGATTGCTTAATCACCAAACACACTGTGTAATAGTTTTAAAAGATGGCAGATCATTTAATTGTCTTATACACATTACACAACTGCAGAGAGGTCTGAATGGAGCAGAAGGGTTTTCATTACTAAAAACTGAGTTCTCTTACGAGAGTATCTCTCGTACTGCGTAATATCTTACGCTATGGGGGAATACTCTTTCCTCGAAATATTGAAGCCAAAAATTATCCTTAATTTTTTAAATATGCAAAACGCTTTTGCAGCAGCAAGCAGACAAGGGATGAGACAGCTCGCGCGCCCATTGGCTGCCTTGCTGGAAAAGCTGCAGCCTATCGAGTGAGGCACTGCGTGACGTAATGACGAATGGGGACGCTTCGCGCTCATTTCGTCATGTCCCGCCAGTAGAGGCGTGTTCTCGCCCTATAAATACCCCCTCGATAGCTGTATTTCCTCTGATTTTTCTACTCTTCACGCGAAGCTCACGCATCGCTGGATCCAGAGTGAGAAGCCGCGCCGTTGACTTGTAGCCTTATCAGCGGGACGTGCCATCTTCTGAAGTCGCTGGCCCAGCCGCCTTCAACCGCCGTACCTGCTGCGCTTTCCGGCGTACTATATCCTTTTACTCTGCTAAGTGTGTGTGTGTTTGCTTACGTGACGCAACACCCATTTATCTGTTCTAAAAGAGCTGCGTCTTTTTAAAGATGCCTTTCTGTGGCTCGTGCCGCGCCCAACTCAGTGATGAGGACCGTCACGTCATCTGTGTGTCCTGCCTGGGTCATGAGCACGCGGCTATCGCGCTCGCGGATGGTGGATGCCCGCACTGCGAACTTCTGCCTATGGTGACTCTGAGGACTCGCCTGGCGTCGTTCTCTGAGCCCGCGTCCCAGCCTTCTGTGCCGCGCCGTAAGAAGCGTCGCGCCCAGCGCGCTCCCGAGCCTTCTCCAGCCCGCCAAAGCTCGCCGGTTCGCCCGCCTGCTTCGCCGGCTTCACTTGAGTCGCTCCCGGACGGACAGCGCCCGCCGTCTGCCGCCGCTTCCGCTCCCGAGCTGGACGAACCTGCTGAGGTATGCTCTCTTGTGGCTTCTGATAGCGAGGATTGGGCGAGCTCTGTGGACCTCCCCCCCGCTGACGTGTCTAGCCAACCCTCTGGAAAGAGACCCGGCATTGAGGCTGAGCTGATGCGTCTGCTCACCCAGGCCGTGGAGTGCATCGGCCTCGAGTGGGAGGCGCCTGCCTTGCCGCCGCGCAACAGACTCGACGGGCGCTTTCTCAAGAAGGACGAAGCCCCGTCTAAGTCTAGGGCCGCCCCCTTCCTCCCTGAGCTCCACGACGAAGTCGCCAAGTCATGGACTGCCCCGTTCTCCGCCAGGCTGCGCACTTCCACCTCTGCGGCTTTTTCTTCTGTCACCGGCGCGGGAGATAAAGGATATCTCTCCATTCCTCCTGTGGAGGCGGCGGTCGCGTCGCATCTCTGCCCGCCCTCTGCGGGACGGCGCGCGCAGACGACGCTTCCTTCTAAAGCCTGCCGGGTGACTTCATCGCTGCACGGGCGCGCTTACACAGCCGCTGGACAGGCGGTCTCAGCGCTGCATACTATGGCGGTCTTGCAGATTTACCAGGCTGACCTTCTCCTTAAATTGGACGAGGAAGGACCGGGTGCTGTCAGTGTGGCGGATTTACGAGGCGCTACGGACCTTGCTCTACGCGCCGCTAAAGCCGCTGCTCAGGCCATGGGGCGGAATATGGCCTCTCTCACCGTTGCTGAGAGACATCTGTGGTTGACGCTGTCTGAGATGACGGAAGCTGAGCGCTCTGTATTCCTCGACGCGCCCATTTCCCCTGCGGGCCTCTTCGGATCTGCCGTCAAAGATTTCGCGGACAGATTTTCTGAGGTGCAGAAGACTTCGCAGGCCATGAAGCACTTCCTCCCGAAGCGCTCGAGCTCCGCTGCAGGTCGCTCTAAGCAGCCGTCTGCTCGCAGCTCGCAGCCTCGGCCTGCATCGCCCGCAGCCGCCGCTACACAGCGCCGCCAGGCCCGGGATCAGAGACCGTGCTCTCGCTCTGCTGGACGCCGCCCCGCTCAGCGCGGGCCTCGGCCGAAGATTGAGCTCAAGCCGGAGGCCTCAAAGCTTTCCTAGCCACTCTAGGAAAGCGACGGTGTTCGGATCCCGCTGCGGCCGGTTCCCCACCGAAACGATTCGCTCGTTCAGTTCCTTGCGATGTGACTGTGCCAGTGTATTTAGCAGTGAAGCAGCCGGTGTCTCAGCCCGCTTGCCTGCACACAAAAGCCGTTTTTATGGCTACCCAGATAAATCCAATAAAGAGTGTATTTTCTGGTATACCGGCCACGGCCGATGGTGTTATGAGTGTTGTAAGAATGCCCACGCTCCAGTGCCCATTCCCACACCCAGACACAGCCCGCCACGGTGCGAGGCTAGCACACATAAATCTGACTCAGGTCGATTGTGCAGACAATGTAGTGAATGCGCCCACACAATGCCCGCTCATGCCGCGTGTCCCTTGGTTTCTGTAAAAACGAAACCAACACACAATCTATCGGCTCCGGCCGAAAGCGTGTACAGTGCAGTAGATGTGCCCGTAAGTTTGCGCCCACATCCCCCCGCAAGCACGCTGAATCCCGCGGGATTCGCCCCGCTCACTCTCGCTGTGCGTCCCGCCATAGAGAATTTGAGCGCAGCCAGGCTGCCCGCTGTGTTCAGCGCGCCCCCCGCCTCGAACGCTGTAAACACGGCGTTGTGTTCCCAGGGTACCGGGGCTCTCGAGCCGTTGCTTGGTCACGGCCAGAGCCCGGTCTGCATTCTACCTCTAGCTATTCACGCAGAAGCGTGGTCAAAGCTACCCGGGGTATCAGACTGGGTGCTGAACACTATAAAGAGAGGCTACTCGCTACAATTCGCACGACGTCCCCGCCGTTATACGGCGCGCGTCGAGACTACGGTGAGAAACGAAGTATCTCATCTACTTCGAGCCGAGATAGCGAAACTGCTGAGCAAGGGGGCCATAGAGCCCCTTTCTCAGGCTCAGAGCGAAGGGGGCTTGTACAGCAGATATTTTCTGGTACCGAAAAAAGATGGGGGCTTCAGACCCATTCTAGATCTGAGACAGCTGAACAAAGCGCTTGTGAAGCGCCAGTTCAGGATGCTTACGACCAGCGGAATCCTCGCGCAAGTGCGCCAAGGGGACTGGTTTATGTCAATAGATCTGAAAGACGCCTATTTCCAAATTCAAATAGCGTCCCATCACAGGCGATTCTTGAGATTCGCGTTCGAGGGCCAGGCATATCAATACACAGTCCTGCCGTTCGGCCTGTCCTTGGCACCCCGTACATTTACGAAGTGCATGGACGCGGCTCTCGCACCCCTGAGACTTCAGGGCATGCGAGTTATGAACTACTTGGACGATTGGCTGATTCTAGCTCGATCACGGTCAGAGCTCATAGAACACAGGGCCACACTGCTCGAGCACCTCGAGAAACTGGGCCTGACAGTCAACTGGGAAAAGAGCTCGCTGTGTCCCAGCCAGAGAATTTCTTTCCTGGGAACAGTGTTAGACTCGCTATCCATGACGGCACTCCTGTCACCGGAGCGCGTACTAAGTATTCAGCGCGTCGCGGAATCCTTCCGCCACGGCTCTATAGTCCCGCTCAGACGGTTTCAGAAAATGCTGGGCCTGATGGCCTCAGCATCCTCTTTACTCCAGCTGGGCCTGCTTCGCATGCGCCCACTGCAGAGGTGGCTGAAAGCACGGGTCCCGTCCCGGGCATGGACCACGGGCCGGTGTCGCCTCAGGGTCGACCAATGGTGCGTTTCGGCTCTGAAACCCTGGAAAGTAACCAGCTGGTATCAGTCTGGTGTGAGTCTGGGGACCGCCTCAAGGGTGAAAGTGGTGTCTACGGACGCCTCCACCACGGGGTGGGGAGCGCTGCTCGAGGGCAGACCGCTGGCTGGCCTATGGTCAGAGCGGGAGAAGCTCCTTCACATAAACTGCTTGGAAATGATAGCAGTCGACAAAGGTGTTGGAGCGGATCAGGGAAAATGGATGCCCAGTGCTGCTTGTAGCTCCGCTCTGGACGAACCAGGCTTGGTTTCCGGTCCTGATGCGGCTGGCCAGCACTGCCCCGTGGCCTGTACCATTGAGGAAAGATCTCCTCTCTCAGGCGGAGGGCTCGATTTGGCATCCTCGCCTGGAACTGTGGTCCCTGCACGCATGGGCCATCAACGGGTACCCGCTAGCCTCCCGGAAGGAGTGCTAAACACGATCGCGCAGGCTAGAGCTCCGTCTACCAGACGGCTCTATGCCTCGAAATGGTCGGTGTTCTCTACTTGGTGTCGAGCCCGTGGCTTTTCACCTGTGGACTGCGGGGTTAAGGAAGTGCTTGCCTTCCTTCAGGAGCTGATGGATAAAGGTAGGACCCCATCCACGCTCAAAGTTTATGTGGCGGCCTTAGCAACGTTTGCTAAACCGGTGTCTGGCCAGTCACTGGGGAAAAACGACTTAGTCGTGCGTTTCCTACGAGGAGCTCGGAGGTTAAACCCTCCCAGGCCCCCTTCAGTCCCGGCTTGGGACCTTTCCACGGTCTTGGAGGCCATGAAAGGCACCCCGTTTGAGCCGATCCAGCTGTCGGACATGAAGCACCTGTCCCTTAAGACGGTGTTTCTATTGGCTCTCGCTTCAGTGAAGCGTGTAGGGGAATTACAGGCGCTTTCTGTAAGCGCGTCATGTCTGGAGTTTGGGCCTAACGACTCAAAGGTCGTACTCAAACCGAGGCACGGCTACGTGCCGAAATCCCTCAATACACCGTTTAGGGCCCAGGTAATTTCCCTGTCTGCCCTTCCGGTTCTCAATGAGGAGAGGGACGCGAGTCTCCTTTGCCCTGTCAGGGCGTTAAGGGCTTATGTGTCCCGCTCGGCTGAGTTCAGACAGACCGAGCAGCTTTTCGTGTTGTTTGGCGGCCGTTCTAAGGGACTTGCCGCTTCAAAACAGAGCCTATCCAGATGGATAGTGGATGCCATAGCGCTGGCCTACACTTCCAAGGGCCTGCAGTGCCCATTGGGTGTCAAAGCGCACTCCACGAGAGGCGTGGCCTCGTCGTGGGCATGGTATAGCGGGGTCTCCCTGCAGGATATCTGTACGGCTGCGGGCTGGGCCTCGCCGTCTACATTTATCAAGTACTATAACCTGGAGGTGCCCGCCTTACAAGCTAAGCATCTGGCGGTCTGAACTTCGGGCTTATCGGCCGCCATGCGGCTTATGTGTACCCCTACGGGTCTGTTACCCCTACGGGACTTTTATGAAGGAGTGATGCTTCTAGCCTCTCCTCTACTCTGTGTGAGTTGTGGTGATTGTGCACTAGATGCGCCCTGGGCTTGGCCCCGGGACTCTGGTGTTGGATCCCTGTCCGCACGGCGTGTTGCATGGGGTTCCCCATAGCGTAAGATATTACGCAGTACGAGAGATACTCTCGTAAGAGAACGTACTCGGTTACTAACGTAACCTCGGTTCTCTCTAGAGAGGGAACGAGTACTGCGTATCTTGCCGTGCTTGGAATACGCTCTGGTTCGCTTCGGCGTTGAAAAATCAGAGGAAATACAGCTATCGAGGGGGTATTTATAGGGCGAGACCACGCCTCTACTGGCGGGACATGACGAAATGAGCGCGAAGCGTCCCCATTCGTCATTACGTCACGCAGTGCCTCACTCGATAGGCTGCAGCTTTTCCAGCAAGGCAGCCAATGGGCGCGCGAGCTGTCTCGCCCTTGTCTGCTTGCTGCTGCAAAAGCGTTTTGCATATTTAAAAAATTAAGGATAATTTTTGGCTTCAATATCTCGAGGAAAGAGTATTCCCCCATAGCGTAAGATATTATGCAGTACTCGTTCCCTCTCTAGAGAGAACCGAGGTTACGTTAGTAACCGAGTACGTTTTATGACTAATTTCATTGATCATTACCTGTGATTGGGTTGTAGGCATTCCCTATGTTTGTGAAGACGTTCCCGTAGGTTAGTGTGATGTCAGTGGTAAAAGGACCAATAAATCCACTGCCAGATTGCATCAGTGCAGCTGAAAAAGCACTATCTCTGTCTGTTAGTGAAAAATATAAGCAATATTGTGATATATTAATCTATTACACTGAGAATGTATACACTGAATTTAACATTATTCAAACCTCTATTTTCCTTTATCAACTCCACTTGACCCAGAGTAAGATTTGATATTTCTGTGAAGGAATAATGATTCTGTTAAATTACATTTACACTGCTTATTGTAATAGATAACACAATTTACACAGTATACACTCAACTTTACACTAACATTTACACATTGCAATGTATTTCATTAGTGTTTTATTTTGAGGATCATTGATAAAAGAGTGAATGTTTTGGTGAGGTACCATCATTTTTCTTGTTAATCTCTTCTATCAGTTGCGTTTAAAGCTCTGATGTTTGTTTTCTGCTCTGTAACTGTGGCGGTCAGTTCTCTGATGTTTGTTTTCTGCTCTGTAACTGTGGCGGTCAGTTCTCTGATGTTTGTTTTCTGCTCTGTAAATGTGGCGGTCAGTTCTCTGATGTTTGTTTTCTGCTCTGTAACTGTGGCGGTCAGTTCTCTGTTGATGGTTTTCTGCTCTGTAACTGTGGCGGTCAGTTCTCTGATGTTTGTTTTCTGCTCTGTAACTGTGGCGGTCAGTTCTCTCAGCGCTGCATGGATGTCAGGGAAGCACAGTTGGTAGTTTTGTTGGCTGTCAGTTGAAGCTTCATCTCTCAAAGTGTCTGTTTGAGGTGTATTCTGTCCTCCGTCCTCAGATCTGAGCTGTTGACTGATCTCATTCTCATTGAGTCCTCCATCTACCTGATGCTGAACCACAAACACAAAGGTTTCCAACAGCAGCAGTAAACACACTAAACCCTTCATTCTTCACTGATGTTTGTTTCCAGCTCTTGCTCTTCATCCTCACAGCCTCTCATGTTCCTTTTATAGTGTCCTGATTTACTGTCTTTTGTACTTTATCTATATTGCTTCAGATAAATAAGTAGTTCAAGTTAATTGTTAATCATAATCAAAGGGATGTTCCGGGTTCAGTAGATGTTTATCTCTGAGTCAAAGTTATTTTCTATTGCACAAATGTTGACTAAAGTTCAAGATCAGCGATCGGTGTCCTTATGGGACGCAGAGGGATAATCACAGAAGCACCTCTGGTCATTTGAATAAATTGTCATGAATGGTCAAAATCTCACATTGAATGATTACCTCAAAATGTACATCCATATGCAAGTTTGAGTGACTTTATTTAAATTAAATACATTAGCTATTGTCACGTGCTTATTGTCAGTGATTATCTTGACATATGATATATTTCTGACATAGATGGTCACATGACTCTGGTGTCTGTGCGTACCAGGTTTACCAGCTTTATGTTATGACAAAAAGTGATGTTTACATAGTTAAAGTTTAAGCATTGTGACAATACTATTGAAACTTGTGTATGTGTGCACACACAAGTGTGTGTATTCTAATCTTTACTGTTTGGCCCATTAACATTGATTGTAAGTGCCTGACAATTTGTTTTAAACTAAAGAATGAGTTGACAGTTAATTCTGTGGTTATTGATATCATGCCACAAATGTTGCTGATGGAGTTTAACTTGTGTTGAATTCACAATTCTTTCAATGTTATTTTTCCTCCACATGCAAATACATCCTGCATCAACAGATGTAAAACTGAATAAATGCACAAATCTTGTCAACTTAAATTAATTTGATGACATGTATAAAAAACATTAAATGTAATTATACTACAGGGCTGTTGAATGCTTGATTTCTGATTGGTTGAGAACGTTATACACTCACCTAAAGGATTATTAGGAACACCTGTTCAATTTCTCATTAATGCAATTATCTAATCAACCAATCACATGGCAGTTGCTTCAATGCATTTAGGGGGTGTGGTCCTGGTCAAGAGAATCTCCTGAACTCCAAACTGAATGTCAGATTGGGAAAGAAAGGTGATTTAAGCAATTTTGAGCGTGGCATGGTTGTTGGTGCCAGACGGGCCGGTCTGAGTATTTCACAATCTGCTCAGTTACTGGGATTTTCATGCACAACCATTTCTAGGGTTTACAAAGAATGGTGTGAAAAGGGAAAAACATCCAGTATGCGGCAGTCCTGTGGGCGAAAATGCCTTGTTGATACTAGAGGTCAGAGGAGAATCGGCCGACTGATTCAAGCTGATAGAAGAGCAACTTTGACTGAAATAACCACTCTTTACAACCGAGGTATGCAGCAAAGCATTTGTGAAGCCACAACACGCACAACCTTGAGGCGGATGGGCTACAACAGCAGAAGACCCCACCGGGTACCACTCATCTCCACTACAAATAGGAAAAAGAGGCTACAATTTGCAAGAGCTCACCAAAATTGGACAGTTGAAGACTGGAAAAATGTTGCCTGGTCTGATGAGTCTCGATTTCTGTTGAGACATTCAGATGGTAGAGTCAGAATTTAGCGTAAACAGAATGAGAACATGGATCCATCATGCCTTGTTACCACTGTGCAGGCTGGTGGTGGTGCTGTAATGGTGTGGGGAATGTTTTCTTGGCACACTTTAGGCCCCTTAGTGCCAATTGGGCATCGTTTAAATGCCACGGCCTACCTGAGCATTGTTTCTGACCATGTCCATCCCTTTATGGCCATCATGTACCCATCCTCTGATGGCTACTTCCAGCAGGATAATGCACCATGTCACAAAGCTTGAATCATTTCAAATTGGTCTCTTGAACATGACAATGAGATCACTGTACTTAAATGGCCTGCACACAGTCACCAGATCTCAACCCAATAGAGCATATTTGGGATGTGGTGGAACGGGAGCTTCTGGATGTGCATCCCACAAATCTCCATCAACTGCAAGATGCTATCCTATCAATATGGGCCAACATTTCTAAAGAATGCTTTCAGCACCTTGTTGAATCAATGCCATGTAGAATTAAGGCAGTTCTAAAGGCGAAAGGAGGTCAAACACAGTTTCAAACCGCCCTGTGTTTGGTGGATAAGTGTTGAATATTGTGTTCAACAATATTGTTGTTATTGTTATTTTTTTTTTTTGTATCTTCAATTGTAATTGGTTTCTTAACTGAATGTTCTGATTGTTTTGCAGTATTGTATTTGTTTGAGATCTGATTCACTTCAAATGATACTTGTACACAGGGTGTTGAGAGTGATATAGAAGCCTTGTGCGCACTGAAATTCATGTATCTGCCGTTAAGCCTCGGCCTCCTTTATCTCTTGGTCTCTTTGGTGGTGAATGCTGATGACCCAGTTCTTTTTGATGTTTTTTTTTTTTTTTTTTTTAATTTTGCGAGTATTGAAATAAAACTTTTGTGTGTAACCCTGGTGATTTTCCTCTAAAAGTTAAGTGGGAGTTTATTTAAGAACCTTTCTAATAATGTTTCTTGGGTAACAAATTCTTATTTCGTTACAATGTGTAAATGGGCTCTGCCCCTTTAAGAGCATCGTTCTGTGAAAGAGTTTGGTTGAAATTTACATGCGCAAAACGTGGGTTTTACAAGCACGTTAGTTCTGTCAGTTATTCATTGGTGTATAATTTTGTTAAGCCCACCTAATCCAATGTAATGTGGTTTATGATTGGTTCTGGAAAGAGGAGAAGGATGAGAGGAGGCGAATGGAGTAAGGTGTGAGTCGAAGCGCACCGCGCTCTGTGAGGAAAAGAGAATAGAGATTAATCCGACCAGGATTGGTTTATTTTATTTCTTATATTAACGGAAAGTGTTGAAATAGTTTATTCAGCAGAACTATTTTTGTTTTCAAAAGGATTCACTGGCAGTAAACGGAGAGCAGAGTCATCTTTTAGTTTGTCGATAGACTCAATACACGTGTGTAAGGTCCAGACGAGTTAAAGCTAACTGCAAACAAAATAGTGACTGAGTATCTAAATACTAGTGAACTTTAAATATCACCGTGAATAACAGTGATAAGGAGGAGCTGCACGACTGAACATCCAGGTAGCGCCCTGAATCGCCGAGGGGTTCAGGGTTCCCCTGGCAACGAGGGATCGTGAGGAGGCCAGGACGCACATATCAGGGACAAACCGAGTGATTAAAGTTTTCTAACTCGGGAGGACTCATCACTGCGGAGTTAAGGTATCCTATTTTATGTTCATTTGGCTCTTCGGAGTGAAGCGGCCAATTATCTTTTTGTTTCGTGGCCACAACGCACGCGAGCAACGGTACAGGCCTGCAACGAGGGGGGTTGTGTGTGTGTGTGTGTGTGTGTGCGTGTGAGTGGGCCCACGTGAGTTAATGTGTTTATCTGTCATTTAGCATTTTCATAAGAGGGGCTCGATTTATTGTTATTCCTTTTCTGTAAAGGGCTGTGCATACATAACTAGATTTTATGGTGCATCTAAAAAAGTTTTAAAACCATATTGAGAGACATTTGGTTTATCATTGGTTGTGGAAAGTTATACTCAACTTTCTATAATTCATATTCATCTGTGGGTTGTCATACAATTCTAAAAGTACTTTAATCTGAGAGATTGTGTATTACTAGACTATCCTAACTGGCTCACTTCTGTGACATAACTTTAAAATAGACAGTTAATTGTAGTTTACTGTTTATTCATCATCCTTTTAGTTTCATTTTTCCCCATTTCATTTAAATTCATATTTGTTTTAATAAACACAGTAATTGTTTACTTGAAGTGATTTCATCAAGTTTCTAATTGGTTTGTTTGAAGATTAATCGGAATATTTCTAATGTGTTAATTCACATTACCTTACAAAGTATGGTTATAGTTTAACAGAGGAAATTGGGTATTGTATTTAAGGGTGTTTAGAGAGTTCCTTTATAATTAGTCGAGAGACTGCAAAGTTTGAACCCGAGTACCCGCCCTAAGAGCTCCGGTGCATCATTTCCGAGAGGGTAGAGGGTGCTACATGTGAATTTAGTATCCACGTCTCTGGCCCTCCTTTGACAATCACATTCCTGTGTGTCTTTTGTGTAAAATGTTAAATCCATAGGATTAATATTTCCCTGGTAAACAGGGTGGCGTAGTCATGCCTAAGCTAAAGGTGGTGTTTCTATAGTTGCTCCTCACGTGGAAGAGTGAGGTCCCGCTACATTTGCATTTTCTTTGAAAACAAAATAGCAGCAGAATTTCCTTGCATTGAAAACGTTTTTACCCGCGGGCAGTATCGTTTCTATTAGAAGCAGTGATTCAATTTGCGTCTGAAGAGATTGTAGACAGCGGTCATTTACTCACTGTAGTGTTGTAGTCAAGACCACCTAACCTGAGACCAAGACAAGACCAAGACCAGAGTGTATCGAGACCGAGACAAGACCAAGACTTTTAGGGGCCGAGACCAAGACCAGCGACCCACACTACATGACACAAAAAATTGTGAAACATGATCAAAAGAGCTTCTTAAATTGATCTGAAAGATCCACATTCCCATAAAAATACATAGATATTAAACACTTAAAGTTTAAATAAACGTAACCATCTTTATTCAATACTCCTGGGTGACTTCCATCATTTAGTAGCAGAATGCAAAACAATTATTCATTGTTCATCACTAAAGTCTTCACTTTTGTAACCACCCAGAGTTTGGTTCCTGGTTTTCTTTCTTCATTTGTAATGCCACTACTATGCAGTAGGGGGCTCTAGGTGTCCTTCTCCCTTGTATATAGCCATGTAGGAGAAGAAGTCAGGTGATGGTGTGGAAAGGAAAGCATGGTTCTTCTCGCTGTGTTCACACAATTTGTTCAGAGTCCAGATTGAGAAACTATAGTTTCATGCTCAGTCAAAAGGACTCTTTGAATATCCTGTTTTCAATTGTTTGATGAGGCTCAATACTACCCTGGGTTTCCCCATACTGCCTTACCGCAGCGCGATTCAATTCACGCTGAAAGGCAGTCTGGATACCATGGCCAGATTTTTCGCCTCATTTAGGGAACCAATCACAGAACGGGGAGGGAGCAGCTAGACGATGGCGACATCTATGCGACACACGGAAACATGTCTGTGGAGTGTCCATATATACCTTCTACCCTCATATTTATCTTGCACAAACGGCAATAATCGCTTAACGTCATTGTTTACAAAAAATATCTTTCCCATCGTCTTCTTCCTTGTCTAATTTCTGTCGCTCTACATACGTCATCTGGTATAATCGAAACGATTGGCTATGAGCTACGTGTACAGGCATATTTGATAGACATTCTTAGCACCCAATAAACTGCGACGGGCATTCTGAAACCACGCCTCAAATACGAGAAATTGCGCATGTGGTTCCCAGACCCAATTCTCAACGAGATTGGGTCTGGCGTTAGCCAGGCTAGCTCAATACTGCAATTCGACTTGGAATATGAGAGTTCTATGCCCTAAGGATAGTGTTTTCAAAGCTTGACTGTGGTCGTATGGGAACGGGAGTCATTGTGGATTACGACTAGTAACTGCTTCACCTCTGTCACGGGACTATAATTCCTTTCCTCTCCATCGCTGCAAATGGAATCATTGACTCTGATACAAATCCTTGGAGGCACTCGATGGATTACAGGACAATGAAAAACTAAGGTTTTCATCTAAGGTTTATTTTTATTGCTACACATCAGACCCCATTGCATTAGTGTTTACCTTTGGGGTATGTTATTGTATATTCAGTGTTGGCTGTGTGGTGTTTATGTAAATACTCTTGTGTGGGTCATCGGATATAAAATGAAAGCATTACAATTGGTGTATTGATTTGTATCCTCCAACTGTTTTGGCGCTCATTATTATAAGCTCAGTAAGTTTGGTCGGTGGGTCCCTCCCTCAAAAATTATCTTGTAGCTTGTCTCCCTAGGAGTGGATAGGGAGACGGTTACAGAATGGCGCCCGAAAAGGGACCTGAAGGCCATCGAGATCTTTAATTAGAGTGTTTCTCACAGTTTTCCGGTCACTTAGAGTAATCTAACTGTCATCTGCCATGGATAGGGAGGAGGCGGTACCTAGTGCAGATTTTACCTCTGAATCTTTCATTTCCAGAAGAGAACCGCTGAAAGAGTTGATAAATACCTTCAGTGATCTGTATATTGACTCCGATGAGGAAAATGAAAGAGTTGTGAGCAGTGCTCCTGAAGATGATTTTCTTTTACCCCCACCACCATTAGAAATGAATGAAGAGGCAGACCATAATCCTTATCCATCAGTGACATCCCTGAATGAACGCATTGCAAAATTAGAAAGTCATATGGCAGACATCACACAGGAGGTGGGTGAGCAAGTTTCTTGGGATAATTTTGACAAACAATGTAAAAAGATCGAAGATAGGATGACATATCATGTTCAACGGGAGTGTGAGAGGGTTAAACTAACATTGGAAATGTTAGTCAAGGATTTGGGGCAAACCATGGTAGATTGTTTGAAAAGACGAGATCGGCAATGGGAGCAAAAATTTCAAGCGCTGAGAATGTCTTCTTCTACCCCAAAAATACCAGAAACCAATCCACAAGAAAGTAAATCCCATTCTCCATCTAGTAACATGACGTATAACTTATAACCCAGCCATATTAACAACCAGTCTTTAGTTCAATATAACCCCCCTGTGAAACTTGATTTTCCCAGTTTTAGCAATACCCTTAATGATGATCCAGTTTTATTCATCGAGCGATGTGAGGAATACTTTGTTGTTCGACCCCTCAGAGATGACGAAATCCTGGCCTCACTCTCGGCCGTATTGAAAGGAACTGCAAAAGATTGGTGGATGGCAGAGAGGAGAAATGTGACCAACTGGAAACAGTTTAAGGAGAGATTCCTGCACTCATTTTTAAGTGAGGACTACAAGGATGTAGCCGCTAGGAAACTACTAGAAAGAAAACAAGGGGCCAAGGAAAGCCTCAGAGACTTTGCATTCCAGTATCGTGCGTTGTGTTTGCGGTGGAAAAAGGATATGTCTGAGAGAGAAATGGTTCAGGCAATCCTGAGAAACTGCAACCCGCGGCTTGCCAGTTTACTACGAGGAGCTGTTAAAGATGTGGGAGAATTGGTCAGGATTGGGACACAAATAGAACGAGACTTTGACGAGTCCAAAAGGTATTGGGAGTCAGGTCAATGGGGAGGAACAGAAGAAGAAAATGGCACCTGTTCAAGAACCTCAGCGAAAGTTGCCACAGGCTGGCAACAGATTTGTACTACTTGACCAGAGTCCAGACCTTCATGCTTATAAGAACATCACCCTTCCCATAATTCTCAGAGACAGCTATATCATGGCCATTGTTGACACTGGTAGTACTTTTTCACTAATCCAAGAGTCTTTGTGGAAGAGGTTAAGTCATCATGAGGAATGTCAATCTAGTGGAGGACAATCATTCCTGCTGGCCAATGGACTGAGACAAAACTCCTTAGGCAAGGTCAGTTGGAGATGTGAAGTTCAAGGACAGGGTGTGGATGTAAATTTGTTTATCATGAAAGATGCTGATCTAACTATACCTGTTATTCTGGGAATTGATTTTCTGTTAGAATCCAAGATGGTATTGGATTTCCACAAAGTCCAATACTGTATGCCAGCAATTTCAGAACCAAAAACTTTTCCTTTTCAACAACATGTTCAACCCTCTTCATATTTCTGTCTTGCTCTACCGGGATCTTCTTTTGATGAAGAAACCTGTCAGCAGATTCGCAGTTTAGCCCAAGCATCAGACACAGACCGCCCTACACAAAGAGAGGTAGAGAATCTCTTGTTAAGTTGGCCTACTGTGTGCACCCGGCAGATTGGTCGAACCAATTGTGTAAAACACCGTATCATAACTGTAGATGAGGTTCCCACAAGAAAACGTGCTTACAAGGTTTCACCACCAAAGCAGCAATTCATAGAATCTCAAGTGCAAGAACTATTGGACAAAGGAATCATCCGACCATCTACTTCCCCTTGGGCATCACCTGTGGCTATAGTTCAAAAGAAGGATGGAAGTGCTAGATTCTGTGTAGATTATCGAGGTCTTAACAGCAAGACGCATCTGGATGCATATCCCATGCCTCAAATTCAGGATATCCTCGAATCTCTCCATGGGGCAACAGTTTTCAGCACCCTAGATTTGAAAAGTGGCTATTGGCAGTTGGAAATGGATGCAGAAAGTATTCAAAAAACGGCCTTTGAAACATCTAATGGGCTTTATGAATTTCTTTGTTTACCTTTTGGCCTGAAAAACGCCGCAGCGTCCTTCCAAAGGCTGATGGAACAGGTCTTACGTGAGGTTAAAGGAAAGTGCTGTATGGTATACATTGACGATATCGTTGTGTACTCCAAGAACATTTCAGAACATCTCCAGCATCTACAAAAAGTCTTCACATGTCTCCATAAAGCTGGTCTCACCCTCAATCTAAAAAAGTGCAACTTTATCCAGAAATCGCTCTCATTTCTGGGACACATTGTGACATCTGAGGGAGTAAAGACTGACCCAGCCAAAGTCTCAGCAGTCAAATCATTTCCTATACCGCAATCCATCAAAGATGTGCAAAGGTTCCTAGGTTTAGCTGGTTGGTATCACCGGTTCATACCCCAGTTTTCCGAAAAGGCAGCTCCATTGCATGCACTAAAAAAGAAAAATGCCACATGGGAATGGACTGAACAATGTCAGCAAGCATTTAACTCCGTAAAACAAATCTTGTGCGAGCTCCGATTTTGATTACCCCTGATTTCTGTAAGCCTTTCAGAGTGCAAACCGATTAGGAGCGGATTAGGAGCTGTTCTTACCCAAGAGGCTGAGGGAGAAGAACATGTTATCGCCTATGCATCCCGGTTGTTGAGAGGAGCAGAGAAAGGCTATTTTGTGCCGGAAAAGGAATGTTTGGCGGTAGTTTGGGCCGTGGAGAAATGGAGGCAGTATCTGGAAGGACAAACATTTGAGGTAGTAACTGATCACGCTGCTCTGACATGGGCATTCCAACATCCAAAACCTTCATCACGGCTCATACGATGGACCATAAGATTGCAAGGTTTTCATTTTACAGTGAGGTATCGGAAAGGTCAGTGCAATGTTGTACCTGACGTGTTATCCAGAAGTCACAATACTCCTCAGGATATGTTGCTCGTCGCTACTGCTAATAAAAACATTTCACCACCATGCAACCTACCGGCTGACCTCTCACAAATTGCCACCGCTCAAAACAGCGATGTTGAGATTCAGGAACTAGTCTCTAAAGCAACAAAACAAACCATTTTCGACATGGCCAGAGTTCATTATGTGGTGGAAAATGGGTTTCTATTTCGCAGTGTGCCTGATGGTAAAAAAGGGCAAAAAACTCCAATTGATCATACCTTTGGCACTACGGCAGTCCTTTCTGAAGTACGCTCATGATAACCCTTTGAGTGGACATTTGGGGAAGCTCAAAACTCTACTCAGGCTACTTGAAACTGTGTACTGGCCTAGCATCAGGGCGGATGTATGGAAGTACTGTAAAGATTGTCAAACCTGTCAAAAATACAAACCTTCCGCGACTAAGACATCAGGTCTGCTACAAAGTACTCCTATAGTTGAACCTGGATATATGTTGGGAGTGGATCTTATGGGGCCTTTCCCGAAGAGCAATAAACAACACGAGTATCTTCTTGTTGTTGTTGACTACTTCACAAAGTGGGTAGAGTTATTTCCTTTGAGGACTGCTAGAGCATCTCACATTGCCAAAATCCTAACAGATGAGATCTTTACTAGATGGGGAATACCAACCTACCTTGTGTCAGATAGAGGTACCCAGTTTACCTCCCAGCTCATCGACATTGTCTGCAAACAATGGGGTGTAATTCAAAAATTAACCACTGCCTACCATCCTCAAACAAATTTGACAGAGCGAGTCAACAGAAATTTAAAAACAATGATTGCGTCCTATGTAGAGGATCAGCATCGACAGTGGGATAAGTGGTCGGGCTAATTCAGGTTTGCAATTAATTCTGCCTGGCATGAAAGTACTGGGTTTACGCCAGCAGAAATAGCTCTGGGACGGAAGTTGAAAGGACCAATGGAAAGAGCCCTACAACAGCTACCTGATCCTAACAGTCCAGCTTACCCTATAATGGAACGGCACAAGGAACTGGTCACTTTGGTGAAGGAGAATGTGGAAAGAGCCCAGATTAAGCAGAAAAAATACTATGATCAACGTCACAAACCAACACAATTTCAGGTTGGAGACGTAGTATGGGTACGAACGCATCCCTTATCCAGAGCAGATGACGGTTTTATGGCAAAACTGGCTCCTAAGTGGAAAGGTCCCGCTAAAATTGTAAAGAAGTTGGGTCCGGTTAATTATCAAGTCTCCCTTGTATCTGCTCCAGATATTATTGACACATATCATGTGCAACACTTGAAGCTTTGCCATGGGTATGTTAGTTCTTCTAATGAGGAGGGAGATATGTAACCACCCAGAGTTTGGTTCCTGGTTTTCTTTCTTCATTTGTAATGCCACTACTATGCAGTAGGGGGCTCTAGGTGTCCTTCTCCCTTGTATATAGCCATGTAGGAGAAGAAGTCAGGTGATGGTGTGGAAAGGAAAGCATGGGCCGTTTCTCAATACCAAGTACGCAAACTTCGGACTTGCGTCCTTGGTAGTTCGGACTTGCAAGTTCGACTCGGGAGAACGAACTCCCGAGGACGGGAGGACGCGAGTCCGGTTATGCCGAGTTCAGACTGCACAATTTTCAAAATAATCGGGTCACTGTTGTTTTCACACTGCATGACTATCTGGGGTAACATTCAGTTGCTTCTGTGTTCATACTGCACGATGGGTCGGCGACAGGAGGTTTCACACTGCATGACTTTACAAAAGAAAGAATCGCCGACAACCTCTGCCTGGTCCGCAAACTACGTTTCACAACCAAACAAACGCGAGAAGTGATACGGAAATAACGGAAGATCACGCGTGCGTGAGACCGGAGTTCTCGCGCGACACTGAGTTTGTTATTAAAAATGATAGCCTACAAGAAGATTGCGATCCAAATTGTCTGTGCACTGATTTGTAGCGAAAATGAAACAAATAAATATTCAGTTTATGCAGGAGGAAATGTTTGGGAAGACGAGGGGAGCAAGGACTGTGTTTTGGAAAGAGAGTTGGGGGTAAATAAATAATTTTGCAAACGTCCTGCTGTTGCTGCTGGTCATGCAAATGTTTGTGCTTTGTTTCTGTTTGATATAATTGTAAATATAGGCCTATCTATCTATTAAAATACTGATATTCTGGTCTATAACTCCTCCTCGAACAGCCTGCTGTCCTGTATCATGCTCTCTCATTGGCTGTCGGTCATCGCCGATGTAGTTTTCAGTCAGAACACTTTCACACAGCAGGATTGTGAATCGCCGACAGGTCCAGATATTTAGCATGCCAAATATCTCACGGGCGTCGGCGACTCGTCGGCGATTCTCTCAGATAGCGTCTTTGCTCATTCACACTGCGTGATTGTCACTCGCGTGAACAGGCACCGATTTGCCTGTGATTTCGGGCATTTGTCGGCGATTTCTCAAAACCTGTCGGCGAGCCAAAATCGTGGCTAAAATCGTGCAGTCTGAACTCGGCATTATTCTGCAAATGGAAGGCAAGTGCGTTCTTGCTCGCGTCAGTCAGCTCGCTCTGGCTACTCCGGTTATCTCTCTATGTATATTTGAGGCAACAATAAAACGAAATAAAACACCACTCTGCCTCTTTTCATTTGAAAAAATATTAAACATATTAATGGCCACACAAATCTGGTTCAGGCAACGTGTACATTGATTATCTTCACTGCATTATATAAAACACAACCCTTCTTTTTTTGTTTTCATAAAAAAAATTAATCATTAAAACGGACATTTAAAAAAACAGACAGGGTTGTTTCATTTTATTATACATGTTCATACAGTGAAGACAATGTAAAATAAATATTAAAAATATTCCAGTATAAAAGTAGCCTAAAAGGTATAAGATGCTATATAACGAGAAATAAAGCAAACGATTCAGTCAAACTTAAGTCAGCTCTCTAATAGTGCTACAAAGTTGAATTTATAGCCTAAATATATAAAGTTATGAAACTTCACTTTGCCGTCAGCCAAAACAAATTGCCATGGAACAAACTATAGATTACAAACTATATATTAATCTATATAGATGAATTGTTTAACCACTAGACTAGAGACATCAGAGCCAGCGGTACACATCAGAAGCACAAGCCGAGGAAAAGCTCTTTCAGTCGGGTTAATCAGCGCTGAACGCCCGCTGATTGCCTGGATCTCACAACCTCGAAAACGTCAGATAGATTTTTCAAATAGGCGCTCTATTTATAAATAAACCACAGATTTGAGCTTTAAACAACTACATTCTCGACTGAAACACTCTTAAAATTGCATTTCGTGACACAATAACAGTAGTATTTTGATATTACGTGGGTTTTCTCCTCTGCTATTGACGCATGCTGGTTGGTGCGAGATGCATTCTGGGATACCTGGCTGTCTCGAGTCCGCACAAGTCACCTCTCGATGCATCCTCGGTAAACGGGGCGGATCAAGAACACATCCGGGGATTTGAACTGGACTTGGCTAGATGTGAACTTTGAATTGGAACAGTACTTGGGCAGCGACTGATGACGTTTCACAAGTCCACAAGAACACAAGTACAGACAAGAACGCATATTGAGAAACGGCCCCGGTTCTTCTCGCTGTGTTCACACAATTTGTTCAGAGTCCAGATTGAGAAACTATAGTTTCATGCTCAGTCAAAAGGACTCTTTGAATATCCTGTTTTCAATTGTTTGATGAGGCTCAATACTGCAATTCGACTTGGAATATGAGAGTTCTATGTCCTAAGGATAGTGTTTTCAAAGCTTGACTGTGGTCGTATGGGAACTAGGGATGCATCGATCCGATACTCAGTATCGGTATCGGCTCCGATACTGCCATTTTTGCCGGATCGGGTATCGGTCAGAAGAGGCCGATCCAAATCCGATATTGTGCGTATACTATTGTGTTATTGTTAAGCCCCACAAAAGGCACAAAAACATTATAAAGCACCATAAAGTTTTCGTCCACTATCTTATAAGTGTTCTGAAGACATTATAATGTGAGATATAAATTAATATTTAAGTAATTAAATTCAAGATCACGTACACTTTTTTCCTCCACTGCGGCTCTCAGTCATTCCATTCAGCATTCAAACAGCGCGTCGCGTTCGGTTACGACAGTCAGCATGATGAAACACTCTCTAAGATGATTCAATGTTACTATTATTATACTTGATCTGTAGATAAAGGTCTATGGTTTCTATAACTAAATCAGGGTGTCTGTTAGATCACAGCACTAGAGTAGAGTCAGAGCATTATAATTGTTCTTCAAGCGCATAGTGACTGAAATTTAAAACTGTTAAAACGAAAATGCTGAATAAACTATTGCATAGATAGATACTGTATAATACACTACGCATCAATATGTATTTCCTTTGTGCCTTGAACTTTTCAATCCGGATTGCGGACACGAAGAGCTGGCTGCGCGCTGTGACCAGGGTTGCCAGGTCTGCACAACAATACCAGCCCAATTGCTCATCAAAACTAACCCAATCACGGCCAAAAATAGTCAAATAGCGTTCCCGGGTGTTTCCTCAATAACAATCATGTTCCAGTGGGTAAAACAATCGCATCAACCCGCGTGCACTAAAGTTACACAAACAACCCGCGGAAACAGTGCAGACACACGGACCTGGCAACACTGGCTGTGACTCCGTGTTGCTTCAAGCGCATCATTCTGCGCTCGGGATGCGCATAAGCACTGTTTGCAGCACTGTATTGAGCCTTTCATATCATAATACTTTTGCGCAATGAAAGATTATTAATAGCCTTTCTTGTTCTGTCCTATATCATATGTTGCTGACTTGTTAAACAGCTGTGCTATGCATTTAAAACATGTCTCAATTTTATAGTAGCCTAGGCTATTTTTAATAATTAATCTTTTTGATTTTTGTTGTCTTGTTTTTCATTAATGTATTTTACAACAATACAAAGAGCAATGTGTAATGTTTTACGAAATTTAGTGTTACACTTATTGTCTCTTATTTGTTACCCACTAAATGTTTTTTTTTTTCACTAAATGTTCAGATTTTATACAATTATTGTGCACTTGTGATTTTTCTAGACTAAATTTTACTGCTGAATTATCCACTAATCTAGTTTATAATAGCATTTTTGTCATAGATTATGATCATATATTTTTGGGATTTGTTGTTTTTCTCTATAATGAAGTTGTCTGTATTAAGTAGATTGTGTTTAACACACAAAAGAGTGATTATCAGTTCAACACACAGAGTTATAGAAATTATACTTGATTTAAAAAAAAAAAACTGCACTGGTATCGGATTGGTATCGGTATCGGCCGATACTCAGAATTTTGGTATCAGATCGGATCGGTTTTGAAAAAGCGGTATCGTTGCATCCCTAATGGGAACGGGAGTCATTGTGGATTACGACTAGTAACTGCTTCACCTCTGTCACGGGACTATAATTCCTTTCCTCTCCATCGCTGCAAATGGAATCATTGACTCTGATACAAATCCTTGGAGGCACTCGATGGATTACAGGACAATGAAAAACTAAGGTTTTCATCTAAGGTTTATTTTTATTGCTACACATCAGACCCCATTGCATTAGTGTTTACCTTTGGGGTATGTTATTGTATATTCAGTGTTGGCTGTGTGGTGTTTATGTAAATACTCTTGTGTGGGTCATCGGATATAAAATGAAAGCATTACAATTGGTGTATTGATTTTTATCCTCCAACTGTTTTGGCACTCATTATTATAAGCTCAGTAAGTTTGGTCGGTGGGTCCCTCCCTCAAAAATTATCTTGTAGCTTGTCTCCCTAGGAGTGGATAGGGAGACGGTTACACTTTTCTCCGCCTTTTATAAACAATACATAAAGTTATGTTGTTTTTAAACCTACAACAATCCTTTTTAATGTATTTTAGCACAATTCACAACCAGCGGTAATTCAGGAAAAAATATCCGAATGCTCCACATGAAACTATGGTCTTCCGACACTTTACCATCATGTCGATTTATTTTTATTTATATGTGCCATGCAAGACAGCGCTTAGGAGATGGTGAACCCTTGTTTATACTTTCGCCTGGCTCAGAAGAGAAAGAGTGCGCGCGCGAATGGGGCGCGCTCTCTCTCTCTCGCTCTCTCTCTCTGTCACACGCGCAGCAGTTCGTCTACATTACTCATCCTTGCTTTTATTGGATGTAAAAACGATCGATGTTAACAAAAAAGACAATAAACTGGCAATGTAGTGATATTTCCACAGTTATGGTCTTGACTGATCTTGGGGGAACAAAAAAAAAAAAAAAAAAAAAAAAATTCACGAGTCCTCAATGTCCGAGACCGAGACAAGACCGACCAAATGCGGTCAAGTCCGAGACGAGACCATCAAAAAGTGGTCTCGAGACCGGTCTCGAGAACTACAACACTAACTCACTGGCATTACTGGCAACAGAACCAGGAACTACTCCAACACAGTTACTCCCCAATGTCACAGATTAGAAGGACACAATGAAGTAAAGTTCAACAGGATATATTTATTGACACTTGGAACAGTCACGGCAGGTAAGTAGAGGATTTGTGGAATCAATAGATGTGAACTGGAGAATGGAATATGACCAGGTCTCTTATCTGATGCAGGCGGGATGGCGAGGATCAAGACAGACGATGGCAGACCGGTGTGCAGACAGATGAACCAGGTGAAGAACGGGAATCTCAGAAGAGCAGGTGAGTATCAAAGCAGGTATTGTCTCTTGCAGATTCGGCGATCGTCTATAACAACGGGAGTCAGGACATCGAGGTTTATCTGACGAGACCAGACAGTGAACTGAAGGAACTGGTGGTGTTTTAAAGGTATGGGTGAATGAGTGCAGATTGCTGGCAAGTGATGATGACAGGTGAAGGCGATTAGTACTCAGGGGATGTGGAACGAGTGGGTGGAGTGAGGAGGTCTGGTGCTGATGATTGTGTGTCCGTGACACCCAACACTGCTCCTCAGTCATTTCATCCTGCAGCCATTCCTGATTGGGGGACTCTAAACATTCTCTCTGCATGCTCCATACCCCAGATTATTTAGAGGTTATCAAACTGGTTATAAAAGGGATTGCGACACTTAAAAAAACACTGTTGATTTATCAACTGTCTCTTTTTCCTGACAACAACCTTCTTATTCACAACAAATTTTATTTCAGTTTTTCTTCTCTTCAGTTTCTGGTATTGCTGATGTGTGAACAGGATATTACTGTGGAGAGCAATTAGCGCTACTTTACACAGAGTTAAAATGAACTTGTGTGTGGCCGCCTATAAAATAATGCCTTTGTTTGGGTGTTGCTTTTAATAACACCTTTTAATAGAGAAAGATTTCCTAAAAGACTTGAAGATGATTTTCAAATAGGGTCACTGTTTTCTTTTCTGGAGGTACAAAACAGGGTGTTGAGTTTGTAAACCTGTTCTGAGAAAATACTGCTCTGGGGTTCTTGAATTAAAAACAACCATGAGATAACCGCAAGGTGTGCTGGTAGCATTCCATAAAAAAACTTAGCATTTCCGGGGTACATCTGTCTCCCTAACACATTAATCTGTGTTCTGTCTCTGGGTATTTTAAACAAGGTCAAATAATGTGCATTTAAGCTTATGGTTCTGCTGGATTTACCCTTAAAAACAGATTTTGGATTATGTAAAATACATAATTATGTACATAAACAGTGAACAATTGTTTGATTGCTGTTGGCTGCTTCCTGCATGAAATACAATCATCCAGTGTCTGAGGAATTGCTCAATAAATTTAATATCATCATACATATTCAACAATTAATCATACAGTGGTTGCCATAAAGAATAAATCAAAGGTGCAGTGTGTAGCTTTTGGCGACATCTAGCGGTCAAGGTTGCGATTTAATACTAAGGGCTCAGCCCACCGCTCACCCCTCCCTTTCGAAGAAGGGGAGCTACGGTGGCTAAAACGGGACAAACATCGTCGTCTGAGACATCAGAGAATAGCCAGAGTAAGCCAAGTTTCTGTACCACAGTCCATTATAAACCACATCATGGATAAAGTTTACAAAGCCATAGTCAGGTGAGGATCGAGGGTCTTAATAAATAATATAATAATAGTAATCAGCTGATTGTCTCACGAACGTAACCAGCACATTTCTCCCCACATAGCAAACCCATAATACAGCGAGGGAGAAGAACCACATGAAACTATGCAACTATATATTTTTCCTAACAGGGTAGTAAAAGTTTAGCTGGCTAATATGAGCTGTTACTGTGGCTGAGCTGGTTAAAGCGTTAAGCCTTGTTTATCCTCGACGCGTCCGCATGAGCCCAAAGGTGCGTGTGGCAAAAATGACATGATAGAAACAGCGCGCACGCGCCTCTGCATCCCCTAGACACCACTTAACTACACACAATAGGCTTTTTCCTCTGATTTTGGAAACTCGATCGACTTAAAATGCTTTCAAGATCGACGGGTTGGTGATTCCTGTAACTGTTTTACGGTCAATGACAAGAGTAGCCTACTAATCAGCTGTCTCACGAACGTAACCAGCACATTTATCCCCACATAGCAAAGCCATAACACAGCGAGGGAGAAGAACTAAGTTACATGAAACAATCCAACTACATATTTACACCACTGACAAGGGAAAACACTCACGGTGTTTATGACTAGCTTCTTCTAGCTTTCTGCGGCTTCTCTTTCAAGGTAGTGACGAAACGCGCTCTGTAGCGCTGTGTGTTCGCTGTCGGCTACGGTAGAAACATGACGTTACAATATGGCGAACTTCTTAGAAGGGGATTCCCGCGCCTATGTAGATATAAATGCCTCATTCTAAGGTAATAAAAACATTACGGTTTATTGAGTAAGTTCTTTATACACCACTGAACACATAGTTATGGATGTCATATTGCATTTCTGTTAATAGATACTCAAAATCTTTACACACTGCACCTTTAAAGTACGGTCAAATTTTTATTTTATTTTCTTTACAAAAAAACATCATCCCAGAATTCGTTGGTTACTACACAACTATAATTTAACGTGATGCCTTTGACTTTCATACAAGTCTTGCCATTAGCTGTTATATAACCATCGTTTTTTGGACCACTAAAACAAAACTGAACTGGGTCATTATACGAAAACATGCCATTTCCCACTTTTAATGCTTGATTTTCTTTTTTATAATTAGTATTTTATTGAGTTTTGAACACCACTGTTACATTGTAATCAACCTTGTGGTCAATATTACAATTGACATATCCCATAGTGATGATACAGTTTTGAATAAAAAAATAAAAGTTAAAACAGAAGAGATAATAGAAATAAGATTTTTTAAAAAATAATAATAATAATAATAATAAAATAAAATCAATATAAATAAATACACATCAGTCAAGTGTACAATTTTACAATAAGCACCATGCTCTCATCTGATAGCAATATATTGAACGTATTTTCCCCATTTCGCCACATATTTTTCTGCCCTTTCATTGATGTTAAAATACATTTTTTCATATGATGCCACTTTTGCTAATTCCGTGCTCCACTCCTGGAAAGAGGGCTCACCTGGGTTCTTCCAGTTTCTCATTATTATTTGTTTACCGATCATTATACTGGTCTGAATAAAGTCCGCTGCTTCACAATTCTATGTCATTTTTGGATCATTTAAAACATAGAACCTCGGGCAAAACTCCAAGCCAGTCCGGTAATGTTTTCAATGCGAACATGAATCTTTAACCAATAGTTCTGAATCCTGGGACATCCCCAGAGAAGGTGAAGAAGAGTCCCTTCCGACCTGCAGCACTTCCAGCAGTCTGCATTATCCCTCAGCTTCAGTCTAAACAGCCGGTCGGAGTCCAGTAAAAACGATTAAGAATCCTAAACTGGATTAATCTAATTTTAATGTCTCTTGAAACCCTCTTAATGTTTTCACAAATCCGATCCCACTCCTTATGTGTGACATCAATGTTCAAATCTGCCGACCAAGCTAACATTGTTGCATAAGATATGGTAACTGTCTGTTGGAATGCCACTCCATAAAATATAGCAGCCTCATGCCCCACACCCATTATCTTCGTAGTCTGAAAGAGAAGGTTTGACTGCTGAGGTTCTATTCCTCTCCCTATGACAGTAACTAACAAGTGACGTATTTGTAAATATTTCCAGAAATTATTTCTGGGCAGATTGTATTCACCAGGCAATCTTTCAAATGACTTTATATTATCCCTATCATATATATCTGCTAGTGTAATAATTCCTTTTTTAACCCACTCTTTCCATAGAAGGGGATGTTTATTAATACGTAACTTTGGGTTATTCCAAATACAAGATTCGGAATTAAGATAGACCTTAATATTAAAGGCTTTTGAAAACCTCTCCCACACATTACAAAGGTTGGATATGATAGGGTGAGATTTTAATCCAGAAGGTATATTGCTAAACAAAGCGTTTATAGGGGTAAGTGGGAGAAACAGGCTCTGTTCAATCTCAAACCAGGGAGGATATGTCTCAGACAGACGGCATAATGATACAGGACTAGCTTGGGGAGGCCCATGCCACCCTTATTAACTGGCACCTGAAGCCTTTCTAATTTTATCCTAGCACGTTTACCATTCCATAAGAACTTTTTGCAAATTTGGTCAACCCTTTTAAAGTACTTTTGGGGTATTGCAATAGGAAGACATTGAAGCAAATAATTCAACCTCGGGAGACAGTTCATCTTCAGGACGTTGACCTTTCCCCATAATGACAAGAATAGTCGTGACCATCTCTCTGTATCTAATGAGATTTTCTTAAACAGTGGGTCCAAATTCTTTTCGATTAATTTATCAATTTGGTGAGGGAAGAGAATGCCAAGATATTTTATACCTTCAGTAGGCCACTGATACAACCCCGCCTGAAATAAAGTTTTTGGGCAATATAAAGTCAATGGAAGGGCCTCCAGGGATTAAAGTTCTCTGTCGCTACGACGGATTTCCGTTAATTGCAGCGAGTCTATGACGGATTTCCGTCAATTGCAGGGTTCCCGTCTGTCCTTATGTCTTGAATTAACTTTTCATAATTTTAAGGCCGTAAATAGGCTTTCATTTCTCAAAGTGTGATACTTCTTAATTTTAGAATATGTCTTAAATGAAGGAAAGACGAGGTGTATTAACTCTGCTAAGGGGGATGTGATAAAGCCTCGGAGTGGAGCGAAAGCACGTTCCTCTCTCCACTCTAAGCATTCTGTAATCATTCCGCTCATGGTCCACTCCGGGTTTTACATTCCCGCTCACGGAAAAACTGCTCCGTGTTCACTCAATTAATCTTAGTTTTGGAGAAGTGCATGTCCGGCTAGCTCGTTTGCTGCGGTCCGAGCCCGAGCGCGTTTGTGCCCGGCGCCCCCCGCAGCGTTGGTCTGGTTTCACATTCAACTTGATTTCAAACTGGAGCGTTTGCGTCCATATTACGTCATCGCAAACGTGCACGGCACATGATAGAAAACAGACGCGGGTCAATATTGGCTGTTTCTCAATACCAATACGCAAACTTCGGACTTGCTTCCTTGGTAGTTCGGACTTGCCAAGTTCGACTCCGGAGAATGAACTTCTGAGGGCGAGAGGACGCGAGTCCGGTTATTCCATAGACAGTAGGGTTATTCTGCTAATGCAACAGTGCGTTCTTGATCGCGTCTCTCAGCTCGCGTTGGCTACTTGGCTATTTCGTTTTGTGGTTGCCTAAAATATACAAATGTTATAAAACACCACTCTGCCTCTTTTCATTTATAAATGAACATATTATCATAAACATATTAATGGCCACACAAATGTGGTTCAGGCAACATTGATTATCTTCACTGCATATATTTATAACAACACGAAATATAAAACATAACCCTGCTTTATGTTTTCATTTTAAAAATATGAAACATTGATCATTAAAACTGACATTTTACAAACAGACATTTAACAAACAGACAGGGTTGTATCGTTTTATTGTATTATGCATGTACACATATGCGAGAATGCATAGTAAATATATCTATAAAGAATATTTTATATATTTTAGAATGTATAAAATTACACAACCCTGTCTCTTTTTGTTAAATGTCAGTTTTAATGATCAATAATATCCCGTTCAAAAGTATAAGTAGCCTAATCCGGTTGTTTAAGTCGTGACGTAAGCGCTCCTGTTTCCGGGTCCAAAGGCCGGGTCCTCTCTACCTACCTACCGCTTTCGCCGGAGTTTTAACGTGTTCCCGTGTAGTTTAAATAGATCGGAGTTAAAAAAAACAAGTGACATTTAACTGTCATCTACTGCTTTCCCTGTGACGAGAAAGATTAGAGAAAATGGCGGCAGTTGATAAGGTAAGTTACAAATCTTAAACGAATGAAGAAACTTTGGCGCCAGTGGGTGCTATCCCTTAATCCCTAGTAACACCCACTGGCACTGAAGCGAAAAAAGCCCTTTAAGAAAAGGTTTTATGTAGTCTAGGATCTGAAAGACGAGCGGAGCGCTTGGGCCCGGAAGAGGCTAAACGTCACGCGTGACGTCAGACTAAACAACCGAATAGGTAGGCTATAATAACACTATACAATGAGAAATAAAGCAAACAATTCAGTCAAACATAAGTCAGCTCTCTAATAGGCTACAAAGTTAAATAGCCTAAATATATAAAGTAGGGCTGTCAAAATAACGCGTTAATTTCGATTAATTAATCTGAGAAATAAATAAAGAAGGGAGACAAGAACGCGCTGCCTGTATCATCGGAACATTTACTTATAAAAAACGGCTTGATGGAAGTATTGATAAAAAGTCGTCTGCAATGTCTGCCGCAAGGAATTTGCATTTCACTGGAGTCCGTCAAATCTAAAGTACATCAATGCAAAGCATCCAGGTCCAGGAGTTAATGTTGATCCAGAGGTACGAGCTAGCGCGTCCCGCCAACTCCAACGTCATCTTCAAACTTAAACCACACTCGAGCAAGTACACTGAAGCGCTAATTTAGCAAATCTGCGTGTGCGTGAGTGAGTGAGTGTGTGTGTGTGTGTGTGTGTGTGTGTGTGTGTGTGTGTCTGAGAGAAAGCGTGTGTGAGACGAGTGCGCGAGTGAGTGAGTGTGTGTGTGTGTGTGTGTGTGTGTGTGGTAACAGTGACTGGCTGAAGGAGAAGTAGAAGTGAGGCAGATGTGTCTACAAATTTAAAATTGTTGCTTTGTTGATTTTTTGTGTGAAATGTGGTAAAAGGGGCAGATTTATGTTCAATTGCACAAAATAGCCCTGGAATTGATATTGCACTATGTTAAACTATGGTCTCTTGCCTGAGCTTTTTCATGGCACATACAAGATAAATAGTGTTGACATTGAGGGCAGTGTTCATTTATTCATTGTGTCCCCTAGGTTATAACTGTGGCCTGAGTTGTACAGTGAAAAAAATGAAAAAATTTTGAATTTATTTCCCATATTATTAGGTCATATTGTTGATTGTTATGGCCATTATTTGAACAGTGAAAATAATAATAAAAAGGTTTTTGAACTTTAAATGTCACTAATGCTGATTATTCATTGATTCGTTTGAATTGAAATATGTAAAATACTTTCTCTGCAAAAATTATGTATGCGATTAATTTAGATTAATTAATCACAGAGTATGTAATTAATTAGATTAAAATTTTTAATCGATTGACAGCCCTAATATAAAGTTATGAAACTTCACTTTGCCCTTAGCCAAAACGATTTGCCATGGAACAAACTATAGATTAATATAGTTTAGCATTGTTTGGTCCTATAATATAAATAAAAACATGCACTGAAAAGTTATGTAGATGGTTGATTATTTGTCAAGATAAGTAATTGTTTTTCATAGATTAAAATAGCTTTTAAAATACGCAAACTGGCAATATTAAATCGGTTTAAAACATCTCCCCTTAAAACGCTATGGTCTCGACTATTTAAATAAAGTTACAGGAATATGACTTGGCCTGAAAAAAATTTTAGTCAGAAGAATTTTTTTCACTTTAGTCCCTGGGCCTCTGACTTAGGCTATGTTTACACGGAAACGAGCTGAAGAGAAAACGCAAAAGTGGCGTTGCGTTGTCACTTTTTATTCTGCGTTTAGACGAGCGTTATGGAAGGGAAATCTGCGTGCATATGGTGACGCAAAAGTGTGTGAAATACGATGTAGTATGCACTCCAGGCGGCTAGGTGGCAATGTGAAGCACTGCAACACAACTAACCAATGTCTGAGAATATTTTGTACAACTGCAGAAAAGCCTCTTGTATGTTTATCAGAGCTGCTAGGGCAACTTGAAGGTCCGACATATGGAAATAATCCTGATTCAGATCCAATGCTTGACAACGGAGGAGGGGTGTTTGGTTTTCTTGGAGTAGAGGTAAATTGCTCCCTCTCATAGCTAGCACAAAATAATTCATATTTACCATAATAGCTAAACGAAAAAAAGCCACAACAAAGGAAACGTGAATTAAGCTAACAAGTGTGCTACTGTTACACGATTGAACTATTGAAATGTCTTACCTGTCCAACAGAAAAAAAGCCGTCTCTACGTCCGTTTTGAACCCCCTGTCGATGTTTATCCTTGTTTTCGCGTGGGCCAGTTGCAGTCTCTTTTTTTTCCTCTACCCACTCCGAAGTCTGAATTCTTTTGGGTTTTACTGGTGAATCTCCAGTTGTCACTGGTGATTGTCGTTTAAACCTTTCTGGATCCGCCATAGGTTTAATTATTTTAAGTGCTGTGAGAAAAGGCTAAAAAGTTCCACCTCCAACATCCTCACACGCAATATAGCCTACTAGCCGAGACTCCTCCTTTAGGTGTACAGATGTGACGTAATGACGCAGAGACATGCTCGAATTTCCCGCGGAAACCCACCAGTACCACTGGAATTAAAATCATTATTACAAGCTAAACGTTTTGAATCGAGCAAAGGCAAGCAGATATTTTTGAACAATGGCTGGTTAATTTTTCTTTAATTATTATGATTTTGGATCATTTTAAACCCAAAAGTTACGGACAACAGCTTTAAATATAGCTTACTAAGTAAAACTATTGCCGGATTGAATTAAAAGAAAATGGAGGTGAAATATGGAGATGGGCGTGGATTGATGGTAAATGGCTTGAGTGGTTGATTAATCTTTGGAAGCTGGGTGTACTGGCTGATTCAAACTGTGCTACCAATTTTGGTGGTAGGATTGTCAATATTGTTATGTTTACCATGCATTATAAAGTGTTTCCAGCTCAGTACAGAGACTGGTTAAAGCTGGGATGTCTGTTCAATAGGTAAAAATTGCAGTCTATCCAGAGGATGATGAATACAAATATGATACAAGTAGCGAGAGCTACTGTGAAATGTGTTAAAATTAAGTGTTTTCTTTTTCTTTCTGAAAACGTTGGATATGTAAAGAGGGAGTATAAGCAGCGGTCATCCATGTTATTTAAGAATAGTATAGGCCGCCCAGCTCTTCCTGTCAGTTGTCACACTCACTCTACAGTGTAACTTCTGTGTGTTGACTGGGCCTTCTTGCAAGAATAAATACTTTGAAAAGACTCTTTGATTCAGAGTTGTCTCTTACACAGTGATGATGTTTAATACGAATTTTTGCTACAACAGTTTCAAAAAGCAGTGGATAGTCTGTTGGCATGTGAGGCTTACACATGCATTCAAGATTTTCTTTAAATCAGTCCAATTGAAATTTTTACTAATGCAGACTCTTGCTTATCTTTGAGCACACATTTTCATCTACTTTAAATGTTGTATGTCCTAGAAGAGTCTTGCATTGTGGTCATGCTGTGTGCCTTCTGGGTTTTGAAGTTCAGAGTAAATAGGGTCTTAAGAACCCTTTCTGAGGAGGCCTTGTGTGTTAAAGGCCTTCTGCATGAGGTCACGCTGTCGTTGAGTGGGCATTGGGTGGGGACAGGCCATACTGCCTAAATGGTGACTAACTGGTTTCGGAGGAAAAGGTTCTTGAAGCTGGTATCTTCCTTCGTCACAGGTTTGTTGCAAGCTCCGAGTTAGCTCGTCTGAGTCTGTGGTAGTAGCACAGGGACTTTCAGGTCTGCCCTGCTTGGTGACTTTCAGGTCTGCTTTGGCCCAGTCTGCATTCAGACAGCCAAAGTCAGAACGCGGCACCACTCTCGGCTTGATGTGATCCAGAGCAAATAGAGTCTATCTTGATGTGTCACACCGGTTAAAGACGGTCTTGTAGGTTGGCAGGTAATTCTGGGTCTCCTGCAAGCTCTGGTGTGAATGCAGGGATGTTTCTGACCATTCGCTTGAGATTGTTAAATGTTAAGCAGAGGCCTTTGGCTACTCCCCCCTTTGTGCAGGGCTGGAGAAGTTTACGCTGCTGATGTGAAGTTCAGCAGGGTACATCTTTCTTGTTCCATTTGCAGTTGATTGGATTGTTTCAGTTTTCTATGGACCACGTTGAGTTTGTCTATAATGTTGCAGCATTGCTGAGTCAGTGTTCGGACTAAAGCACGCAGATGGCTTTAGTGTCTCTCTCTTTATGTTCAACCAGTTCTTTAAGTGAAACACTTGTTGGCAGGTGCTCAGCAGCTGTCAGAGCCGCCTGAAGACTGATGATCTCCTTCAGTTGCTTCACTCTGTCAGGGTCTTTGCATCTGTCCTGTGCCTTGTCACGATGAGCAGGGTTCGTTCTCTGTGGAACTCTGTGGCTGTCAGCGTTAGTTCATTTACCTCCTGTTAGAGGGCTGTGGGAGCATGGCCAAGGAGAGGATGATGCTGGTCCGCTCTTGGTGGCTCAGGCTGGGTGTCAGACATCCACTTTCGTTGTCATCTAACTGTTCCTTTCTCTGCAGTGGCAGGTCATTGCCTTCTTCAGGCTGAAGGATGTCCATGACACTGCTCTGCCAGTTCTCCAGGTGGTCCTGGTGGGTGGCAGGGCTGATGTCTGAGGCCTACTGGCACACTTGTGGGAACACGAGAGAGAAATGGCAAATGAAAATGCAAGTTCCTACAGAGGTGGTAAGCTATCTGTGTGGGAGAACGACTATGTAAGGTGTGAATAGCTGATGTGGAGCAGCTAAGATTTAGTGTTGGTGAGCACGCACAACAAAAAGGCTTTAAGCAGCGTCGACTGATGACTGGGCTTTTACATGTCATCAAACTACATTTACATTTAGTCATTTAGCAGACGCTTTTATACAAAGCGACTTACAACTGAGGACTAAAGCAAGCGAGTCATCGGGAAGACGCAAAGAACAACACAAGAAGCTGACTTTTAAATGCTGACAGGGATTCTGCATTCCGGATGAGGGTGGGAAGATCATTCCACCAGCATGGAACCATGAATGAGAATGTTTTGGAGAGTGATTTTATGCCTCGCTGCGAGGCTACCGCGAGCCGCCGCTCCTTGACCGATCGTAGGTTTCTGGTCGGGGTGTAAACTCGTAGGAGTGAGTGGAAGTAGGACGGAGCTGAGTCAGTGGTAGATAGGGTGAAGTTCTCATCTGGGTAACAGCGATTTCTTAATAGTCCAGCCCACAGCTGCACGGCAGAGACTCCAAAAAATAAATAAATGATGAGGAAAACTGGAATCATAGCTTTAAGTTTTTTAAGGGTCTTCAGCAGATCTTCCACCAGGCTCTTCATACGGTTTACTTTATTGATGAGTCTGAGTGGTCTAAGTAGGGATGCACCGATACCACTTTTTTGGAAAACGAGTACGAGTACTTGCATTTCAGTACTCGCCGATACCGATACCGAGTACTTAATAAAAAAAACATGATTTAAGTTTACAGGTAACAGCTTTAGTCATATAATTTAACAAAAAAAACAAGGGACTAGTTTGGAATTAAGAACATTTATTTAAAATGAAAAGCATGTTGCATGCAACATATTACAGAATAAATAATTATAAAAAAACAAATTAAACAGTGACAGTGCAACTCAAGTATTTTTTTTAGTTTGTTGTAAACTTTGCCGCTTTGGACAACACAAGGGGCATTAATAAACATCTTTGCTATTTAGTGCACAATATTTTAATAAACTAACAACATCCACCAACATAGAACTGTGGCAGTCAGTGCAACTGAGGTAGGTATTAACATCAAGTCTAATGGTGTGTTCACACCGAACGCGAATAGAGCGTCACATACGCGTCTATCGCGTCTAGTTAGACGCTTGAACATTCGCTCGAGTTCAAATTTTTCAACTTGCACGGAAGACATTCGCGGCAAACGCGTCGCCCAATTCGCGTCATTCGCAACGCCTGGCGCGAATGATGCGTCTATTCGCGTCTTTGCATTGACTTTGTATGTAATCTACTCACGCAAATAATTACATTCACGTTCGGTGTGAACACACCATAAGACGACTCACTTAATGGACCCTATTTAAATGCTCTACCCTTTGAGCCTCCTCTGGAGCACAATCGCTGAGCACAATTTGCAGTCTGCCTTTGTTTTGTTGTCTTCATTCACTTTGAAATAGTTCCACACGGCTGACATGTCTCTCGCCTCGCCTTTCTCCCGCTCTGAGCTGCAGCCGGGGCCTGGGGGCGGGCACTCTTGGCGCCTGTGATTAACCCCTTACACGCCGCTCAAACATAAACATTTCTCAGAACGTGGTATCGGTCCCCGGTATCGGGGGACTTTTAACGAGTATGAGTACTTTAGAAAATGTGGTATCGAGGCCGATACCAGATACCGGTATCGGTGCATCCCTAGGTCTAAGAAAATGCAACATTCTTATGATAGGGAATTTGATGTTCAGGAGATCAAGGAAGAAAACTATCAGCCAAAATATGAAGATAAAAACTTCCAATCGATTCTACAGGCAGTCAAAATAGAAGATCCCTTTGGCTGCCATCGAAAAAACAATTTCCCAAAAAAATAAAATGAGCAGAAATGCATCCAATGCCTGTAGAATCTTGTAGGACGGAGCTGAGTCAGTGGTAGATAGGGTGAAGTTCTCATCTGGGTAACAGCGATTTCTTAATAGTCTAGCCCACAGCTGCACGGCAGAGACTCCAAAAAATAAATAAATGATGAGGAAAACTGGAATCATAGCTTTAAGTTTTTTAAGGGTCTTCAGCAGATCTTCCACCAGGCTCTTCATACGGTTTACTTTATTGATGAGTCTGAGTGGTCTAAGAAAATGCAACATTCTTATGACAGGGAATTTGATGTTCAGGAGATCAAGGAAGAAAACTATCAGCCAAGATATGAAGATAAAAAATTCCAATCGATTCCACAGGCAGTCAAAATAGAAGATCCCTTTGGCTGCCATCGAAAAAAACAATTTCCAAAAAAAAAAAAAATGAGAAGAAATGCATCCAATGCCTGTAGAATCTTGCAGTCCATCTCCAAACAGGGCTGGTTCATCACCAAAGAGATGCAGTTTGCCAAGATCAATATAAACCAGGTGCGCTATTACTCTATTACTCACAATACTGATGGTTCTTTTCACTTGTACAACGAGAGTAACAAATAGAGCAAAACTAAAATAAAACAATAAGATAAAATCAGAAAGAAAAAGAAAAAAGGGGTGTTTTACCTATTTAAGTTTAGCTAGGAGACATAGGTAAACAGGTGTCCATTATGGGTTATGCTGTTATTAGACTAAGCTAGCAGGCACACATCAAACATATAAAGGTCAAAAGAAGAATAAACACTGGTAAGTGTTTCCAGTTCTGTCTGGGCCTACTGTGTGTTTACGTCAACCGTACTTCATGTACTTAGCTTGGTGCTAAGGAGTGAGGAGGGTTAGGGCACAGACAAGAGTTAGGATTCTAATAACCTGTGTAGCTCATTAAGAAAACCACAGTCACTAGAACTACTGTAATCCTATAGAGAGAGTGAAGATGTTGGTAGTAAATATTGTGGTGCGATCTGGTATTTACCTCATTGCCTGAATAGCCCCTATTAAGGTGGCCTTTTGCTGTAAGGTCAAGTTTACTACACTTGGCTAGTTTGCTATACCAATTAAATCTAAAGGACGTCCCTTAACACCATATACAACAATAACAATCATTGACTCAAAGGATCGTTCATGCTTACCATCCGGTGAAAGCTTCCTGGATTCCCCTTTGACCTGGTCAGTGAAGATGTACAAATGCCTATCTTATTGCTATTGAACTTACTTTGTACAGCTGAAGTAAGACGAAAAATACTTGTCTTTTAAAAATAAAAATGTATTTAGACAAAAAGGAAATATAATTGGTTACACAATAATCAAAACTTGTAGCAAAATAATAAAAGGTTACATATTATGATTCTTCAGCTAATCCCTTACCAGGGCGGTCCTGGAGAATAGATGTACAAAGAGTAACTTACTTCTAAGCCGTTTAATCAAGTAATTTGTTAGAAATAACTAGTTCTCATCTTGAGATCATCAGGGTATAAAATAACAGCAGGCGGCATTGAGCATGATTCTTTCTAGAGATACATACCAAAAAATGAACACACTTGAACACACTTTTACTGAGGTATATATACCCAAAAAACACATATATTGTTTCTGTTTCGGTTGCTTTGGGCTTCTTCCAGAGGAATTGGGGAAAACATAGTCTTGCGACACTTAACGTTTATTTAGAAATTTGCAAACCGGCATAAATGCAGATAGGCAGTTATTTTGTGTCCCTCTGGCAAGGTGTTTCCTTCACTTGTGCTTCTGTGCAGGAGGGCTTCTACGTGTGTGTGTGTAGCTGGTTTAAAAAAAATGTAAAATGTAATGAAGATTGTTAGTGAACTGCATCAAAACTTAATATTATTATTTTTTTGTGTGTTTTCATATTTGCGTGCTGAGTTGAAATCCGGTACAATGTATATAATTCTAGTGGGAACCATTAATGCAGAATATTGTTTCATATGAGGCACATATTGGTGACGCAAACGATACCTCGTGCGATGTGCGAACAGCGCCATCTTTAGAACCACATTTGCCGCTGACGGGGTCGGGTGTGTTCTCTCTCGCTCATCTGACCAGCGCTCTGTTTTCTCAGTGCTTTATGAGCAGACTGAAGGTGAGAGACGTGTATCCAAAATATTAATTGTGCTCTGTATTTCTGCAGAATAAAGATCCTGAGACCTCTTCCATCAGTGTTGTCTTCACTGAAACAAACACAACCAGAGTAAAACTGTTACATGTGCGTATATCTGAGTGTATTTGGAGGTACATTTAATTTCATATTCAAATATTCCTCTACAATATCTAAGATAAAGTAGAAGTAAAGGTAGAATGTCCTTATAGCTCTAGAAAACTAAAAGCAAAGGGAAATAAGCCAATTGATTTAATTAAATTTCAAATTTAATTAAAATCAATTTAGCTGAATAGGAAAATTCAGGCTAAAACAAAAGTAAATAAATGAGATGAAATAAGAGAGGAATAAAGTCAAGATAAAGCGTAAACATGGAATGTCCTCATAGCTCTGGTAGCTAAAATGAAAATTGAATAACCAAATTGATTTAATTAAATTCCAAATTCAACTAAATCCAACTTAACTGAATAGGTATATTCAGGCTCAACAGATGTAAATAAATTAAATAGATAGGGGTAGACTTGTGTCGAAAATAAAAGAAACACAAATAACAACCAAAGTATATGGGTTTCACATTGCAGTTGAACTGTTGCTAGACTAATGTATGAAATTGAAGGAAACATGTTGAAATATGAACTATAGACAGGCTGGATACCTTTCAATGTGGAATTTATATACGTGTACGACACAAGGATGTTTTTATGTTCGATAATAAAACACAGCATGATATAAAAGTAGGCTAGTATTAGGGGTGATTCAGAATTTTGCACATCGTACCTCATTTCCAAGTGAGCCTGTGTTATTTATCAGTGGAGACAGTTTTCAAACATTTTCCATCATCAGGGTTGTTGACTGGTCTAGTGACATGCCCCCACGGAAGAAAATTTTGAAAAATAACCCCTAAAATTAATACGTTTTATAGCACATTATAAATGCAACTTATTAGGCAAAGTTGCATTATATATATATTTTATATTTTTATAAGTTGCACAAAAATTTGTATAGCAAAGTAGGCTCAATCTATATACAAGACTTAACCACTCAGATATATAAAGGCTATCATGATCATTTTACCAAAAATGAACCATGTATTTGTTTAGTTCATAATGCGTTTTATTTTTAACTTAAACAAATACGTATTATACGGAACGGTTGGCAACCCATGAGGCACATTTGCATGAGGCACAAGGTCGCTCTCTCCCTCTCTGCCGTTTGGAGCTCGCGAGCTCTAGATTGCGGGAGATTTGAACTAATTTGCGGGCATCAGGGAGCCGCTATCAATATGCGGGAGACTCCATCGGCCCTCGCCGATGGCGGCTGCGACTTCTGCGATTCAATGCCTATGTTGACCCTGCGGGCTCGACTGTTGGCCGCTAAAAATGCTCCCAAGCCACCTCTGTTTGCGCCGCGGAAGAAGAAACGCCGCGCTCAGAGGCCGCCGGAGCCCCAGCAAGAAGCGTTCATTCCGCCGGAGCCTGTAGCCTCCCGCTCTCCTTCTCCGCCGCTTCCGGACGAACAGTTGCCGCCGAGTGGCCGCTCTGTTGCCTCGATGACGCCGCGGACATCAAGGACACATGTTCGCTTCTCGCTTCCGACAGTGAGGATTGGTCCGGTTCTCAGGTCTCCTCGAACCGTGAATCTTCCAGGACTCGCGCTGGCATTGAAGAAGAGCTAATGCGCCTCCTCACACAGGCCGTCGAGCGCCTCGGTCTCGAGTGGTCTCCTCCCCCCGAGCAGACCATCAACCGCATGGACGGCAGCTATTTCCGCCAGCGCTCGACTCCCGCTGCCAAACGGGCTGCGCCCTTCCTGCCCGAGCTGCACGCTGAGCTCTCAAAGTCCTGGAATGCCCCGCTCTCTGCCAGGTCTAGCTCTGATTCTTCCACCCCGCTCCGCGTTGTGGACGGAGCCGCAGAAAAAGGGCTACCTCACCATCCCTCCTGTTGAACACTTGGTCGCCGCACACTTATGCCCGCCCTCTGCTAGATGGCGCTCATCACCTGTGCTTCCCTCGAAAGCCTGCAGAGCGACTTCAAGTTTTCACGGCCGCGCATATTCAGCCGCCGGCCAGGCAGCGTCTGCACTCCACTCGATGTCCGTGCTGCAAATTCTGCAAGGCGATTTGCTGCGTGAGTGGGTTGAGAGCGGAAAGAACCCCCCTTCTGTCGCGGATTTGAGGAGCGCCACGGACCTTGCCCTTCGCGCCACAAAGTCTGCTGCTCTAGCCCTGGGGAAATGCATGGCCGCCATCTGTGTGTCTGAGAGACACCTATGGCTCACTCTCGCTGACATGGGAGATTCCGAGCGCGCCGCTTTTCTCAACGCCCCGCTCTCTCCAGCCGGCCTCTTCGGATCTGCCGTCACGGGTATCGTCGACCGCTTCTCCAAGTACAGAAAGCCTCGCAGGCCATGAACCTCTTTCTGCCTCGTCACGCTAGCTCCTCTGCAGGCCGCCCACGTGATCAGCCTCCTGCACGAGCCCCACCCCAGCGCACAGCTCAGCACAACCAGAGTGTTCAGCGACGCCAGGGCGGCCGCCCGCGTTCCCGCTCTGACAGCCGTCACAGGCCGCCGCCTCCTCGGGGCCTCGGCCTAGAATCGTGCTGAAACCTGAGCAACCAAAGTCTGCCTAGCACAGCTGAGAAGAAAAAGACGGAGCTCTCCCGCTGCGGCCGGACCGCCGTCAAAGATTTGCCCTCTGTTAGTCCCCGCCATGGCGGCTACTACAGCAGTGTTTTCTGCCATAACCAAGCCGGTCTCCCTTCCCGCTTGCATGAGCACAAACGCCGTTTTCACGGCGACCCAGAGAAATCTCAAAAAGAGCATAAAAGCCTCTTGTGTACGAAATGTGCCCACAACACTGTGTTCACTCATACACAAAAGCACTTCAGTTCCCCTGTCTCACACAGAGTCCACTCTCATAAAGCGGGCCGGTAACACTTTATAATAACTGCACACTATTAATCATTAGTTAAGCATTAGTAAACAGTTAATTCATCATTTATAAAGCATTAATATACATTAATAAGCAGTTTATAAATACAGCTATAAATGCTTTATTCTTGATTTAAAAGCATATATATATAATGTGTTTAATAATTGTACTTTCATACTTTATTCATGATCAATTTATAATTTCTAAATGATGTATTGCATTATTTATAAAACATATATTGAAGAGTTGTCAGTGGTTCATAAGATTACTTAGAAAGTGTAAGTAAATGATTAATAAACTATTTAAATGTACATTCATACATCTTATTATTCAGACTAGTTACTTAATGTGTTAATAAATGCTTTATTAACATGTATTTATACTGTAATTCAGGGTTAATTAGGGTAGTTATAAAGCATTTAGTAGTGGTCAGTTAACTATTTCTGTGAGCTCATCTAAAGTGAGGACTATTCATGCTTTATAAAGCATTTACAAAGGAGATTTGTGTTGTTTCACTGTGTTGTGTTTGTTTCATTTGTCTGTTTTGAAGATAAATGAGCCTTTAAATCTCCTTTATAAATGCTTTACAAGGCATGAATAGTCCTCACTTTAGATGAGCTCACAAAATAGTTAACTGACCACTACTAAATGCTTTATAACTACCTGAATTAACTCCATTTACTAACAGTTTCTAAGTGATCTTTCGAATCACTGACAACTCTTAAATAACTGGTTTGTAAATAATGCAATACTTCATTTAGAAATTATTAAATGATCATTAACAAAGTATGAAAATACAATTATTAAACACATTATAGATATGCTTGTAAATCAGGAAAAAAACATTTATAACTTTATTTATAAACTGCTTATTAATGTCTGTTAATGCTTTATAAATTATGAATTAACTGTTTACTCATGCTTAACTAATGATTAATAGCGTGCAGTTATTATAAAGTGTTACCAGCGGGCCAAGCCCGCTCGAGTCTCAGAGTACATAAGCACGCCCACAAGCCCGTGTGCGCGTCCCACCTCTGTTCACTCTGTTACAGGGCCCTTACACTCCTCTCCAGGTGTAAGTCCCGCTGTTATAAGCACTATCAGCGCGCTCACGCAGCCCGCGAAGTGCGGCAATGGGGACCATGTAGCCATTCACCCCCTAGCGTCACGCTTCAAAACGTGGGAAGCTATTCCGGGAATCTCCCAGTGGGTGTTAAACACAATAAAGCTAGGCTATCGCTTACAGTTTCGTCGCCGCCCTCCTCGCTTCCGAGCGCGGCTAGAAACTACTGTGAACCCAGAAGCAGTGCCACTGCTCCGTTCAGAGATAGCAAGTCTGTTGTGCAAGAGGGCTATAGAGAGGGTGCCTCTGGCTATGAGCGAGTCAGGGTTTTACGGCCGTTATTTTCTTGTCCCCAAGAAAGACGGCGGTCTCAGACCAATATTAGACCTCAGATCTCTGAACAAAGCTCTCATAAAGAGACCGTTCAAAATGCTCACTATCAGAAAACTCCTCGCGCATGTGCGCCAGGGGGACTGGTTCATATCACTAGATCTGAAAGATGCATACTTCCAGATCCAGATAAATCCCCTTCACAGGCCATTCTTACGTTTCGCCTTCGAAGGCCAGGTTTATCAATACACCGTCCTACCGTTCGACCTATCCCTGGCCCTGCGGAGTCAGGGGCTGCGAATACTGAACTACTTGGACGACTGGCTGATTTTGGCACAATCTCAGAGAGAGTTACTGTCTCATCGTACAGTTCTCCTCGACCATCTGAAAGCTTTGGGCCTCTCTGTCAACTGGACAAAGAGCGTACTACAACCCAGTCAGACTATCTCCTTCTTGGGTATAGAGCTGGACTCGGTCACGATGACGGCGCGTCTGTCGACGCAGCGCGCGCACCGTGTGCAGCGTCTCGCCGCATCTTTTCAGATGAACAGACTCACGCCTTTGAAAACTTTTCAGAGAGCGTTGGGTTGTATGGCCTCAGCCTCCGCGGTACTCCAGCTGGGGTTACTGCGCATGCGCCCGCTTCAGCTCTGGTTGAAGAGCCGTGTGTCTCACCGAGCGTGGACCACGGGCCACCAGCTGATAAAGGTAACGCAGACCTGTATCACAGCTCTGCAGCCATGGTCAGTGGCAGAATGGTTTCAGCGCGGTGTTTCCATGGGGACAGTTTCATGCCGAAAAGTCATCTCGACAGACGCCTCCAACACGGGTTGGGGAGCGGTCTGCGAGGGCTCACTGGCCTTCGGCCCCTGGTCAGCTCAAGAGAGCCTCCTACACAAAACTGTTTGGAAATGTTGGCGGTCGAGAACGTGCTCAGGCGTTTTCTCCCGTGCATTCAGGGCCACCACGTGCTGATCCGTTCGGACAATATGGCCGTGGTCTCCTATCTAAACCGTCAGGGCGGAGTCAGATCCAGGAATCTTTTCCAGCTGACAGAACGCATCCTAGTTTGGTCTCAGTGTCACCTGCTCTCGCTCAGAGCGACGCACGTGCCGGGACAGCTGAACGACGGTCCAGACAGCCTGTCCAGGAACCCCATTCCCCCCGGGGAATGGTCCCTGCATCCTCTTACAGTCCAGAAACTGTGGCGTCTATTCGGCAGAGCAGAGGTGGACCTCTTCGCCTCGGCGGAGAACACCCACTGCCCAATATTTTTCTCAAGGAGCGAGGACGCGCTAGCCCAAACCTGGCCCAGCCGCCCGCTTTATGCTTTCCCTCCGGTCTCTCTGCTACCACAGGTGCTTCAGAGAATCAGAGAAGCGCAGCACTCGGTGCTCCTCATAGCCCCGCACTGGGAGGGTCAGACTTGGTTTCCGGAGCTCACGCAGCTGTCACAGACAGCGCCGTGGCCCATTCCAGTCAGAGCAGATCTCCTCTCCCAAGCTCGCGGCTCGATCTGGCATCCCCACCCAGAGCGCTGGGCGCTACACGCGTGGGTGATCAACAACTACCCGTTGCTTTGCCAGAGGGAGTGTTAAACACGATCATACAGGCTAGAGCGGCTTCTACCAGAAGGCTCTATGCGTCAAAATGGTCTGTGTTCTCAAAGTGGTGCACCGAAAAGGGTCTGGACCCACGGTTATGCGAGGTTCCCTCCTTGCTAAATATTCTCCAAGAGATGCTGGACAAGGGCAGATCCCCGTCCACTCTTAAGGTATATGTGGCAGCTGTCGCGGCGTTTGCTGAACCCCGGCGCGGCCAGTCACTGGGCAAAGACGGGCTGGTAGTCCGCTTCCTCAGGGGAGCTAGAAGGATGAACCCCCCTCGCCCCCCTTCGGTGCCGATTTGGGACCTTTCCATAGTTCTTGATGCTATGAAAGCTCCCCCATTCGAACCGTTAAGCACCGTGGACCTAAAGTACCTGTCGCTTAAGACCGTTTTTGTACTCGCGCTCGCGTCAGTAAAACGGGTGGGAGACCTGCACACGCTGTCCACCAGCGTGTCCTGTCTTGAGTTTGGACCTAATGACTCCTTAGTCGTTCTCAAACCTAGGCATGGCTATGTCCCCAAAGCGATTGGCACCCCGTTCAGGGCACAAGTTATATCCCTATCGGCTCCGCCTGCATCCGATAGCGAATCTGATTATAATCTCCCAATGTCCGGTCAGGGCCCTGAGATTATATGTTACTCGCACTGCTCCGGTCAGACGATCCGAGCAGCTTTTTGTTTCGTTCGGCGGGCGCACCAAAGGGTTGGCCGCCTCGAAACAGTCCCTATCCAGATGGATTGTTGATGCCATTGCAGCAGCATACGCATCAAAAGACCTGCCATGCCCTCTGGGCATCAGGGCTCATTCCACTAGAGGCATGGCCTCATCATGGGCATGGTCCAGCGGAATTTCCATTCACGACATTTGCGTGGCAGCGGGATGGGCTTCCCCCTCCACCTTTGTCAGATTTTACAATCTGGAAGTACCCGCCTTGCAGGCTAAACTACTAGCAGTCTAGTATGTTTCAGCTCTTCTGGTTGAGCTGCACTATAGGGGGTTAATTACACAGACCGAGTTCGCTCTGTCCCTCTCTATAATGTGCTTATGTACTACACAATCACCGGCCCGCTCCGCTGGCCTTTTGTCACAGGTACATATATTCATTCCCACTTACAGAGTTTCCCGGGGTGCCCCGCGGGACTAATAGTGGATGCTTAGCACGCACGGCGTTGACCAGGGGTTCCCGTAGCATAAGCTAGCTTACGCAATACGAGAGAACCTCTCGTAAGAGAATGAATCGGTTACCTAACGTAACCTCGGTTCTCTCTAGATGAGGGAACGAGTATTGCGTTCCTGGCCGTGCTTGTGCTACTGGCGATTTTCGCTTCAGTATTTGAAAAAACCAGATTATTCAGCCTATTTCGGGATATTTATAGTCTCGTCCACACCCGTTTCGGCGGGCGGTGACGTAATGAGAGCGAGTCAGACTCTCATTGGTCGCGGGTTCACTCGCGCTCCCTCATAGGCTCAAGCAGTTCTCCGTGAGCGAACCAATGAGCGGCTAGCTAGCCCTCTCATGGTCTGCTGCAGCTGAACTGCGTTGACAATGGATACAAAATTATAGGATATTTTTTTGGCTTCAATTTCTCAGAAAGATGGAATCTTTCCCGTAGCGTAAGCTAGCTTACGCAATACTCGTTCCCTCATCTAGAGAGAACCGAGGTTACGTTAGGTAACCGATTCGTTTTACCCACTCCACAGTACACCAAAAGCAAATAAATTATAACGGCAGACTATCGATGTAAATGTCTATTGAGAGAATAAAGTTAGAAATCAAGTGCATCTCAATGATCGCATTACATTTTCAGGAACTAGTTTCTCAGCAGCGGCGAAATTTTACTTAAGTAACGTTAGTACTGCGGCGAAAAGTAAACGCAGAACAGAAGCGCACCACAGTCGGGACGTCTAGCTTGCTAGTAGTAGCCTTGAACAACGATATTGAAACATTCGATTGTAAACAAAGGAATTGGCAACATGGTGATATACTCTGCTTCAAGATAGATACTATCTATGCTCAAGATAGTATCTCATGGCCTCAAGATAAGTGTATATAAAAGAAGAATGCACAATGGAGCAGCTTTTCTCCCCAAAGCAGAGAGTGCACGCAAAAGCTGCCACCCGCTAAGGCACTTCTTGGTAGGCTAATAGCTATGGATAGAGAGCATTTGATAAAGTTGTATTTTAATTTAGGGATGCGTTACCAGGATATACTGAACACACTTGCTTTGCAAGGGATTTATGTCAGTAAAAGGCAGTTAAAGAGGACATTGAAAGTTTATGGATTACATCGTCGGCAATATGATAATTTAGAGGATGCTGTCGACTTTATATGTAGTCAACTGGAAGGCTTGAAACACTTCAATAATTAATGAACCAGTCTGCACACTCCACTATAGGCTAACTTAAAATCAGAATCAGAAATACTTTATTGATCTTTATTGATAACCCGGGGACAATTCTTGTGTCACAGTTGATGTGCACATCAAGACATTTAAAGGAATATAAATAATAATAGAAGTTGGTGAATAAACAAGTATATACATGTAAAAAGTATAAATATAGGCTATAAAATATGAAGAATTATAAAGGACTATGGATATACAGCCTACAATATCTATCTCTAGCTAGTCCAAGACCAAATAAAAGGTCCATTCCGTCCTTGGGCCGTAGGCAACCGGACGTGGGTTGGCGGACGAGCGCGCCAGCCCCCCGAAACTTTTGCACTCAGGTCTAAGTCTCATGGCCCTCTATCAGAATCCAGAGTTTCGAGAAGATTGGAGAAACTCAAAATCTCGACACGTACCCCTGTAGTTTTTTTCGGTGCAAGAAAATAAGTTTGTCCAATCTTCTCGAAACTCTGGATTCTGATAGAGGGCCATGAGACTTAGACCTGAGTGCAAAAATTGAGTCTCTAGAGACTTCCAGAGCTGGGATATTGAGATCCCACGTAGCATTTATCCCATTATAAAAATAGTGGGTTCGTGGACGGTGGAATTCTGGGACGGCGCTTGGTGCTACGGACCCCGGGGGGCCTCCTGAGTGCAGTAAAATAGTTTTCATCACAATAGGAACTTTAGTTAAAATGTCTATCAAATATACTACCCGAAACCCCATTCAATAGATTGCAGGCGGGATCGTGTCCAATTGCAGCATGTTAAATGGCCAGTGAGCATACATACTCTGTGAAATTTGAACGGCTATAACTCTGCGACCAAGCCGCCCAGATGCACCAAACTCGGGTCAAAGTAGGGTCCCTAGGGGCCCTCTCCATTCCTAGCCCGAGGTTCCTGTCCAGCTTTGACCGGGTTTTTCTCGGAAACTAAACCGAGTTGGAGCTCCAAACTCGGTGTGTGGGGAGGTACCAATGAGACCTCCAATACCCCAGAGTATGGAGCCCCAAGTCGGCTTGGTTCTGGACTTATTCACGGTCAAAGATCACTAAGCATGTGTCCACGATCCCACTATATTTGAAAAGTACTAACCCCTGCCTTAATGCAATAAGCTGCAATTGGACAGAATCCCGGCTGCAATCTATTGAATAGGGATTTTGGTGTGTGTATTTGATGGACATTTTAATTAAAGTTCCAGTCTTGATGAAAACCATTTTACTGCACTCAGTGGGGCCCCCTGAGTCCGTGGCACCAAGCGCCATCCCATAATTCCACTGTCCACGAACACACTATTTGTCCAATAACACACTATTTTTTAAATGTACTAACCCCGGCCTTCATGCAATAAGCTGCAAATGGACAGAATCCCGCCAGCAATCTATTGAATGGTGATTCAGACAGTTTATTTGATGGACATTTTAATTAAAGTTCCTGTCATGATGAAAACCATTTATCTGCACTCAGCGGGGGCCCCTGAGTCCGTGGCTCCAAGCGCCATCCCATAATTCCACTGTCCACAAACCCACTATGTTTTGCAATGGAATAAATGGTATGTGGGTCTATCTCACGAACCCACTATTTGTCCAATAACGCTCTATATTTGAAAAGTACTAACCCCGGCCTTCATGCAATTGACCCCTGAACGAGGTCCAATTAGCATAAAAAAAGACAAGACAAGTGAAACTTTTAAAAGATTTATTGATTGAAGAACAAAAACAAAAAAACAAAAAAAAACTACTCCTCCTACTGGGCATAGGGCTATGCCCTCTGGTTGGGTCGGCCTCTCCTGCAAAAAAAAAGAGAAAGACAAAGAGTCAGTAAACCCCACACCCACTCAAACTTAAACAGACCCACCAAAAGATGTACTTACAGAGTGTAACGCGTTTTCTTCTGCAGGTTCCTCTGCGTTGACTGGCTCCTGCTGTGGGCCTCCAAGGCTCTGAGGACCCGCACCTCCCGTGGGCCCCTGTTTGGCGGAGGAGGTGGCTGTCCCCGCCTCTCCGTGGACCTCCTCAGGGCGGTGTAGCGCCGCCTCATTGCCCTGAGGGCCCTTTTGAGGTCAGCCACCTCCCTGGTCAGCTCCGCAATGACGAAGTTGGAGTTCCCTTCCACCACCTGGTCCTCCTCGCCCCTATCAGCTACCCGAAACTCCTCGTCCGAGTTTACAAAGTCCTCCCTATTGTAATTGTAGATGATTATTGTGTCCTCCATTATTGCAAATTGTGATAAAGGTTGACCTGTGTGGGGCTCTTTTATACTCTTTTTGAGGCCACTTTCAACTCAAGGACATGCCAAAGTGGACTGGGAGTGGTCGTCCAATCAGCAGGCAGTCTCTTTGAGGCCACTTTCAACTCAAGGACATGCTAAAGTGGACTGGGAGTGGTCGTCCAATCAGCAGGCAGTCTCTTTGAGGCCACTTTCAACTCAAGGACATGCCAAAGTGGACTGGCGTTTTTTCAGGCTAATGAATCATTTAAGGCTGTAATGTACATCAATGTGTGGATTTGAATTAAATACAATGATCAAAACTAGTGTGATGTGTTCAATAGAGTGTGCTTAGTACAGTAGAGGTGAAAACTCCAATCACCATTCACATTTTTCAGTCACCATCCACAATCAATGGAGGGAAAAGGTCGTTTTTTTTTCAGGAGCCGCTTGCTCCACGTTCCCCTTACTCTAATAGATTACAGTGGCGGATGAGGCCTTTCCAAAGAGCCCACCCATGATGCCCAACTCGCCCGGGTCCCCTACCCAGACAGCAAACTGACTCCGAAATGCATCCGCCGCGGAGGTACAATGAACTCCGGAACGGATCAAGAAAGCGGATCCGAAACTGTGTCCACTTGCACATCGTATCCGTATTCTGTCCATTATCCGTACATAAATGGGTACATCCGCCCCAGCTTCGCTTTGGATCCGCGAATGAGCTGCATATCCGCTCCGGGTCCAAAACGGACCCGGACATATGAGCATCGTATCCAGCCCGGTCCGTTTTGGACCCGTTCATAAAATTCCGTCTGCAATGCCACTTTTTCCCCACACTGCCTGATAACATTCAGTGTGCGAACATGATTGCACTGCGCCTTGTTAAAGATGTCAGGAGTCTGTGATACATTAGGCTACAATATTACATTTGGCTGACACATTTTTTACCAAAGCGACTGCCTACACAGCTTGCCTTTTAAGGCAATTCTCTCAACAATTATATTTAAAAAATAAGTTAGAGTACAATAAGAATAAGTGCATCAGTGAGTGCTGTTTTTAAACAGTCGAGTGTCAGTTCTAAGTGCTAAAGCAAGACTAGTTAAGTAGTGCTACGAGAGGAGATGTTGATGATTATAAATAGGCTACAGGCCAATGGAATTTGTAAAGGGCATGGTCTCTGAATTGGAAAACAATGTGTAGCCTGTGAAAGACTATTTAAATTAAAACTGAAACAATTTGAAAGAAATAAAACATTTTATTTAAGAAAAGAACACATAAACATAGCCTAATCATCTGCCTCAGCATGGTTAGACCGGTTGGTCAGGCGCCTCCTCGCCACACCACGGTCTGCAGCCAAGTTAAACCATCTTATGGCATGATGTTAAATGTCTGGGACACAAACCATTTGCACGTACAGCACCTGTAAGCACAAAATTAGGTTTTACATTTAAGCTAATAAATGGGTTCTCTTTCCTGATTGGCTGAAATTTGTTACAGGTTTGTTACCTTCTAACAAAAAAACTTTTCTTTTGACCAAACAATATCAATTACCCTATGGTACAAAGACCATGTTATAGGGGTAAATAAAATCATGGCACTCAGCATCTGATGCAGATCTGGGTAATGCTATAGCCATTATAAAACAAACAAACATCATGTGATACATTTACACAATTAGAGCTAAGTTAGTTAATGTTAGCCATTGTAAAACAGTCAAATATGCGATAACGTTACACATTTGGATAGATAAACAGAAAAACAGACATTCTGTAGTTGATAACTGGTAGGGAATAAGTGTGAGTGTTTGTAAATTATAAATTAAAGCAATTTCAATTATCAACAAACTTTCAGTAGAGCTGTTATAAAATATAAATCAAATATCTATAAACAAAATGCACAAATAATAATGAATAAAATAAATAATATACAAACTTTCAAGGACCTTTGGGTAGCGGGGAAAAGCAAAGAAATAAATTTCCAAAAGAACAGTCCGTTATCCTGGTTAGGAGTCCATCTTGGTTCTTCACTGATTTAAACGATAACCACACTTTTGCGCTTCACCTGGGGCCTCAATCATAAAACTGTGCGTAGGATCCTTACTAAAAGTGTAAGTCTGTCTGAAAGCCAAAAAAGGCTTAGTTAAACAAATATTCAGACTTATAAAACCGCGCGTAAGCCCGAACCTGCGCAGAATTCACTTTATAAATCCCAGTCAGCGGGCAAAGCTCCCAACAAAGCCCTTTGAAGCTGCACTGAAACTCTCATTTGGACCTTGAACCGTTTGGTTCCCATTGAAGTCCATTATATGGAGAAAAATCCTGGAATGTTTTCATCAAAAACCTTAATTTCTTTTCGACTGAAAAAAGAAAGACATGGACATCTTGGATGACATGGGGGTGAGTAAATTATCAGCAAAAGTTTTTTTTAAAGTGAACTACTCCTTTAAAACATTAAAACACACCATGCCAGAGAAAAAGTGTTTGTTTTTATAAATCACAATTTATGCGTCGGAAGTGGCGTACACCTCTTTCAAGGCCTGTTTTGTGCCTATGCAATGGTTATAAATGAGGCCCCTGGTGTCTTAGCTCGCAGATTCTACTGTTGATGGATTTTCTGACATCAGCTTCCTTGGCCATCGAAAACTGGTTTACAACAGCATCTGTGGAACAGAACAATGATTACTCCCTCACTCCTGCTGCTGCCCCTCTGGTGCGCGAAAAATCTCGACCCGAAGAGAATCTCGAAGAGAATCTCGAAGAGAAAGCGTCTTTGAGTCTCTTGAAAAGCGCTATATAAATCTGAGGTATTATTATTTATTTATTTTATTCTTCAAACATTCTCTGAAAATGCATGCGGCCAACATATCTGACCACATAGGTGGGCAGCGATTTGCTTTTCTAGATTTAGAAAGCGTATTAAAAACCACCTTCAGGTCTAAATGGATTAATACCATTTGATATAGAGAAATATTTGATGATATAATACTCAATACCGGTACTTGCCTTTAACTACCATGCTCCGCAGTTTGGTGTTTTCTTTCTGTAAGGCCTTTACCTGGCTCTGCAGGTCTCTGGTTAGGTCGTTGTTTTACTGGATTGACGAATCTGCTCTGGACTGACTGTTCTCTGACAGCAGTTCCTCCTCCGCCTGTCTTTGTGCAGCAACCTTGGCCTTTTTGTATAGGGCAAAGATGTTCATTTTTAATATTTAATCATGGATAAATAATCCAAAATACAAACAATTCCTAATGTGATATCAATCTTAACTGTTTAATTACCGGTACCTGTTTTTGATTTCCAGAGCCAGAGGCTTTGTTACCAGTACTGGTATCTTCATCACTAAAGTCCAGGCATTTTGCTCTTCTCACCCTCTTGCCCGGCATGTTATCTGGATAGAGTTCCCGCTCAGCAGCTCTGAGTCTAGCCTCTTTTTCTACATTCATGTAGAAGGATAGATTTTCTTAATGCCAAAAATCAACACCATTACAATGAATAATAAATACTACAGAATAAATAAAAAATAATGTGTCCCATTTTCAACCTTCTTTAAAGAGGTAGTGCCATGAATCAGTGTTTTTAACCCTCTGGGGTCGAAAACCGCGTGCCCGCGTTTTGCTGGATTTTTTCCTTATCAGTGCAAAAGAGAATCAAATTACTCTGTTAATTTTGATCTTAAATATAAGTGTTGTACATCATTAGATCCTGTTAAGTTTCTATTTTTTTTGTGGATACTCACAATAAAAACAAAGTGTTGTGCTTTTCGTCAAACAAAGAAAAATAAACATGATGCGCGTTTTCCCTTCTCTCTGTCTTTGAGGTCCGTTCTGAAACGCGTCCGAAACATTCACTTTAACTCTGTCAATACTTGTCACAGAGATACGAGAGATGTCTCTTTATGAAGCTGAGATTCTCTTCTTTCAAATGAAGTATTTTTTTTTTTTTTTTTTTTAATATTTCCAGTTTATGTAATCCGTTTGAAACCAAGGAGAGTTACAGTTTTTTCGCTCTCCCTTCATTAAAAATAATTAGGTGAGCCCGCCACACCCCCAGCGCTTTTGACATGGTAAATAGGCGATATGCATCCCACACGCGGCACGCCCCCGATCACTGCATAACAACATGAAGATTCTTCATCAGAGATTCACTGATAGTTCATCGCGTTTTAGGGATGGAAGCACGCTAACGTTACTCCTTCAGAGGATTATGGACAGCTGGGAATAATTAACCTTTTCCTCAGTGGAATTTGAAACTCAGACGAGCGGTTGCATTTTGAAGAACGGATTGACCCCGAGGATACAAGTTCGGAGTAAGTTTAGTGTATTATAATTCCTTTTCTGATCATAGAGCTCAAATGCATTTTCAGACTATAGTAAATATTAACTCACAACGTTCGTGTAGGCCTATACGCTCGTGTAAACTTTTTAAATAACTGCTTAGTTTGTAATGATTTAGTGAAATATATTGATCTGCAAGTTTTGTTTGAGTTCTCCTGTGGTCTAGTGGTTAGATCAATTGCCAAGCGTGTTAGAGGTTACAGGTTCGAATCCACCACTAGCATATTTTTTTTCTCTCATCAAAACCGAATATGTTCATCAGTGGTTACAGTCTATATCAAACACACACGTATATAGGACACACGTTTGTGTGCATTTTATTTTGTGATTTCACCGGAATGAATAGTGTCCGCAATGGCAATAGATTGAAAAGCACGTTCTGTGCGCGCGCCGCCACAAGAGACTCACTGTATCCATGACACTGATAGCAGGACACGAGCGCTCAGCTTGAGTTCAAAAACAAAACATTTTAGCTCTAGATCTCTTATTTAAGAGCGGACTAAATGAATGATCTACTAGTTAACTAGAGATGTTTTATTTGTATTAGGTACAGCCGTTCATTGAGTGTATCAGTAAATGCGTGCGGTCGATGAGCCATAAACAGATACTCGCGGTTACGCAGTCTACCAATCAATAGATGTTTCTCTGTCCATCAACAGATACATTGTGCATCTATAATCATAATAGTCCATCAGTTTACTTTGGATAATGTGCTAACAGTTTTTTGCTTTTGTTTTGTTGTGTTTACATCGTCACCATCAGCCTTCAGAAATCATTCTGATATAATTTTTTTTTAAAATCAATGTTGTAAACAGTTATGCTGCTTAATTTTTTTTAACCTGTGATAGTTTTTTTAGGATTCTTTGAATGCACTTTTTTTATTTATATAAGCACTATATAAGCAATATTTTATATATATTTTTTTATATAAAAAAAAAACAAGTTTGGTCTTTTTATGTTTTTTTTTTTTTGAAAGGAAGTGTTAAGTGATATGAATGACTTTAAGTCTTTATGTTCTTAGGAAAGATTTCTATTTTGAATAAATGCTGTTCTTTTTAACTTTTTATACATCGAATCATTCTTTGTTCAGGCTGCCTCACAGCACCTTGATGGGGCATTAGCACATTGGGGGAGTGTCTTTAGTCTCCCCAGGTGTAAATCACATTAATATTCATCGGCATTAACACTCCCACGCATACAGCAGTAATGACCCAAAAACTGATGTAAGAAATTCAAATCGTTATATTGATCTTTCTGAAAGAGTGGTCAGAATGATTTTCACTTCATTTTGAAGTAAAAGTTCTAGCCTACAAGAATAGTAACTCAAAAGTATTGTTTTCAACTATTCAGTATGTGTTAAATGGCCTTATTGCGGTGACATTTTTTTTCCCAAAACGTACTAACCACGCATATTATTTTTTTTCTATAAAATGCAAACATGTACATCCATTTTGCTCACATATTATTGTAGCAGAGTTTGTGCTGAATACAGCAAATTTATATGTTGGCAAATGGTATGTTTTAAGTAGCTGAAATAAGCACAAATGTCAGGGCATACCAAAACACAGAAAGAGCCCGAAAACAGCTCAGACCCCAGAGGGTTAACCACATAATGTTTATCTTAGGTTTTAGACATTTAAATACATATAATTTGTCAAAAGACCACATTTATAGTTTGTAAAATACACAATGGTGTCTAGAAGCAGCAATAACAACCCATTCAAATATATTTGCCGACGTTTTTTATTCATATCAGACACACAGTGTAAATAACTATTAAGTAAACCCTATTTTTCTCCCAGAAACTGATGAATTCATGCGCTGTAATCTGAACTGCGGCCCAAACACGGCGCCCCTCACGTTACAGATCATTGAGATCAAGATAATTTATAAAGATTTTTTTAACCAAAAAAAAAAAAATTACATATTTGAGAATCGGAAAAGAAAAAAGTTGATGGTATGATAAGCAATTTTGTTAAACATGATGTCGTCCATCGGCAGTAACGTAGGCCTACTATATGTTTTCTATATAAATCAATATTTTCAAACAATGTAGGCTAAGTTGACAGTATGTAAATCAAAATAGTAAACAACTACACCTAGCCACTTAGAATAATTAATTTTAAGTACATGTCGATCAAAAGAATGTGTACAAGTTAGCTAACGTTAGGCCAAATATAGGCTATACGTAGACGTTTCTGTCAGTATAGCCTAAGTCAGGATACAGTTTTTTAGGCTATATTTATGAGTAGTATCCTATTGGCTAACGTTACATAAAAAGTAGACTAAACATATTTTAGTATAAAATAAGTAAGTTGGCACACTTGAATAAACTTTCTGTAAGGGTGGTCAGTGGATTCTTTGATTTCAGAAAAAAACAACAGATGTCTTCTGCACATTAGTCGCATAAATGATCACATAAGCGATATAATCATAATCATAATCAAGACATAATCGTCTTGTAAATTCAGATCACATTTGAATCAGGCACTGGTCTACGCTAGTCTGATAGCCTAAGTTACTTCAAACGCCTTATAAAATGGCAACCAAAATCCACGAACATTTTACCAAAACCTTCGACAAAGCAGGTTACACCGATAGATTATATTTCAATAACAAATAAAACATTAATAAAATATATAACGTTACACTTACTTGGCAGCCGAACTTCACTTGAAGGAGATCCAACTAATCCCGGCCACGCGTATACGGATCCGCACTTCGGACGCGCCTGAGATAACGTACGTTATGTAAGGCGCGTCCGAAGTGCGAATCCGTATGTGATCCACTCTCGGTCCGCCGATTGAAAGCGCAGACGGGACCGATCCTGGAGGCGGGGCTGATCCTGTTAGCGCAGCGAAAAAGAATCTGACAGTCAGGCGGATCTGGCGGCTTGAAGGCGGGTCCGCCACGGACTCCTTTGCTGTGTGGGTAGTTATAGCCGTTCAAAGTCGGGGTCCGGTAGGGGGCGTCCCCGAGGCCCGCCACCGCCCTGGTTCGAGTAAGGGTCCCCGTGGGACCTCCTCGCCCGAATTTGGGCTCTCTGGGTCTTCGCGTTAACGAGATATGGGCGATTTTGTCCCGAGATTGTGACGTCATCGGCGGCCGCCATTTTAGAACGCGCCCGACGGTTTTTGGCTCATATCTCCGCCAAAACGCGGCCAAATTTGATGATGTTTTTACCATTCTTTTCAGCTCAACTAGACGCTTCCCGTCGAGTTTTCGAAAATATAAATGCGCTTTTTAAGCTCTAGCTCTGGCCCCGGGGGGCCCACGAGTTCGTGGGTTGTATCCCCGGAAAGGTATGTGTCACAAGGTGACAAATCCTGCGGAACTAATTTCCGCTAGGAGTGTGTTCCCCCCGGGATGATTTCACTGACACACCGCGCTGGTTTGCTTGTTGTCAGTTGCCATGACAGCGGCAGCTGATTAGCTAAGCGGTACCAGGTGCGGGTGTTTGGTGTGGGGATGTGTGATTGGGAAACACGGCTGTGAGAAGCAGTTAAAAGGAGAAGGAAAAGGCATTCGAGGGTGGTACTCCCTTGGGAGAAATCGATTCCTTTGGCAGTGGTTTGGATTTGCTGGGATCTTTTGGAGCGGTTGTGAGGATCTGATTGGAAAGGGGTGCAACGGTGAATAAGAGAGTGCAAGCTGGAACGTGAATTGGATGTGAAGTGAGTGAACGAAGGAGATCGAGTCAAGATTGGAGAATGTCATCACTCGAGAGAGGAAGATAAGTACTGAACACTTTGGATCCGTGTGAATGCATGTCTTACACTGAATTGGATCAGGGATTGTGAAGTGTATTGACCACCAATATAGTTGTCACTGAGGGTGCGAACTGGTTCATCTCTGAAACCCTGATATCTTCTTCGGAGTGTGAAAGAGTGTTGCAGACGCTGTGTTCCCTGTGGTGTGAAATCCTCTGCATCTCATCAGCTTCTGAGTGTCGATTCAGCGCAACAGTGGAGGGATTGAACGCTGGGTGAGTGCTGGCCTTAGTGCACTAATACTTGAGAGTGGATTGCGGTGCCTGAATTGAAGTGCTACACAGTGTTGGATTTGATGTGAAGCTGCAGTGTGTGGATGTACATGTTTTATTAACCGCCAGTATCCCCCAGTTCACATTCTCCCCAGTGTTCGCAGAACGAAGCCCTCAGGCTGACTGTGTATGTTCCACTTCGGCCACCAGGTCCCGTGATACGAGAGAGGAGTGTGATTGTTTGTTTAACCTGTCCTGTCTATCTAAATAGAACGTTCTCTGCTACTGCCATCTTGTGTGCTGCCTGTTCGGAGGAGAGACACACCCCAGCCTTAGTGTTGCCGTGGGAACCACCCAGCCCAGCCAGAGACACACCCCAGTCTTAGTGCCCGTGTGGAGCGACCCAGTCCAGCCGTTTGCCTGCCTCGGCCTTCTTGTGTGCTGCCTGTTCAGAGGAGAGACACACCTCAGCAGCAACGCTGCTCATTCAGAACCACCCGCTCCAGCCGTAAGTCCTTACTTCATTGAAGTGAATTGAACCTGCAAATTGTCTTTGTCTTGGATTAGAGGGTACCCTTGCCTTGGCTGGAACTGTTACGGGCGGAAAGGCACCCGGAGGACCTCACACCTGCTGCTCAGCGGCGCCACGGGGGAGAGCACCCTACACGGAGGAGACTTGCTTACCCTACTACTTACCTGCTACCCACCTGTCCTGTGAAGAGAGTTCCCTTCTGGCCCGTGGTCCCGGCTCTGGCCTGCCTGAACCGTCGTCCAGCCGTAAGTCCCTATTTCGCCGAAATAGCATTGAACCTGCCCACTTGTTTCTGTCTCAAATTAGAGGACATCCTTGTCTCTGGCCGGAGCCGTCAAGGGCGGAGAGGCACCCGGAAGACCCTTCACCTGCTGCGCCGTAACGTCACTGAGGAAACTTGCCTACTCTACTACTTACCTGCTACCCACTTGTCCTGTGGAGAGAGCCCCCTTCTGGTCCGTGGTCCCGGCTCTGGCCTGCCCGAACCGTCGTCCGCCTGTATTACGTCGAAGAGAGCCTCCTTACTGCATTACGTACCTGCACGCCAGACGGGCGTTCGACTCCCCCCTCCTCTGGGGCTGCCAGAAACCCGGGCCTCTGCGGTGAACCCCTCGGTCCCCTCCTCCCTGGAAAGAGAGACGAAGCCGTATTAAGACTTTTTAACCTTGCTTTTATTCAATAAAGATTGTTACTTTTTAAAAATTCCCCTTGTCTGTTTGGTCTCTGGTACGCTCCTCGAGGTGGTCCTGGGTTCAAGGGGTGGGTGCAGTCTGGCTTGGCCCCCCCCCGACCTGTGACATATGTCTCAACCTGTTCTAAACGAGATACAATTTTGGTTTCCCTAGGGGCCAGTTGGGCTTCATAAAGAATTAATACGTTGCTGCTCCTTTGTCATTTTCATCAGAAA